>JBBGZY010001746.1:0-575000 GCA_037952925.1 Lithobates clamitans | reverse complement strand
AGGTTGAGTAAAGACACCAATCCAACCTGAGTGAGTGTCTATAATTGTCCCCATCCCTATCCATTGTGTCTCAATAAGATGCTCATCTATTATTATTTATTTAAGGTCCCCATATAGTGCCATCAATTTATGCAGTGCTCCACACATACATCACACACTCACATCGGTCCCTACCCTCAAGGAGCCCACAATCCAAGGTCCCCAACTCACATTCATATACTGGGGCCAATTTTTGGACAGAAGCCAATTAACCTACCAGCAGGGGCGGACTGACTATTCAGCCACTCGGGCACTGCCCGAGGGCCCCGGGCCACTAGGGGGCCCCATCAGGGTTGCCAGCCTCAGTAAAACCAGGAACAGTATGTAAAAATCTGTGTTTTTTTTACATCTGTCTCTGAAATGTCCCTTACCGACATCCTTTTGGTCTAAAAAGCCCGAGATTATAGCTGCCCCACCTCTCCAGTACCTTCTGAGCCAATAGCAACATCTCTGTGTGTACTGTGTGTGTGTGTATACTGTGTTGCCCCATAATCTCTGATTCCCTGGGGGCCCCATAAACTCCTATTGCCCGGGGGCCCCATGAGTTGTCAGTCCGCCCCTGCCTACCAGCATGTCTTTGGAGTGTGGGAGGAAACCGGAGTACCCGGAGGAAACCCACACAGGCACGGAGAAAACAATGCAAACTCCAGGCAGGTAGTGCCATGGTTGGGATTTGAACCAGTGACCCTTTTTACTGCTAGGTGAGAATGTTATCCACTACACCACTGTGCCGCCACTAATTAAAGCAAAAGGTGGTCCGATAAAATACTGATACAAGGTGGGGGGGTCCTTTTTCCAAATCAGTGATTCTGTTTTTTTATTTTTTTTTATTTGTTTTTTTCTGAAAAATTGGTGTTCTATCTTTCACTTGGATGTTATACGTTGCACTGAGTAAATACAGCTGCATGAAAAAAACTGTGTCTGTCTTCATTTTGGGCTGCAAAGCAACAATATGTGCTGGGGGGGGGGGTATTTTCCATACCCACTGTACTAAATAAGAAGTAAAGAAGGAGGACTACACAGTTGGGGACAGACTTCTCAAAACAGGGACAAATGGTAACCCTACAATAAACCGTAATCATGAAATTAGATTAAATAATTAAAAGATCCAAAAAATGAGTCAGCACTAGAGCAAACTCTACAGGCAAGTGTATACTTACAGGATGAGCGGAACTAAAAGTCTCATACATGATATTGATCCTCAAGTTGTAAAGTGCTTCGCAAACTGTCGGTGCTATATAAATCCTGCATAATAATAATAATAATAATAATATTACCCCCAAAGATGTTTTATATATATATATATATATATATATATATATATATATATATATATATATATATATATTTTTTTTTTTTTTTTTTAATCAGATCATTCTTTATTATTACTTTTTCATACAATATATAAAAACAGACAACATAGAGATGTTATATGTTACACTACATCAGGATGAAGCCAGTAATATTTTTTATTCAGTTTTTATTTCAGAACTAGAGGTTTCTTGCATACATTCAGTTTGCTCTCTCTAGGGAAAAAGCATGACCAAAGGCTGAAACGATTGAAATCCAAAGTGAAACTCGCTGCTATCCCTAGCCTTGAAGCTGTTTAAGGTGTGAAGCCTGAGCGGCAATCTTTGTGAATATAGCTCATAAATCAACACTGAGATATGATAGAGAAAAGGTGTGATTGCAACAGCCAACCACCAGGAATTTTTTTTTTTTTTTTTGTGAAATGCTCCTTCTCTGAGACAAAATAAGGCTTTCAAGGTAAGTTCATAAGTGTCATAGTAGATAAGTGGTTAAATTAAGCTCACAGCCGCCCGTGGTGGTTCCTGGGCTCTCCGGGACCATGGGAAGCTACTTTCCCAGAGTAAGCAGGAGGAGCTCCCTCCCGCGATTGATGACCCCGGATGGGAGGTCTATTAGGTCCCTACGAGGGTCACAGCTGTCATTATAAAAAATGGTAAAAAAGAAAGAGAATTTTATAAAATAAATAAATATAATTGAAAAAAAAAATTTAAGAAAACCCCCACCTATCCCTCATCACGCACTCCAAAAGCGCAGCATAGGGCATGTATGTAAATTAAGACGCCACGCATGTGAGGTATCATAGTGAATGTTGGAGTGAGAGCAATAATTCTTGGTCCATAATTCAAAGTTTAATCTAACCTGGTCTGATAACCTGTAAAAGGCTTTTAAAGCATCTCCTATGGAGAATTTGGGGTACCAAAATGTTTTTGCAATTCCACATGCGTGTGCAAATTTAAGAATTAACATGTTTGGTATCTATTTACTTGACACAACCTAATCTTTTATATTTAACTACAAAAAAAAAACGTGGGTATAATAATGTGTTTGAAATAAAATACATTTTAGCGGATATTTTTTCCTGAAACTATGCTTTTAATAAATAACTGAACAAATAACGTGCAACCCAAAAAAAAATAAAAAATGAAACAATCATCATTTTATTTTCCAGGGTCTGCTTTGAGAAAATATATACTTTTTTCTTTTTCTTTTTTTTTTTTTAGGGGGGGGGGTAGTAATTTCTAGAAAAAAAATGCAGATTTTAACATGTGTGCATAAAATGAAAAAAAAAATGCTAAATTGCCTGGTAGACAAATGGTTAAAGCTGAACTCAAGATAAACACATTTGTCTAAATCCATTCATCATGCGTCTTCTTCTTGAATCTTGGTGCGCTTTGTGTATTTCTTCCAGAATCCGGTGTGAGACTTCCTGTAATAAAGAAGAAAATATCTTGTTTGTTCCTGTAATAAAGACCGCTCACTGCTGCTCTCTCTCCTTGTGCACAGTGACGGGTCTTGTCTCCGCCCCCCTCCTGTAGTTTTATGCAGGCAGCCTGTAGTGGGAGGAGCCTGCCAGGCCCCTCCCACAGCTCTGCTATCTGCACAGCCTGTGTACAGCACAGTGATGAGGTCACTGCAACATTTACAAGGTAATTTCTGGGTTTTTACATGCATTTGGTGCACACAAAGTAGATTTATATCCTCTCTGGCTATTGCGGAATATATTTAAAATGAGAGTTTTAAGCCCCGCAGGAGCGGCCAGTCCATAAGGGGTGCTGGGGTGCTGCATCCCTAGTTTGCATGCGGGGATGCATGCGGGGCGCCGGACTCATAGGTTTCTGTTAGTTTTTTTTTTTAAGCCACATGATTAAAGCCTGAGGCTCTAATAGGCTCAAAAAGGGTTGGGCTTGGGGCGCAGAGCACTGTGCCCCAAACCCACCCACTTGTGACACCAGTGAATCAATATTCGCTATTCTCTTCCAGCTTCTCCTCCTGGCCAATCAGGACTGGAGGCGGATTGGGTTGGCCGGGAGGAGAAGCCGAGGAAGCCACAGCGCCGCAATTGTGGAGGGGTGAGTGCAGACTTGGGGGGGGGGGTTTGTTTGCCCCCCACCAAAAACTTTAGCACCAGCCGCCACTGTAGCCCAGAGTTCAGCTTTAAACATTCCACACCTAAGTGATATTTGTTAATGAAGAATTTTTAACTGTAAATTAACATAACAGATTGATATAAAGTCAGGATGCATCAGAATGATATAATTCCATCTTTCTCATTGGCAGGTCCAGGGAAGACCAGGCGTACTCGGGACCCACCTCCTCGAAGTGCCTACTTGCGGTGACACAACCTTTATACCTGGGTTTGTCTCAGTTTGTTGATCATATTTTGTCTTGTCTAAAGCTGGCCATACATTGATCGAAATTCATCTATTTAGCTACTTCAGGTCCGCCCCATAGCAGTTCAATTGGTACAGGGCGGCACGTGTGCGCCGAACACGTATATATACGTGCTCGCACGCACGCTACCGGCAGCTCGCTTCTGCTGTGATCACACACATTGGGAGCCTATCAGCAGTTATCGTGCACCCGCCGATTGTTCAGTACACAGGCAGGACGGCGATCTGCTTATGTAAACAAGGCAGATCATCATTTTGTCAGTAGGGAAGGCATTGATCTTGTGTTCCTGCAAAGCAGGGACATGAATCCATCTCTTCCCCTAGTAAAAGGACCTCCCACACTGTACAAGAACACTGGCTAGGCACACAGTTAACCCTTTGATTTCCCCTGATGTTAACCCTTTCCCTGCCAGTGTCATTAGTACAGTGAAAGTGCATATTTTTAGCACTGATCATTATTTTAGTGTCACTGGTCCCCAAAAAGTGTCAGTTAAAGTTATGGCGCCTACAAAATAGGGGATAGATTTATGGGATTTTTATTATATTTTTTTTTATTAGCAATGGCGGTGATCTGAGATTTTTAGCGGGACTGCGATATTGCGGCAGACAGATCGGACACTTTTGACACTATTTTGGGACCACTGACATTCATAAAGCGATCAGAGCTAAAAATAGCCACTGATTACTGTGTAAATGTCACTGGCAGGGAAGGGGCTAAACACTAGGGGGAGATCAAGGGGTTAAAGGTGTTCCCTGTAGGGGGGGTGGGCTACCTAGGACATGACAGGGAGCAGTAGATCCCTGTCATGTCACTAGGCAGAACAGGGAAATGCCTTGTTTACATAGGCATTGCACCGTTCTGCCTCTCCTCGTCGCGATCGCGGGCCACCGGCAGACATCGAGTCCGCGGGCACGCCCCCCGCGTCGCGCGCCGGCGGAGCACGCGCCCGCTAGCCCAGGATTACGAAGGGACATACGGGTATGCCCTTTTGTGCACCCATGCCATTCTGCCGACGTACATAGGCGAGCGGCGGTCGGGAAGCGGTTAATAATAATAATTAATAATCTTATTCCTAACCATAATCTTACCTTACCCTGTAACCCCTGAATCTAATGGGGCATACACACGGTCAGACTTTTCGTCTACAAAAGTCCAATGGACGCCGACGGACTAAAGCTGGCTGGTAATCCGATCGTGTGTGGGCTTCCCCGGACTTTCAGCTGACTTTTTCAGCCTCAAATCCGACGGACTTTAGATTTGAAACATGCTTCAAATCTTTACATCGTAACTACGACGGACCCCGAAATCCGCTCGTCTGTGTGCTAGTCCGATGGACAAAAACCCACGCTAGGGCAGCTATTGGCTACTGGCTATGAACTTCCTTATTTTAGTCTGGTGTACGTCATCACGTACGAATCCATCGGACTTTTGTGTGGTCGTGTGTAGGCAAGTCCGTTCGTTAGAAAGTCTGCCACAAGTCCGCCGCAAGTCTGCCGAAAGTCCGCCGGAAGTCTGTCGGACAGGCTGTCGGACTTTTGTAGACGAAAAGTCCGACCGTGTGTACGCGGCATAAATATATCCTAATTCCTAACCACCAACACCAATCCTAACCTTAACCCCTAACCTTAACCTGATCCCTAATCCTACCCCCTAAACCCTGACCCTGATTTAAATGCCAAAGGTCCAGTCTCATTGCCAATACTACTGGTGCCACTAAATGTAGCATTACTCAATTATTGGCACCAAATCCAAGTTCTCCACCAGACCAATGGTGGGACTGACACTTGGTGCCCAGAGCAATGGATCCCCAAATCGGGGTAGTTTATGGAATACCAAAAAATGGTTTCCAAAACACCATCACTACAAGAGAAATAACTTTCACTATATCATTGTCACCTTTTTCCATTTTCCTTTCAAGAACTTCTTCTGTTCTTATCACTGTTTTTCTTCTTCAGAGGTAGCAGGACTTGGAGTCGATGGGTGATGGTGGACTGAATTTAAAATATAATGGACCAGCTGGGCTTTATTTGCTTGCATGAGGAGTGTTGGATTCCAACCACACCTGTGATTAATGAAACTCTTCCAAATCTCATGGAAAAAATCTTCTTGTCATTGACGCCAAAGCATATTTTCACTGCTTTTCTTTATTCTGATGAATGTTGTAGTACTAAAAGCGATCTCTTTAATAATTGCAATCTATATTTGTATAGCATTAAAAAGAAATATTCACTTACATTAATGGAAGTGGCTGCGTCTTTTTTTAATGGGATCTGTATAATAATTTTATCTTTAATAATAACGCAGCTACAGTTCGAATCCACGGGACTTGCATTATCAATGGCCACCAAGCGGCCTAAGAAGAAAGACGTCCAAATGCAGAAAACTAAAAAAAATGGCAGCAGGCAGAGAGCAAAATCCCCCCCCAAATCCATATCAGACCCTTATCTGAGAATAAAGCCCCAGGCAGGCCAGTAAAGGGAGGGGATGAGCATTGAGGGCCACATGCCATATTAGACTGTAAGCTCTTCTGAGCAGGGCCCTCTTAATCCTCTTATATTTTATTGTATTATAACTGTATTCTCTCCCTTTTATATTGTAAAGTGCTGCGTAAACTGTTGGCGCTTATAAACCATGTAAAATAATATTAAAAATAATAATAATAATAACATGGGGTGCTCCCCCCAACAGCACCTTGCCCCCATATTAATAAAGACACAGCCCTGGATTCGGTGGTTGTGAGGCTGAGGGGGGTAGCTTATCAGAATTTGGAATCCCCCTTTTTATAAGGGGGCCCCCAGATTACAGCTCCCCCATGTGAATGAGTAGATGTATATTGTACCCCTACTCATTCACCAACAAAGTGTCAAAAAGTAAATTAAAATGCAGACACAGTTTTTGACAGGACCCAAGTGCCTGGTATGGTGTTTGAGGGGCCCCCAGATCCTGTTCCCCCCAATGTGAATGAGTATGAGGTACATAGTACCCCTGCTCATTCACCAAAAATATGTAAAAAGTAAATAAAAACACAAAGACAATTTTTGACAAGTCCTTTATTAAAAATAAGTAAACATGTCCCCCGATGTAAATCCAGTGTCAATCACGATGACCTCTGTCCACCGATTCACACATGGGGTGGGGTCACACGGTGATATCACTGAGTGACCATAGCTGTCGCTCTGAGACCCCCATGCGTGACGCCATAGGGTGAACCCGCCCCCATATTTACTCCCCAGCTGGGGAGAAGCAGCTGTCATTTGGTATGTTTCTCTGGACGAGGCCAGTCATGATCAGTGGGCGGCGGGATTTTTTTTTTTGTGCAGGTCAAATTGACATATTAACAGAGATGCCTCCAGATGAATGTTGCAGCAAAATACAGTTCCAGGGGCCCCTAAGAATGATCATGATGTGGCATCTGTCTTGATGTCAGAGACCTGAAGACAAGATCAACAATGATGGGGAGATCCTACAGCCTGGAACATACTGTAGCTAACCAGGCTGAAACATACTGTAGCTTCTCCCCAGCAGAAGCCATCTATTTAAAAATCTACTCGGGGATCTTGGTGCCTACTACCTACTACCTGGACCTCTAACTACCTAAGTCAGTCTCTCTCTCTCTCTCATTTGCTACATTGCTACTGTATTCTATCCAAAACTCTCAACAATGCGGCCTGACAAAATCTCAAATAAAAAATATAATCAATGACTACAAAGAAAAACCATGTTGGAGAATGGAGAAATGAGCTAACAAACTCCAAAAAACTAACTGTCTACCAATCATTGCAGAGAGATCACAAACTGGCCCCGTACCTGGAGTTGCTACAAGACCCCAAAGACCGACAGACCCTGAGCCTGTACAGACTGAGCGCCCACAGCCTGGAAATCGAATTAGGACAGCACAGGCAGACCTACAAGCCCAGTGAGAGTAGACTGTGCCAGCAATGTGACCAGGAGGTCCTGGAGGATGAGGACCACTTCCTGCTACATTGCCCAAAGTACTCATCAGTGAGGGACACTCACTTCCAGAGACTCTCCACTCTCATCCCGGACTTCAATTCTATAGAAGAAAAGAGGAAACTCCAATTTCTACTGGGAGAAGAGAAGCCAACAGTAAAAATAGCTGCCCAATATGTGACAGTGTGTCACCGACTGAGAGGGACATGAAAGAATGAGGACTTAAAAATCCTTTACACTGCTTTGGCAATGCTAACATATATATGGTCCTGCCAATAAAGCTTATTTGAATTGAATTGAAAGGGGGGGGAGAGGGATAAAGATAGAGAGTAGAGAGAGAGAGAGAGAGAGAGGGGGGGGGGGGAGAGAGAGAGGGGGGAGAGAGAGAGAGAGAGGGGGGGGAGAGGGATAAAGAAAGAGAGGGAGGGGGTAGAGAGAGAGAGAGAGGAGAGAGAGAGAGGAGAGAGAGAGGGGATAGAGAGAGGGAGGAGAGAGGGATAGAGAGGGATAGAGAGAGAGATAGAGGAGAGGAGAGGAGAGGAGAGAGAGGAGAGAGAAGAGGGGAGAGAAAAGGATTAAGAGAGAGAGAGGAGAGAGATGGGAGAGAGAGGAGAGAGAGAGAGAGAGAGAGAGAGAGAGAGAGAGAGAGAGAGAGAGAGAGAGGGGGGGGGGAGATAGAGAGGAGAGAGAGAGGGGGGAGAGAGAGGGGGTAGAGAGAGGATAGAGGGGGTAGAGAGAGAGAGGGAGGGGGATAAAGAGAGAGAGGAAGAGAGAGAGGGGGGATAGGAGATAGAGAGGAGAGAGAAGGGGGAGAGAGAGGAGAGGGGGTAGAGAGAGAGAGAGGAGAGAGAGAGAGGGGGAGAGAGAGGAGAGGGAGTAGAGAGAGAGACAGGAGAGAGAGAGAGGGGGAGGGATAGAAAGAGGAGAGAGAGGGATAAAGAGAGAGAGGGGGAGGGATAGAAAGAGGAGAGCGAGAGAGAGAGAGCTCAGTCTTACAATCGTATAACCAGTCCTTAAAGTCTTTCTTTATTTTTGTCTAAAAATAACAAACATGTTATACTTACCTGCTCTGTGTAGTAAATTTGCACAGAGCAGCCCCGATCCTCCTTTTCTCGGGTCCCTCGGCGACGCTCCTGGCCCCTCCCTCCTGCCGAGTGTCCCTACAGCAAGCAGCTTGCTATGGGGGCACCTGAGCCAAGCCGCTGCTCTGTGTGTCCATTCAGACATGGTGTGTTGTGAACAAGGCTTATCGCCAAAACTAGTCTGCTGCTGACTGTACTCACTGTGAAGGCTTTAGAATAAATACGCTTGATGTTATGGAGTTGCCGGCTGCTTCTTTTTCTTGATGACGGTTTTTCTATTGGTGTGTGGGAGGACACCTCGGCTTGGACACCCTGACCGCAAACTTCCTAAGTAAGACTTTTTTTTCCACTGTTCTGAGCCATACAACCTTTGATCGAATGAACAGAACAGCGCTAAAAATCTATAGTAGGTAAAATTCCCATCAACCAAATATCAAATATTGTGTTATAATCAAAACAACATATTATATTCTAAACCCAAATATCAACACAACATGATTGTGATTAATTAAATAGTTAATGAATATTGTGACTGTATTAAAAATAAAAAGTGATACAAAAATGATAAAAAAAAGAAAAAATGAGTCCGTGACTGATAGTGACTTCAAATGAAAACAGTCCTTAATGTAGATAATTCCACCAGTAGTGATTGAAGGCTTAATGAACAAAAACACCTCGTGAGAAGGATCCACCACCTATAATGATGTACGCTTACCAGAGGTAAGCTTTATTAAAGCTTATGTTTGAAATCCACTTTGCGGGGACACCACCATCGGTCTCAGCATAGAGGGAGGATCACCCGGAACTCTCCATCATAGAGGCCAAAACTCAGCAAAAGGAACCCAGGGAAATGAAAGACACATCCTCCATAGTGTGAATCCGCATAAACAATTTAATAAATAAAAGTAAAAGTAGCACACTTACATAGAAGTATCGAATAAAACAGCATGTATTGTATAACAGCCGGCCGACCTGCATGCACCCGTTCACAGTGGGATAGAAACGATGACGTCAGCGCGTCTGCCTTCCGACGTACGTTTCGTCCTATTGGACGTTGTCATAGGAACGATGTCATTTGATCGAATGAATCCATTCAGACATGAAGGCATGACTCGGCCTCGCCCCCTATCTCTCCTCATTGGCTCACTGACATTGATTGATAGCAGTGGGAACCAATGGCGCCGCGCTGTGTGTCTCAGCCAATCAGGGAGGGAGAGTCCCGGACAGCCGAATCTCTCGCACAACATCGCTGCATCAGGTAAGTATTAGGGGGGCTGATCCACACAGAAGGCTTTTTGTTTTAAAGTGTTACCAAAACCAGCAATATAAAAACAATTAATTCGCCCCCCACAGTGCACACAGCTTCCAAATCATCTTTTTATATCAAAATAC
This sequence comes from Lithobates clamitans, assembly GCA_037952925.1. Classification (NCBI taxonomy): domain Eukaryota; kingdom Metazoa; phylum Chordata; class Amphibia; order Anura; family Ranidae; genus Lithobates; species Lithobates clamitans. The sequence goes on along the minus strand of JBBGZY010001746.1, from coordinate 564,834 downwards.
TGCTGCTATAGACCTTTTTTTTCATCTGTATATTACGGTCACATGGTAAACTGCAGGGTCCCAGTGATTCCCGTGTTCATGTAGGAGGAGATTTCACTTCCTATGCATCAGTGAACCCTCACCTGCGATCCGGCCAGCTCTGATTGCCGCTGTGCCAATGACATGCTCAGTTCACAAATAAAAAAAAAACCTTACAAACTTTAAAAAAAACAAAGTTCACACAACACAGCATGATATGATATTGTTTAAAAACGAGACGTATACAACCCAAAATGTATTATTAACATGTAATAAAATCTTGTGTGAAATAGGAAATGTTCTCTCCAGCATAAAAGACACAACTGAGCATGTGCAGGCTCGGCTACCCTGCCTGTGTGTTAGCTGGCCTTCCTCAGATAGACAGTGCAGGAGGGGGAGGATCTGTGCATACAGGATCAAACAGCCTTTTTACACAATGCAGAGGATTAACCCCTTAAGTTCCACAGTGAGTATAACAAGCATGCTATGCTGCATATACAGACAGAGTTTACTGTTGTGGGTTTCAGTAACACTTTAATGCACAGAATGCATTAAGATAAAAAAAAACTTCTGCCTTTACAACCCCTTTAACTCTTAACTGGTGCAATTTTAAATGTTTCATACACAAGTTAAAATCTGCATTTTTGGGGAAGAGAAGAATTTATTGGAACCCCCAAACATAATAGGTTTCCTGAAAGCAAAGGCCCTGTAGAATAAAATGATTGCAGTTGCGATCTTTTCGTTGCACGATATTTGTGCAGCTGTTTATAAAAGATCTATTTTCAGGAAGAAATAGCCGTGTTTCTGTTCTTATTCTTATCAATCTTCCAGTATATACAGTATTTTAAAAACTTAATGTGGCATACTGCATAAATTGTAGGCGCTATACATATACCTGCACCAAATAAATGAATATGTTATTGATATGCTTCTTGTAGAACCATGCCCATTTTAAATGAATTCCCCGCCTAATGCTCCGCCTACAATGACTTTCTGGACACTCAAAAAAAATATTTTTTGAAATGTTGGCATACATGCTCTTCAAGCCTTCCTTTTTTAAAGCTTTACCTGGGTAGAACAGACCCTAAGCCCCAGCACCTCCCACCTTAACCACTTCAATACCGGGCACTTATACCCCTTCCTGCCCAGACCAACTTTTAGCTTTCAGCGCTGGCGCACTTTGAATGACAATTGCGCGGTCGTGCTACACTGTACCCAAACTAAATTTTTATCATTTTGTTCCCACAAATAGAACTTTCTTTTGGTGGTATTTGATCACCTCTGGGATTTTTTATTTTCTGCTAAACAAATAAAAAAAAGACCAAAAATTTTGAAGAAATGTTTTTTTTTTAGTTTCTGTTACAAAATTTTGTAAATAAGTAATTTTCCTTCTTCACTGATGGGCAGTGATGGGGCTGCACTGACAGGCACTGATAATGCGGCACTGATAAGCACCGATGAAGTGGCACTGATGGGCACTGATGATGGGTACTAATATGTGGCACTGATGGGGCACTGATAGGTGGCACTGATATGCAGCACTGATAGGCAGCACGGATGGGCACTGATAGGCAGCACGGATGGGCACTGATAGGCAGCACGGATGGACACTGATAGGCAGCACAGATGGGCACTGATAGGTGGCACTGTACACTAATAAATGTTACTGATGGATGCCGATCAGTGCCAAACAATAATGTCTGCCAATCAGTGATGCCCATTGTGGGCACTGATTGGCATCCATTGTGGGCCCTGAATGGCATCCCTGGTGGTCTAGGGTGGCATACCTAGTGGTGACTAGTGGTGGCATCCCTGGTGGTCCTAGTGGGGTCCCTGGTGGTCCAGTGTGGGCATTCTTGGGGGGGGGCTGCGCTGATAATCGATCAGCACAGACCCCCCTGTGAGAGGAGCAGCCGATCGGCTCTCCTCTACCCGCGTCTGACAGACGGCTCTTCCTGTTTACACTGTGATCAGCCATGATTAAGCCCGGCTGATCACATGGTGAAGAGTCTCCGTCAGAGACTCTTTACCTAGATCAGTGTTGCGGTGTGTCAGACTAACACAACGCAACAACGATCGCCGCGATGCGCACCCCTGGGGGCGGGCAGCGGCTTGATATCCTGCTTCTGTTAAGGGGACATCAGTCCCACACAGTGCACATCAGTGCCCTCCAGTGCTGATAATCAGGGCCCACCAGTACCACCTATCAGTGCCCATCAGAATTGCTAATCAGTGCCTCATCATCAGTGCCACCTATCAGTGCTGTCTATCAGTGCCGCCTACCAGTGCCTACCAGTGCCCATCAATGCCGCCTATCAGTGCCTATCAGTGCCTATCAGTGCCTATCAGTGCCACCTCTCTGTGCCGCATATCAGTGCCCATCAGTGCCACCAATTAGTGCCCATCAGTGCCACCTCTCTGTGCCACCTTTCAGTGCCCATCAGTGCCACCAATCAGTGCTGCCCCATCAGTGCCCATCAGAAGTGCTAATCAGTGTCCATCAGTGTCACCTATCAGTGCTGCCTATCAGTGCCGCCTATCAGTGCCAGCTCTCTTTGCTGCCTATCAGTGCCACCAATTAGTGCCCAGTGCCGCCTATCAGTGCCACCTCTCTGTGCTGCCTTTCAGTGCCCATCAATGCCGCCTATCAGTGCCCATCAATGCCGCCTATCAGTGCCCATCAATGCTGCCTATCAGTGCCCATCAGTGCCGCCTATCAGTGCCACCTCTCTTTGCTGCCTATCAGTGCCCATCAGTGCCACCAATTAGTGCCCAGTGCCGCCTATCAGTGCCACCTCTCTGTGCTGCCTTTCAGTGCCCATCAGTACCACCAATCAGTGCTGCCCCACCAGTGTCCATCAGTGCTGCCTCACCAGCGCACATCAGTGAAGGAAAAAAAATTACCTGTTTGCAAAATTTTATAACAAAATATGAAAAACTATTTTTATTCAAAAGTTTCTTTTTTTTTGTTTGTTTAACAAAAAAAAACAAAAAACAAAACAGTGGTGACTACTAAAAGAAAGCTCTATTTGTGTGAAAAAAAATGATAAAAATGTCATATGGTTACAGTGTAGCATGACCGCGCAATTGTCATTCAAAGTGCGACAGCGCTGAAAGCTGAAAATTGTCCTGGGCAGGAAGGGGGTGTAAATGCCCAGTGACCAAGTGGTTAAAAACGGAATTTTCCACTTATCTTAGTGAATAAGGTTGAACAACGTGAAAATTAACTCTGCAAAGAATACTCTAGCAAATGATTGAAGTCAACATAGCGTCACCGTATTTACTCATTTATTTGAACATGTACTTTCCAAAGTGAATGTTCCCGCCGAAAAAAAAGACTTTCATTTCATGCAAAGCGTGCTAGACGTGTATGGTGGAAGGGGAACAGATTACGGAGGGTTAACTGAAAGTTTCAGGTGTGGTCACACCCCCCTAGGGCCTCTTGTAAGTAGATAAAGTGTGACAGAGAGAGAAGAAGAAAGAAAGAGCCCTGTCGCAGGCTGACAAAACGTACGCCGACATCATACACAGCTGAAACTCTAAGCCAAGAAGCTGGAATTTGGTGTTCTGCTTGGTGTGTCCCGGCTGGGAAGAGTTTTTGCGGGACAGTGCTGCTGATGAAGAAAAGTGGGTAAGAAAACTCTTGGTTGGATTTCTTTTGAACTAGGGATGTATGGGTTCTGTTCTGTCTCTTTGGTGGAGTCATCTGCTACCATAGACCACCTTTGGGGCTGATATCCCATATCTTCTGCTTCTACAATGAGTGGACTGTAGCACTGCCCCCGTAGAGGTCGCTGAGGATAGACTTCCCTGGGCCTCCCTCTGATTATCCTCATATCCTGCAGCCAGAAGCTTGGGTATTTTTTCACATGACCAGGTGCACACTTATTCACTCGTTATCCAATGACCAGTCAAGGGGATTAATTTTTTGTACTTTATTGGCAGAACTTGGATAGGAGAAGGGATTAGTGGGATACTCCAACTTTTAACTATACACAGAGGAGGACAACTCTAACTTGGCTTCACTTGATTGTGGCGCAGGTTTTTTTGGCTGGGCGGTGGGGTTGTGTGGGTTTGACGTATCTACCTGACATACACACGCTGACCCACCTACCTGACATACACACACTGACCTACCTACCTGACATACATACACCGACCTACACTCACACTGACCTACCTTCCTGACATACACTGACCTACCTTCCTGACATACACTGACCTACCTTACATACACTGACCTACCTACCTGACATACACTGACCTACCTACCTGAAAAACACTGATATACACACACTGACCTACCTGACCAGGTGACAGACTTCATCTTGTGTCCTGCAGCAGCAGATCAGCCGTGGTGTGCGAGGCAGCCAGAGGAGAGGAGGAGAGCTGCCCGCCCGAGCACCGAGCGGGGATTGATGTGGCACGGCGGCTGCATTGTAATTCCCGCCTTCTGGAGCCTGCAGTGCCTATGATGGACATCACACGTCCCGTGGCCCCACCATTGGACCAGTGGGACGTCCATCATAGGCGCTGCAGGCTCCAGAAGGCAGGACCTGCTATGTGACTCGGCCACACTCAGCCTCACTCGGTCCCGGCACAGCAGCACTCGGGGCTAACATTAAAATTGTGCATGCCTGACACCCGGGGCTTTTCGGAGACCCATTCGGGGCTCCAGCCCCCCCCCTCCCGACGCCACTGCTTCAAGTGATGGCCCTCACAGAACAGGCCCCTAGAATGTCTGTACTCACAGTATCCGGGAACAGATTCTTCTAGGTACGTCTCCCTCCCAGTCAGTTTTGCAGGACATCTGGGTTGCAGCTTCTGTGGCCCTGGCTCTCAGGTCGACCTACCTGGGGCCGCATGGCAGCCTGTACAGAGAAGGGGCAGCGACCCCCTTCCTCCGGGACCCTAGGGTTACAACCTTTTCTTCAAGCCAAACCCGAACACTTTAGCGGCCTGGGACACCTTTGGGTGCCCCAAGGAGAGTAGTAATGCGGTCCGCATAGCGTGCTACAGCTAACAGTGGGTGTGGGCAAATTGCTCTTGCTAACATCATTGCCTTGCCCCCAGTGATGCTGAACCTGCCCCCAGACAGCCGCCCACAGCTCCCGGACGGCAACAGATTTGTGTGTGACTATGGTGGTTACTTGGGGAGCCAAAGCCCAGTCTGAATAATGTGTCCAGGTTTTAGTCCCTGAAACCCGGACACATGATTCAAATCCCGGACAGGTGTCAACCCTACGGGACCTTGCTCTCCAGCTGAAGACCCCAAGCACATGTGCTCTCTTGGTATAAATACAGTCACCCAGCGTGCCTTGAGCCACCTTCCTCTGCCAATGGCCAGGGCTGTATCTACACCCATGCTCCCATTTCTCAGGTTTCCTCCCACTGTCCAATTTGCCCCCTCCTATTGTGTGAAACGGGCAGACAACATGAGCAGCATCTGATCACACTGAGCAGACCCAATCAATGGATCACTGCTCCCTGCTAGGCAGAGAGCACCTAAATTTCCCTGTTAAAGATGGAAACCCAAAAAACGATGCACTCTCTAGCACCTACCTAGGAGGGTTCTACATCTACCCCCCGCTAAAAAAAATAAGCCATGTCCTCAGTGGCTTTGGGCAGCCGCCCCTACAAAAATTTACAATTAGTATCTCACAAACTTGGAAGAGGGGGAAAAGGGAAATAACGTATGAACAAATCCCATGGGGCATACCCAATATGTGGCCAATCTGTACAATAAATTAGCAGGAAAAAATATAAGTCATCTGCTGTACAATATCAATATATATAAACACATTTAAAGGAGAACTCTACCAAGTACACATTGTTAGTGCACCCCCCCCCCCCGGCCAAACATAAAATGATTGGTAGGGTAAAATAGCCAAACACCCTAACTAACTATGCTTCAAGTATAATATCATCACATATTTATAATGTATTACCATGGACTCAGGGCTAAGGCCGAAACACGTCAGTATTTTTGGATGATGTTATTGCTGTAATGCTTAAATAAATATTTTCCATGGAGAAGCTGTCGAGTTGCCGGCCTGTACTTTCTATGGATCTTTTGTAAGCTTAATTAGCCAGATCACCGACTACTCTACACACCAAATATACTACATAGCGCTAGAGCTTGGGTGAGTTTTCCTCGTATTACCATGGACTTCCTCAGACGAGGCATAAGAACTTCTTGCAAGCCTGCAAAAGAGAAGTACATATATACTTTGCAATTATCTAACCTAGAATGCTATTAGTGAGACTGTCCTCTCCACAGAGGCGACTTTCTCACCTGAACATCCCCCTATCACTAACTTTCACATAGAGATAGTTTGTACAGCCGGCCCCCTAAGCAGAACTCTTGACACGTTGTCCCGCTGTGTTCCTGTAAAAGACAAACAGAACACCCTACTCTTCTAACTGGCTAAACACATTCTGCAATATCCCAAACTTTAACCATATGACTATAATTAGTGAAGTTCCTTTCAAATACCAGGGTGATAACTTTTTTTCTTGCTTTGTGCACTGGCCCAAATCATTTGATGGAGGGGGGATTATGGTGTGGGGTTGTTTTTCAGGGGTTGGGCTTGGCCCCTGAGTTCCAGTGAAGGGAACTCTTAGACCCCTTTCACACTGAGGCATTTTACAGGCGTTTTTGCACTAAAAATAGCGCCTGAAAAGTGCCTCTTCTGCAACCCCAGTGTGAAATCCCGAGTGCTTTCCCCACTGGGGCGGTGCGCTTGCAGGATGGGGAAAAAAAAGTCCTAGAGGGGTTAAGAGCTCCCTGCTAGTGGCCGAATAGCGTCGCTAAAAAAGCGGTAAAGCACTGCTGAAACTAGCGGCACTTTACCGCTAATGCCCCCCACCCCCCACCCCACCCCAGTGTGAAAGGGGTCTTAAGGCGTCAGCATACCAAGACATTTTGAACAATTTTATGCTCCCAACTAGTTGCCTCCTGGCAGTCACTTGTCGAGTCCATCCTCATTTTGGCTTTGACAGGGCTGCTGTATAGAGGAGAAGCAGGAGAGGGGATCGGAGAGTCAGTCCTGGATTGTGGAAGTTTGCCATGGGAACAGGAGCGCAGCTCTGGGTGAGGAGAGGAGAGAACCACAGGTGCTGCAGCCAGTGAGTGGGCCACGGCACCATCTTGGAAGCACCTCGCGGTCGGCTGGAACATGTAATCTGTGAGCTTACAGGATTCTATCTTCCTTTCGCCTTAGCGACATGTTTCCTCGGGTGGTGAGGGCTTGCTGACAGGGCTGGGTAAGCTAATCGAGGTGTTGGGAAGCGGGCAGATACTGAGAAAGCCGGTCCGTTGAGAGGAGCTGGAGTCTTAAGTGGCCATTTTGCCCACGTTCCGGTCACGCCCCCCCCCCCCCCCAAGAAATTAGATCTTATTGGAATTGTTTTATAACAGAAAGTAAAAAAAAAATATATATATATAGATATATATATATAGATATATATATATCTATATATATATATATATATATATTTTTTTTTTTACAATTTTCTGATCTGATCTTCATCTAAATCACAACAATAGACAATCACAGTCTGCTTAAATCAATAACACACAAAGAATTAAATGTTACCATGTTTTTATTGAACGCACCATGTAAACATTGACAGTGCAGGTGGAAAAATTATGTGAACCCCTAGACTAATGAGATCTCCAAGAGCTAATTGGAGAGAGGTGTCAGCCAACTGGAGTCCAATCAATGAGATGAGATTGGAGGTGTTGGTTACAGCTGCCCTGCCCTATAAAAAACACACACCAGTTCTGGGTTTGCTTTTCACAAGAAGCATTGCCTGATGTGAATGATGCTTCGCACAAAAGAGCTCTCAGAAGACCTACGATTAAGAATTGTTGACTTGCATAAAGCTGGAAAGGGTTATAAAAGTATCTCCAAAAGCCTTGCTGTTCATCAGTCTATGGAAAGACAAATTGTCTATAAATGGAGAAAGTTCAGCACTGCTGCTACTCTCCCTAGGAGTGGGCATCCTGTAAAGATGACTGCAAGAGCACAGCGCAGACTGCTCAATGAGGTGAGGAAGAATCCTAGAGTGTCAGCTAAAGACTTACAAAAGTCTCTGGCATATGCTAACATCCCTGTTAGCGAATCTATGATACCTAAAACAATAAACAAGAATGGATTTCATTGGAGGATACCACAGAGGAAGCCACTGCTGTCCAAAAAAAATATTGCTGCACGTTTACAGTTTGCACAAGAGCACCTAGATGTTCCACAGCAGTACTAGTGAAATATTCTGTGGACAGATGAAACCAAAGTTGAGTTGTTTGGAAGAAACACACAACACTATGTGTGGAGAAAAAGAGGCACAGCACACCAACATCAAAACCTCATACCAACTGTGAAGTATGGTGGTGGGGGCATAATGGTTTGGGGCTACTTTGCTGCGTCGGGGCCTGGACAGATTGCTATAATCGAAGGAAAAATTAATTCCCAAGTTTATCAAGACATTTTTCAGGAGAACTTAAGGCCATCTGTCCACCAGCTGAAGCTCAACAGAAGATGGGTGTTGCAACAGGACAACGACCCAAAGCATAGAAGCCTATCATTGCCCATCAGTGCCACCTATCAGTGCCCATCAGTGACACCAATCAGTGCCCATCAGTGTTGCTGGTCAGTGCTGCCTTTCAGTGTCCATCAGTGCCTGCTCATCAGTGCCGCCCATCAGTGCTGCCTATTATTGCCCATCAGTGCCACCTATCAGTGCCCATCAGTGTCACCTACCAGTGCTCATCAGTACCACATATCAGTGCCCATCAGTGCGGCATATTAGTGCTACCCAATCAGTGCTCTTTAGTGGCGCCTCATCAGTGCCCATTAGTGCCACCTCTTCAGTGCACATCAGTGAAGGAGAAAAATTACTTATTTGCAAAATTTACTGACAGAAATGAAGAAAAATGTTTTTTCTTAAAATTGTCGGTCTTTTTTAGCAAAAAAATAAAAACCCGGTGGTGATTAAATACCATCAAAAGAAAGCTCTATTTGTGTGAAAAAATTATAAAATTTTCTTATAGGTACAGTGTTGCATGACTGGGCAATTGTCATTCAAAGTGTGAGAGCTCTGAAAGCTGAAAATTGGCCTGGGCAGGAAGAGGGTGAAAGTGCCCGGTATTTTAAGGATGTTCCATGTTTTTTCAAAAGGTCCTGAACCCACTGTTGGGTAGAGAAAGTGGTAACAAAAGCCCAATCAAATCTGTTAGTGTCTTCTAGCTATCTATTCCTATTGGATGTTAACACAGACTGACGATCTAGAGCCAAGGTACATTGGACCTCATTCTCCACAGCATCTTGGGGACACCCTTCTTCAAAAAACTTTACCTCAAGATCTTAGCTTGCATTGAGAAGACCTCTTCTTTTGACTGTCCTTTGGGAATGGCTCTTAGCCATGCTAGGTGGTGGCAACTACAATTTTTTTAGTAAACAACTGATTGTGTTTGCGATATATATACATATGTTTTAAATCAAGAAAATGAACACTAGTGTCACTGTACTCATATAAAAATGAATTCCCCATGTTTGCAGCAACCCAAGGTATTTACCAAATTACCAAATCTGGTACTATGAGTGATTTAAGTATGATTGATTGAGTTAAGTAATGAACAAATATTCTGCCTGTTATTGATTTTTGCTTGACCCGAACTGTACATTTTTTTCCTTATTTTCTTCTTTACCTTAAGTTAGTGTCAGCCTACGACACAACAATGTTTCCCTTTGTTTTGATCTTAGTTATAGACCAAGTTATACCAATAAATAATTCTATATAAAAAGTATAACGCATCCAGAAGTTACCGAGTTTACTGTACTTATTTAGTTGAACATACTTTTGTAGACAGTACAAGCCTCACATGTAATGACAGCTATACAAATGTAATTCTGTGATGTCAATTGCTGATTGTATAACTTTTATACCAATAAAAACTATTGAAATTAAAAATGAATTCCCCATAAGTTAGAATTTAGTTGAGACATGAAAGTGTGTAACGACTGTTCATCCCCTCGGAGGCATTGTCTAAATACCTCCGCTAAAAAAATTATTCCTTCTTAGGGAGAGTGTATATGGCTTCATTTTCCCAAAAGGCCATAGACAGGTTGGCGAGACTGGGAGTGAATTTGGCTCCCATCGCCACACCTGTTTTTTCCAAACAAAAGAGTAAATCCCCTCCAAAATAGAAGTAATAATGTACAATTCCAAACCTTAAAAGCTCCAGAATGAAATTGTTTTTGTTTCCTGGGTAGTTGCTTATTAAATCCCAAGAAATATTCTACTGCCTCATAAGCCCTATGATGGGGAATCATAGTATGAAGCCAAGAGACATCCGCTGTCACCAGAAACACCTTTGTGTGCATCTCGGTACAGGCAAATTATTTCAGCGGCCGGGGGGCGCAGGCTTTCGGAGAGGTGCTGCTTCTTAGCTTCCTCTGAGCAAGAGGAAGCTAAGATATAGGGGTATAGGATTGGGTATAGGGGTATAAGATATGTGGGTATAGGATTGGGTATATGGGATTGTATGATATATATATTTTTTTTATCATTGAACTAGATGGACTTGTGTCTTTTTTCAATCTGACTAACCTGGTAACTAAGACCACTTCCCCAGACATTGAAGGTTGTGCCCTTTCCATGCCTCGAACCCCTCTTCTCCTTGTGGCACAGGAACAATACCATAGAATGATTTTAACTTGTTATAGTGTCCAGACTGTAACCCCTGTGCTAACATTTCTGTCAGCTTAGTAATTATAATTATACATTGCATTGTCACTAGATGGTTCACTATCCCTAACCAAACTGGGAGGATAACTAGTGGATAAAATAAATAGAGTTATTACTGTATTAATAATGATATATCAATAATTCATATTGATGAGGAAAGTTCCTAGAAAATCTATTCAGTTCTCGTGTAAAAACTCAAAAATGTATTTATTAATGAAAATAGCAAAATATTACAAAAACAATGTCAAAATATAGAATATAAAAATAGCATCAATACGTTTCTTATTCTTTTCATGAAGATTGTATAAATGTATCTTTGTGTGTGTGTGTGTGAGAATGTCTCCAAGTCTCTCGTGTCTGCTGGAGTGAGTGTCTGCAGAATCTGTCTGTCTGCCCTCGTTACTAGCTTTTTACTACTCAAATCAGCCCCCACCTTTTCCCATAAAGGCTGGCTTAAAAGTTTTTTTGTCTTATAGTTCCACAGGAAACGCGGGCTTTTAATGAACAATTTCCCTCCCACCTCACTAAAAAGGTGGGGGTTACTCAGTCTCTAATAGGGATGAGCCGAACACCCCCCTGTTCAGTTCCCACCAGAACATGCGAACAGGAAAAAAGTTTGTTCGAACATGCGAACACCGGTAAAGTCTATGGGACACAAACATGAATAATCAAAAGTGCTAATTTTAAAGGCTTATATGCAAGTTATTGTCATAAAAAGTGTTTGGTGACCCGGGTCCTGCCCCAGGGGACATGGATCAATGCAAAAATTTTTTTTAAAAACTGCTGTTTTTTTTTACATTTTGGCGCGGGGTTCCCCTTAATATCCATACCAGACCTGAAGGGTCTGGTATGGAATTTAGGGGGACCCCCATGTCATTTTTTTTTTTTAATTTTGGCTGGGGTTTCCCTTAATATCCATACCAGACCTGAAGGGCCTGGTATAGAATTTAGGGGGACCCCCACGTCATTTTTTTTTTAAATTTTGGTTTGGGGTTCCCCTGTGGGGAATTCCCATGCCGTTTTTATCAATGAACTTCTATGTGTATTGTCGGACCGGCAATGCATTAATAGCCGCGAGTAGTTTTAAATGACTTTTTTTCCTTTGAAATGTCATTTTGCTATCAGACTGTTCTAAACATGGGAAACATGCACCTCTTTACAGGCAAACTATAGACACCCCCCAGCTACGAAATTTAAAGAGATATTACACTTTTATTGTTTCACTTTAAGCATTATTAAAATCACTGCTTCCGAAAAAACGGCTGTTTTTAAAACTTTTTTTTGCATTGATCCATGTTCCCTGGGGCAGGACCCGGGTCCCCAAACACTTTTCATGACAATACCATGCATATAAGCCTTTAAAATTAGCAATTTTGATTTCTCCCATAGACTTTTAAAGGGTGTTCCGCGGCATTCGAATTTGAGAACAACCGATGTTCGAGTCGAACATGAGTTCGACTCGAACTCGAAGCTCATCCCTAGTCTCTAACATTCCCCAGGTGTGGGCTAAGAGGACCGATGTGTAAAACCTTTTAACTAAATCTGGCCAAACAATACAAGTTTTCTTTTGACTGCTAAATCAAATACTACATATATATCAGTATATAAATTATATTCATTTAAAACGCAATGTTCTTAATAATATCCTAATCAATAAATATTGTAATACTTAAAGAAGTTCTATCTTATACTTTAACATTAAAACTTTAGCATCTTAAGTAATATGAATCCTTTCTTCTCATGTGATGGGGAAGGTGAAAGGTCAGCTCACTCTTAATTACTGCCGTATGTGGGCTCTCCCAAGAAATGCTTATGAACTTATAACCATATATATACTTTCACAAGTATATAAAGAGCTTATATAAAACTTCACTTTTTCTATACATAGAAGAGATATAAATTATATTTTATATATACAATTCAATTATTATTTAGGATCTCATCCATTCATAAATATTCTAACAGCGGACATTGGTTCTTTCTTTACCTGACCCTGCAAGCGGTTATTGGGTAAATATCTCCATTTAGGAGCAACTGGATTGGGTTTCTCCTCCATATTGTTAGTACCACTTTGATCTCAGCAGTGCCTCCAAATGTAGCCCTGTTATAGGAAGGGGGGGGCCCTCTCCACACAGGCTATGGCGCTAACCTGTAGGTAACCAAATGAGCCAGAGCCTTCGCTAAGGGAAGAGTGGACTATGAATATATAATTGGTGGTGCCTCCACTTAGAACAGGGTTTCAGCGTATGTAAAGATGATTCCTTTCTAGGACAATAACTAGTAACTCACCCCAAATAACTGACAGCAGTAGTACTAATACACCCAGCATATAATTCTAAAAGTAAATATATGCAGACATACCAGCAGGTGATTAGTGTAACTTTATATATGATAGAGTGATGACATTACATACAACCAAAGCAGTAATAGGAAGAATGTATATATGTCTAAGAAGAACAGTGTATATATGTATCTATATATCCGGATATACTGTATAACTAAAGGCATTTAACACCAATACCTCCAATTAGGCCCTGTGGCACAGTTCAGTTGAAGGGGCCCCTGATGAGCTGGATTGCAAGGACGAACTCTGATGCATCTGTGGAGCAGTGGCTTCCTGGAGATGCTCGTACAGACAAACACCCCCAATGGCGAAGAAGTCAGAAACACGCCACCTACAAGGCAAATCAGGTCTATCTAGCCTTTCTCTTGGTCCCTAACCTGACTATAGGCTATCAATGCTAGCGGACTGCTAAATGACCATTGGAAGCCTATCCTGTCACTACCCTGAGATGTTTACTGTTCCCTAGGCTAATACTAGCTAGGAACCCCCCAGACCAAAAAGGGATACTTGCTTTAAATAATGAAGTGGCAGATATACACTTCAACAAAAAACAGTCACTTGATATGTTATAATCAAATGAGCTTTGATCTCATACACTTGAGAATAGCCCAAGTATACTGCAGTATGCAAATAGAAAGTTTCAGTGAATCAGAGAAGGTTCTAACAGATACAGTATCTCTGATTACCACACAGGAGTGACAGTAATATAACAAACAGTGAGCTACACAGTGCAGTAACACTTGCCTATATTGTTCCTTTTCAGCATGGAAGGATGGATGGATACAGCACAAAATCAGCCTCTAGCACCTCCTGGCTTGCACAGCATGTGTCTGGCCACTCTCTCTCCCTTCACTTCCTGTAAGACATCCACAGCTTTGAGGGGTTTCCTGACCCTTAAGCAGAGGCGGGAAACAACCTCTCAACAGGAAGAATCTATTTGTAATAAGAACTCTATGATAGGTACCAGGCATGAATGTAAACAACCTCACAGACAGTTTTTGCCATCTTGCTGGAATCGATTGAGGGGGGTGGGCTCTGGGATCAACCCACCCACCTCTGGCATATAAAAGGTCAGAATCTTAAGGGCTTTGGCTGTTGATTCTGCTCAGCCGTGCCCTGCAGGTTTTACCTGACACTGCTCTGTGGTAGGTGCAAGGCTAAAAAAAAAAGGGGAATGAAGACTATATATATATATATATATATATATACTGGGTCTGAATATATATATATATATATATATATATATATATATATATATATATATGGCTACTAGCCAGGCCTCAAGGGTTAATCACCACCAGTTGCCCCAACCACTACCCTGCCCCGCCCCTAATTCCACCCCTAAACATGCCCTCATAAATTATCTCATGAAATGACACTTAAATGTTTTATGCAGAATTAAGTTCTAAAAATAAATATAAACAACAACGTTATCAGTGCCCATCAATGCAGCCTCACTTGTGCCCATCAATGCTGCTTCACCTGTGTCCACCAATGCAGCCTGCCTGTGTCCACTAATGCAGCCTGCCCCTGTCCACCAATGCAGCCTGCCTGTGTCCACTAATGCAGCCTGCCCCTGTCCACCAATGCAGCCTGCCCGTGTCCACCATGCAGCCTGCCCATGTCCAACATGCAGCCTATCTGTGTGCATCATGTTGCCTACCTGTGTCCATCATGTTGCCTACCTGTGTCCAGCATGCAGCCTACCTGTGTCCACCATGCAGCCTACCTGTGTCCACCATGCAGCCTATCTGTGTACACCATGCAGCCTGTGTCCACCATGCAGCCTGTGTCCACCATGCAGCCTATCTGTGTCCACTATGCAGCCTATCTGTGTCCACTATGCAGCCTATCTGATGTCCACCATGCAGCCTTTTCTCGGGTACAATCTGCCTCCGGCGGTGCTCGCCCCCCCCCCCCCCTGCTCCTGGGCAGCCCTTTCTCGCCAGCCCTAAAAATCCACTCGCAAAATGTGAGCAGGCGAGTGGAATTTTTGAGGGCTGTATATATATTATATATATATGTCCAGAAAATCCTCAAGACACCGTGATGATGACAGCCCAGACCGCAGGTCCCGTTCTTTATGCCATAGGTCAACTAGAGGTCAAGATCCAGAAGATGATATCGGTCTCCCTCTCCTCAAACTTATGCAAGGAAGAAATGCTGGGCATGTGGGGCTACACCACTACTGGACAAGCTGGTCTGTAAGGATTGTTTCAGGGACTATGCGGCCAGCCGTGAGCTGGAGAGTCAGCAGGTTGTTGATCTGCTTAAGCGGACAATGAAGGACTCCTTTTCAGAGTTAGCGGCCCTAGTTCCAGGTCCATCAACAGTCCATCAGCAGTGAGCACTCCACTTCTTCCATCAAGCCGACCGGCTAAGGATTCGTTACCTGAAGTTCCCTCGAAGGACTCTTCAGAAGAATCTGATCCTTCTGGGTTTAGTTATGCTCTGGTGCATCCTTTCATCCAGGCAGTCAAGACTGCAATCGCCAGGGAGGACCCCGAGGAACCACCTCACAAATCCAAGAGGTATTTTTCGTTCCTTAAAAGGAAATAGATTGTCTTTCCTTTGATGGGCGAAATCCGAGAAATCTAAAATGCTAGAAATGCTACAGCCCCCAATTTATTCTAACAGCAGTGGAAGCCGCTCTCAGAATATAATGTCCCGATGGCGGGGATTCCCCCATTCACCTGCTGGCTGAAAATAAATAGCATTTAGGAGAGTCTATCATTTTTTTCTGGTCCTCAGCTCCTCTCCTGAATTTGTTTTTGGTGCTTTTTTTTTCAGCCCGTAAATAGTCTTCTTTCAATATGCCCGTAAATGCCTATGTGTGCATGGAGACATTGGGGTTGATTTACTAAAGGCAAATCCACTCTGCACTACAAGTGCACTTGTAAGTGCAGTCGCTGTGGATTGCTGTAGATCTGGGGGGAAGCTCTGAAATGAGGGGAAGCTCTGTTGATTTTATCATCCAATCATGTGCAAGCAAAAATGCTGATTTTTGTTTTCCTTGCATGCCCCCCTCAGATCTACAGCAATTGCAGTTCCAAGTGCATTTGTAGTGCAAAGTGGATTTGCCTTCAGTAAATAACCCCCATTGGGTTACATAGAGGTGCTTTTACAGGCTGAATGTGAGTGTGAGAGTGTGATAGAGAGAGATAGCCATACTGTAAGCTGACATCATGTAAGCCATCATTATGCACAGTTGAAACTAGCTCAAATTTTGTGGGAGTTTATGTTGAACTGTACTAGTAATAAAAAAAGTGCGTAAAAAAAAAACCCTTGAAGGACATATGGTTCTCTTCCTTCTCTTTGGTGGACTTGTCTACTACCATTGATACTGTTGATACTCCATATCTTTTATTAATCATCTGATGAATCATACTTCTACAAGGAGTGCACTATTGATTGGGAAGGTTAACGTAGAAAAGGTCTGGAGATAAGGTCTTCATTAAGTTACATTTACTGGTTCTTCCTTTGAAGTGTTTCCTGGTACAAGGGTTAAATGAAATATGCTTTTATTGAAAAAATGTGAAAACTAGAATTTAAGTAGATGACTCTCATATATCACCTCACTCATATTCTAAAGAATATTTAACTTTACTATGATTTGTGTTTCTATTTTGTGATCTTGTTGTGGGTGTGGTTGGCATATCTTTATATAACCTGACAAACTGCACGTAACTCTGATACCTGGTCAGATCAAAGACAGAAGAGGTTCAGAACCCACACCAGAGAAGAGCATCAACTATGGCAGAGTCATGGGCTTCAGGAGACCTCAGGAACATGGAGCTTCAGAGCTTTACCAGCTCCAGAGGAAGTAAAGCCCACTGTGTACAGTGAGAACTTTTGTCTTTAGAAGGTGCTTACACCATCTTGAACAGAAATTTCAGACAACTTAAAGCCAGTGGGAATAAAATGTTAGAAACCTTTGACAATATGGAATTTCATGATTTCCAACTCATCCAACAGGAGTTTCCAGTCTCTTACCTACAGCATGTCACCGACAGGGCCTCTATGGAGGCAATTTATAATGAAGGGGGCTTCAGTATAGTAAAGCCCACCTTAAGACCTGGATTTAGAGACCTCTCATTCTGGAGTGCAAGTATTGATTCAGAAAACGTTGAAGCAGCACGTGAAAATTCGTATGGAATTGTAAGTAGAGTGATCTCACAAGAGATGGCCAGAAAATATGAAGAAAGAATTAAAGCACAATTTGCCAATTCTCCCGCTTTTAATGCATCTGCCTCCCGTTACGGTAACTTCAAGTTTTCCTTTCCATTGTTTTCTCTTCTGGATTTGTACCAGGCTCAGCATTGTGGGGGTGAAGAACCACAGCTGAGGATTCTGGGTACTGACTTGTACAAGAAGGAGATTGCTCATAATATATTGGTGCACAGCCCTGACTGGAGTGACCAGTTCAAGAACTTCCCGATGGTGCCCACAGTAAGAGATAGCTCTGGATCCCTTCTGAATCCTTCTAAACCCCTTCCCTTTGTCTACAGGAAGGATGGAATATTGTACTGGAGACCCGAATCCACCTCCAGTGTTTTGAGAGTGAAGATTTCTAATCAAGGTATTGCCTGGAGGGAATGCCCCATACCCTGTGATTATTTCATTGACAATGGCTATTGCTGTCATATCAAAGAAGAAAAATATGAAGTATGGAGTATTTGGAATCATCTAGTTTTTGCGTTCCATCTCCCTAATGATCTTTGCATGGAGGTCTCAAAAGGGCAACTTTTAAAGAACCTGAGAGCATAGATGAAAAACCTTTGATAGAAGAAAGTAAACGCTTGAAGATTAAAGATGCCGAGGACATTATCCAACAAATGAAGAGAGATTTTATTGTAAGAAAAAGAAAGAGAACATATTAAAATGTATGTATAGACCTTTCTTTTTAGTATTAGATAGATTAGGGAAAACTCTGGCAGTTTTTTGCTGTCTGAGTCCGTTGGAGAGATTTCCATTCACTTCCTGTCCTGGAGACACAACAAGAAGTGAGAATAAATCTCAACAAAATGAGGGGGAAATCACTGATGTAATCTAAGCGGGTCCCACCGATAGAAGATTTGCTCTCACCTTCTGTACTAGTGACAACAGGGCTGTCTTTATAGCATCATGGGCCCCTGATCAAGGTAATGCACTGGGGCCCCTACCAGCCTGCCCCAATTTATGCACCTATTCTCAAGAATACAAAGCAGCAGTAGCAGCAGCAGTAGTAGTAAGATGCTCTGCCTCAGGGACTTTTCTTAACCTCTGCAAAGCCCTGGAAGAGCACCGAAAACAGCAGGGGGAAGGAGAGACATGTCATTCTGATTCTAGATTTAACACTGTGACATAGTTACATAGTAGGTGAGGTTGAAAAAAGAAACAAGTCCATCAAGTCCAACCTATGTGTGTGATTATGTGTCAGTATTTCATTGTATATCCCTGTATGTTGTGGTTATTCAGGTGCTTATCTAATAGTTTTTCATATCGATGCCCCCCCGCTGAGACCACCGCCTGTGGAAGGGAATTCCACATCCTTGCCGCTCTTACAGTAAAGAACCCTCTACGTAGTTTAAGGTGAAACCTCTTTTCTTCTAATTTTAATGAGTGGCCGCGAGTCTTGTTAAACACTCTTCCGCGAAAAAGTTTTATCCCTATTGTGGGGTCACCAGTACAGTATTTGTATATTGAAATCATATCCCCTCTCAAGCGTCTCTTCTCCAGAGAGAATAAGTTCAGTGCTCGCAACCTTTCCTCATAACTAAGATCCTCCAGACCCTTTATTAGCTTTGTTGCCCTTCTTTGTACTCGCTCCATTTCCAGTACATCCTTCCTGAGGACTGGTGCCCAGAACTGGACAGCATACTCCAGGTGCGGCCGGACCTGCTGCTGCTGCATCTGCATCCCATATTCTGGGACCCTGCCATCCTGGGACAGCTTAGTAAAAAAGCGTGACTGTCCCAGCAAATACGGGACAGTTGGCAAGTATGATGCAACGCTATCATGGGGCTCACATGCACCTGGGGCTACGGGCACTGCCCCGGGGTGCACATGCATTAAGATAACCCTAAGTGACAATACAAAACTGACAGCATTTTTTTTATGTTTGTTTAGTGTAGGGAAGGGTTAGGACCTCTGTTAAGTTTTATCTCCCGTCAGTGTCTCTGCTGGGGAGATATCTTTTTTATTTCCTGTGCCCGTGACCACAAACGAAGTGAAATGAATCTCCGCAATGGGGGCCATGTAAAAAAAAAATATATATATATATATATATATATATATGTATATTGCAAAAGAGGAAATGAAATGTAAAAAGTGAGAAATAGAGAATAAGAGGGAAAAAAGACAGTCCAATCATTTCAATAAAGATAATGTTGGAATCAGTATAACTACCTTGTGTCTTGTTGCTGTGATCAGTCTTGCCATGTGTAAGGGTTAAATCTGCTTAGACCTGGACAATCAGTGATAATTCTTTCAGAGCTCCGGAAGCTTCCAATGCACAGAAGAGAGTCGTTCAATGAATGCTTGATTTTAATGGTAAGGGTCGTAGCTTTATACAAATTATGGACAAAGAATATTGCACAAAGAAAAGGAGGGAGGGAGGGAGGACAGAGTTCATCACATGAGGCATAATTCCTATATAAACATATAGCATCTCAGACACAGTCTAAACTAGTATTTTAGCTGACGGTTGATATTATCTAAAAACATAATCTAAACTATTTAATGCTGACAGTTCTGACTTTGTCTGAAGACATCATTTCAAAACCTGTTCTTACCAGACCTTATCTATCCCATGGTCATCGTGATAAACAAGACCCTAAAATAAAGATATTCCTCTGTCAGCTATTTTTAAAGTTTTAGTCATGTTAACTCTTTCTCATCCTTCACCATGGTGTATGACCTGTGACATGAAACTGACTTCCACAACCTCATCTTAGTAGCAGAGTTTGGCTGTTCCTCAACCAGTTTTAGGCTTCCTACACAGCTGTTTTCTTTTCAGTTAATGACATTGGAGGTTGATTCCTACACACTAGTTTTTGTTTTTGGCCAACCCAGCTGGCTTAGTGACTTTTTAGTATACCCCTATAACATACAGAGCAATGTCAATGCATCTTTGCTAGGAAGGTTAGGTAGCGTGTGCATGTGTTGTATGCATATTTGTAATACTCTGTATATCTTGTATTGTTTTACCACAATTGTAAGTGGTTTGTATATGCAGCATTCTTGTTTAGTAAATACACATTAATACACTACTGGTTTTGCATTTCCTTGCTTTACCACAAAGCAGCCAAAATGAAACAAAACACCTAGTAATATTGGATTTTTTTTAACTAAGCACTGCTACTCCTGTGATCGCTACTACTAGCTTCTGGGTCCTGTGCCGAGCGGCTGCTCCGTTGCATAGTGAACACAGGAGGTCACTTGCTTGGCACAGGCACCATTCAGAGGTTACTTTGCATTTTCTCAATGACTACAAGGTGTTCTATGATTGGACGAGGTGGAGATCATGACGTCACCACCCTGCCTCTCCGGAAGTTGCTACAAAAGAGGCTGCAAGAGATCGGCAAAACTGAGGTATAACAAAGGATGTTAAAAAGTATAAAAAGATTATTTAAATAAATGGCGACTGTTTACGACACACAATGCTATAGGAAACTCAATGTCATCACCAAGGTTTATAGAAGAATTCCAGGCATGGGTATTCTATACATAGATACATTGTTCCAGCTTGGACCACTGTAAGTAGGCACGTGTTTGCTATACGAGGCCAATCGCCCTGGAAGCTGGAAATCATTGTATAGACACCGCTACTACATTATTCTCCACTTGTTTCTGTGTCCTGTGCCGAGCGATTGCACTTCTGCTTACTGAACACAGGGGGGTGCCATTCACACATTCAGAGAATGCTTTGCATTTCCTAAATGAATATAAAGCAACAAAGCATTCTCTGAATGGATGAGGTGGAGAGGTGGGGCAGCCGCCAGATATTGTGTAGCTGTGTACACTATGTTTTCCTACCTTGATTCCAAGTTACCTAATTAAATTCCTGATTACTTAAGGACACTCTTGTTGCAAATGTGCATGCTCTGAGAAAGCTTGGTGTACAAGCGAAACATGTAAGCAAGACAAACTTCTGTTTCCTGCAACATGAGCACCAGTCTATCTGCCTATATGATGGCTCCAAGGTGAAACTTCATCCATCCACCTGTAGCTCCGCTCTGCTTGGCTGACATACCCAGCCTACAACTAATAGTTGATCTAACTGGGCTGACGTGAATTGGCTAAACAAACGGACTCTGCATGGCAGTCGTGTCTCCAGCTTTCATATTTAGGGGGGGCACCTGGGGGGACAGGGACAAAAGTAGGGGGCAACTATAAAATGCAATTATATATATATACATATATATATCTCCTGGGGCCCTTTACTACAACCCCACATCGGGCCCTTTCACATGTTCTGCAGTGAGTTCCCTTCCTACTGTATTGGGGCCCCCCCAGGGTGGCAGAAAACAAGAGATATATGTCACCAGCATACCAAGAAAATATAAGGATCCAAAGCAGTGGGAGAACAATCAGGGTTGCAAAGGTTGTCTTGCCACCGGGCCCTGGTGTTCTGCCACTGTGGGGTTCCCCAGCCTCCTCTTGCTGTCCTGCCCCTGCTATTGACAGCTCTGGTCTGAGAAATCAGTCTGTTTTTTCAGTAACTGAGAGTCCTGGTGGAGTCCTTCCTGCAACTCACTCTTCTCCCTGCCAATGAGGATGCAGGGGAAGGAGCAGATCGGGCGGCCGTGGTTGTGTGAGCGCTCGCATTATGCAGTGTCAGTGAGCAGAGGGAGGGGGGAGGAACCACCCGCAGGAGCTGACTGGGGACTCTCTCCCTCTTAGACATTGATTTTTTTGTAAAAAAAAAAAAAAAAAAACCATGGTGGGGCACAGCATAACGTTGGGGGGGTCAGGGTCCCTCTGCCCCCCCCCCCCCCCCCGGGATGCCATTGCTGTATGGAATGTAACAAAACTTCTAAAGACACCTACCAAGGTTAACCAGCCAGCGGAATTCCTTGAAGAGATATACTACTCGCTTGATAACCTGCTTATGGTCTCTCTCTGAAGCATTAGGATCGTCTTGGTGAAGTCTATACAAAGGGATAAAGGACTGCCGGGTCAAGACGTCAAAATGGTGAGCTGCATTAGTTCCCAAACAATGTGAACGAGGGTAAAGTGAATTTACTGCTACTATCACCCGTTTTGGTTTCCTTGACCTGTGCCATTCCCTATCTAACTCACCATGTTCCACACTTATTAAGTCACTCTTCTGTTGACCCCTATGGCTGATAGATGAACTCTGCTGTATATGATAGCTTAAGCCAATTGATTATGCTCGAGGGAAGATCTAGCAGGACCATTCCGCTTATACTTGGACCATTCTCTTTCTAAAGCGACCAGCTGATCTTGTAGTGTCTGCAAGATTTTTTCAGGCTATACCTTGAATCACTCTTCGGAGTGTGTGTTACAATAATCAATTAACCCCCTAACCAATCAATGCCCGGATCAGAGTCCCAAATTCCTAGTCAAGCTGCATTTATGGAGTGTTAGACATGTGTGGCTGATTGTGATAGACACCGGTGTCTCTCTTTAAGACCCTTTGTTGTTTTAATTTTATACTAAATGTTTTTGGAGGAGGGTTACTAAACTACACCACATATTAATGTTGTTTCTAATTTTTGTATAGATAATTAATAAAAAATTGTTGGTCCCGCTTACTTATGTATCCTTTCTGAAGAATACTTCTTTTGGAATCCTTTCTCATTACGTTCTTTTTGTGTACACTATGTTGTCAAAAGTATTGTGGCGCCTGCCTTTACACGCACATGAACTTTAATGGCATCCCAGTCTTAGTCCGTAGGGTTCAATATTGAGTTGGCCCACCCTTTGCAGCTATAACAGCTTCAACTCTTCTGGGAAGACCGTCCACAAGGTTTAGGAGTGTCTATGGGAATGTCTGACCATTCTTCCAGAAGTGCATTTGTGAGGTCAGGCACTGATGTTGGTTGAGAAGGCCTGGCACACAGTCTCTGCTCTAATTCATCCCAAAGGTGTTCTCTCAGGTTGAGGTCAGGACTCTGTGCAGGCCAGTCAAGTTCCTCCACCCCGAACGCGCTCATCCATGTCTTTATGGACCTTGCTTTGTGCACTGGTCCCAATCATTTGGTGGAGGGGGAATTATGGTGTGGGGGTTGTTTTTCAGGGGTTGGGATTGGTCTCTTAGTTCCAGTGAAGGGAACTCTTAAGGTGTCAGCATATCAAGACATTTTAGACAATTTCATGCTTCCAACTTTGTGGGAACAGTTTGGGGACGGCTGCAACACCAGTGCACGAAGCAAGGTCCATAAAGACATGGATGAGCGAGTTTGGGGTGGAAAAACTTGACTGGCCTGCACAGAGTCCTGACCTCAACCTGAGAGAACACCTTTGGGATGAATTAGAGAGGAGACTGCGAGCCAGGCCTTCTCGTCCAACATCAGTGCCTGACCTCACAAATGCGCTTCTGGAAGAATGGTCAAACATTCCCATAGACACACTCCTAAACCTTGTGGACAGCCTTCCCAGAAGAGTTGAAGCTGTTATAGCTGCAGAGGGCGGAGCCAACTCAATATTGAACCCTACGGACTAAGACTGGGATGCCAAGGTTAAAGTTCATGTGTGTGTAAAGGCAGGCGTCCCTTTTGGTAATATAGTGTATGTGTATATATATATACACACACACACACACATATATATCTGAGAGAGAGATAGTTATATAGATATGCCTGGAATTCTTCTTTAAATCTACTTGAAAGAACTTTAATTTAACATCACAACATACAGCATGTGGTTAGAAATGATCAATATTTATTGTAACAGATTGTATATTAGAGGTACAATACATCAGTGCTACAGACAGCACTTCATTTGTTAGTAACATTGGAGAATATTCTGTCATTTTAGGTTATCAAAGCTTTACATGATCAAAATCAATACAGTTATTATTATCTTTGAATCCGGATACAATATCATGGTACATTTCACATAAAGATACATTTTACAATAAGTTGAATATATTATATATTTAAAAAAAAAGACACAAAAGATACATTGTAATCACAATGTGTCCGGATCCATCAGATACCTACACATGATTGGGTATAGGTCTGATCAGGTGAATGGCGCCAATCACAGGCCAGAGCTCCGAGAGTACCATCACCCATGTATTTCCACAATCATAGATGGATAGGACGCCCCCTGCTGGACGATACAAACTCCTGAAACGCTCTGTGCTGCTCTGGACCTATACATGGCATTTAACCCCTGAACTGAACATTGGGACACACACCCTTCCAGGAGATGAGGGGGTATGTACAGCGGGTGGGCAGACCTCTCCTGGACGCACACAGAACCTCTTCTTCCATACACATCTGATATCACAAGTCCTCACCCAACACATTATCTACACCTGAGAATGTTACAGCTCACAACACACAACCTCATCATCTCTCATTCTTCTCAACAAACGTTAGGATGTTTTTTTAACAGGTCACGTATTGAAAAAAAGTCACCTTGTCATAGATTTAAATGAGAACTCCAGATGTTAGCATATAAGCACTAATGTCATTTAATCGTTATTAACCAGAACAAGATTCATTGGTTTATTTACCATAACAGGAGGTTCTAACCGTTCCATTCTCTACCCAAAACTGACGTTCTACTCTGACTTCCAGCTGGGGATAATTCTGCCGCTCACATTCCACATTTTGATATAAATGTTTTAGTGGTTCATAACCCGACTGGAATTCTCATTTAAATAAAGGTGACATGAAATTAGAGGTCTAGTAAATAAAATCTCCTACAGGGAACTTAAAATGGGGATCCCTTTCTTCAACATACAGTATATTGCTGGACTCCATTACAGAATATGACCGGCATATGACTTTCTTCAACATACAGTATATTCCTGGACTCAGAATATGACCGAAATGTACAAATGTACTCCTCAAACTCACATAGGAAACAGGAGGAAGGAAATATATGAACCCCACAAAGTATACAGATTACCCGGCTTATTATGGACACTCAGCATGTCGGCATTGCCAAAACAGCATCTGATTGGCTGTTGGCTTTGTGTAATATAGATAGATAGATAGATAGATAGAGATATATAGTGTATATCTATCTATCTATGTATGTATGTGTAATATATATATATATATATATATATATATATATATATATATATATATATATATACACATATATACATATACACACACACATACTTTATATAATTTTATATAATTTTCTAATATATTATTAGCGATCCCTCTTAGATTGTAAGCTCTAACGAGCAGGGCCCTCTGATTCCTGTATTGAATTGTATTGTCACTGTACTGTCTACCCTCATGTTGTAAAGTGGTGCGCAAACTGTTGGCGCTATATAAATCCTGTATTATAATAATAATGATGGCATTAGTCTGCTGCAGGCAGTAGGAAGAATTTCCTCAGTCTCCTCTGCCCTAGTCACCAGAATGCAACATTGTAGCAAGTCACATGGTGAGAGGCTGCAGCAGGGGTGAGGTGTCCGACATCAGCCAAGGAATGCACAGACAGCAGGATTTACATGGTGGTGTCATCTCTGAGCATCGCACACCAGGAACCCTGGATAATGATGAGCAGATTACTTGCAAATTTCAGGCTCTGTAGGCAATTTTTTTTTTTATTCCTCTGCACATGATTGGATAGTGAACACAGCTTCACAGACTCTAGTCTAGAAGTCATAAAGCTGAACTCCAGGATAAGGAAAGATCATCTAAATCCATTCATTGTGTGTCTTTTTTTTTTAATCTCGGTGATCTTTGTGTATTACTTCCAGATCTGTGCAGGAATCCAGTGTGAGACTTCCTGTAATAAAGATCGCTCACCGCTATTCTCTCCTTTTGTGCAGGGGGACTGGTCTTGTCTGCACACCCTCCTGTAGTTTTTTACGGTGGGTGGGGTGGTGCCAACCAGTGCCCATCAGTCCCGCCTATCAGTGCCCATGACTGCTGCCTCATCAGTGCCGCCTCATCAGTGCCCATCACTGTTGCCTCATCAGTGCCAATGACAGCTGCCTCATCAGTGCCGCCTCATCAGTGCCCATCACTGCTGTCTCATCAGTGCCCATCAGTGCTGCCTCATCAGTGCCCATCAGTGCTGCCTCATTAGTGCCCATCACTGCTGCCTCATCAGTACAGCCTCATCAGTGCCCATCACTGCCACCTCATCAGTGCCCATCACTGCTGCCTCATCAGTGCAGCCTCATCATTGCCCATCGCTGCTGCCTCATCAGTGCCCATCAGTGCAGCCTCATCAGTGCCCATCACTGCTGCCTCATCAGTGCCCATCACTGCTGCCTCATCAGTGCCCATAAGTCTAGCCTCATCAGTGCTAATCACTGCTGCCTCATCAGTGCCCATCACTGCCGCCTCATCAGTGCCCATCACTGCCGCCTCATCAGTGCAGCCTCATTAGTGCCACCTATCAGTGCCCATCAGTCCCGTCTATCAGTGCAGCCTCATCAGTGTCCATGACTGCTGCCTCATCAGTGCCCATGACTGCTGCCTCATCAGTGCTGCCTCATCAGTGGCTATCGCTGCTGCCTCATCAGTGCCCATGACTGCTGCCTCATTAGTGCCCATGACTGCTGCCTCATCAGTGCCACCTCATCAGTGCCCGTCACTGCTGCCTCATCAGTGCCCATCAGTGCAGCTTCATCAGTGCCCATCACTGCTGCCTCATCAGTGCCCATCACTGCTGCCTCATCAGTGCCCATTAGTTCTGCCTCATCAGTGCCCGTCAGTGCACATCAGTGCAGCCTCATCAGTGCCACCTATCAGTGTCCATCAGTCTCGCCTATCAGTGCAGTCTCATCAGTGCCCATGACTGCCGCCTCATCAGTGCCCATAACTGCTGCCTCATCACTGCCACCTCATCAGTGCAGCCTCATCAGTACCACCTATCAGTGCCCATAAGTCCCGTCTATCAGTGCAGCCTCATCAGTGCCATCACTGCCACCTCATCAGTGCCCCACAGTGCCGCCTCATCAGTGCCCATCAGTGAAGCCTCATCAGCCCACATTAGTGAAGGAGAAAAATTACCTGTTTGCAAGATTTTATAACAAACTATCAAAAACTTTTTTTTTCAAAATTTTCTGTCTTTTTTCCTTTGTTTAGCAAAAAATAAAAAACCCAGTGCTGATTAAATGGAACCAAAGAAAGCTCTATTTGTGTGAAAAAAAAATGATAAAAATGTCATATATGAGTACAGTGTTGTATGACCACGCAATAGTCATGCCAAGTGTGACAGCGCTGAAAACTGAAAAATGGCCTGGGCAGGAAGGGGGTAAAAGTGCCCAGCAAGCAAGTGGTCAAATTACATTTGTGTGCCTGGAGCTCAGCTTTAACTGCACAGACACAACAGTACAAGAGTCTAGCAGTGAGGAATCTGCTCACACAACTGGCCTCTAGGTTATAAATGGGATGACACGTCACTCTCTTGGGTTGTGGTCATGTGTTCTGCGAGTGTCACATGACACTAAATCTGTGCGGATTTTACATTATGTCACGTTAACCTTTACTCTCCACAGATAAAGTTTTGTTTTCCTTTTTCTTTTTTTTTTTTTTTAGGTGGTTTATAGTACTTATGGATTTAGAGTTATAGTGTACAATTAAAAATGAAAAGCACTTTTTAAGGTGGCTCCCACAACCTGCACCGTGTTTTGATAACTATATGGGGTTTATGGCTTTCCCAACATATGAATCCATTCATTTATCTCCTCCACATTCACCAGCGGGCCAAGCTGTCCAGCAAAAGTGACCATGAAAAGGGTTGCGGTAAACTACACTCTTATATTTTTTATTAATTTCACAATCCTCTTTTGGGGAAAGGGAAGGGGGAGGGGTCATATGACAAATATCTAGTGTGCCCCCCCCCAAATAAAATAAATTCTGATTATAGATCTATACCTGTCCCGAAGATGTGTGAATTCACTGAGGGGTACATTTATATAAAAAAAAAGAAAATGCATAGCCATTCATCTAGTGAACCTACTTTATCTTATGGGCATTATGACCACTAGATAAAGCAAAGGGGCAAAATAAATACATAGGTCTTTGTAACTAAAGATACCATGTAACAATTCTAGGGAACGCTAGAGGGAAGTAGCAAATAAATGTAACCAATTAGTTTTTTGGGGCATAGGAAATACATAGGTCTTGGTATCAAGATATACAATGTAACAATTCTAGAGAATGCTAGAGGGAAGTAGCAAATACATGTAACCAATTTGTTTTTTGGGGCAGAAGAAATACATAGATCTTTGTATCAAGAGATACAATGTAACAATTCTAGGGAACGCTAGAGGGAATTAGCAAATGCATTTAACCAATTCATTTTTTTGGGCACAGAAAATGCATGGGTCTTTGTAACAAGAGATACTATGTAACAATTCTAGAGAACGCTAGAGGGAATTTGAAAATAAATGTAACCAATTTGTTTTTTTGGGGCAAAAGAAATACATAATGTTGCAAGAGAACCAATGTAACAATTCTAGAGTACACTAGAGGTAATTTTTTGGCCAGTGTGCACAGAATAGATGTACATGCAGATTCACTGGATGAATGACTATTCCAGTTTTTTTTAATAAATGGACCCCATATGATTTACTGACTCATTACACATACCCGTAGGTCTGTTCCACGTATCAACTACTCTTTCAGTAAAATAATACTTTATGGTTCATTTTTGAACATTCTTCCTGCTAGTTTGAGGTCATGTCCTCGTTTATTTGACTCCTGGCAGTTTATTTCTTCTTATAGCTCCTGTTTAATTCAGGAGATAATTTGCCCATGAAACAACCATGATATCACTTTTATTTGACAGCTTGACCAGCATATAAATATGGAGCAAAATATAAATACAGGTGAAATAAAAACAAATTCATATGTTGAATACTACATGTATTCACCATATACAGTTAACGCAATACAATATTTTTTCGGGATATTGGACCTTAAACCCTTCATGATAACCACATGGCATTGCCGAAACATGCTGTACCATTACTGCTAATGCAAGAAAAATTTGGAATTGCATTGTGCTTTCAATATCCATACTAGCCGCATTATCTGTACATAGTTACGGGTTCATACATAATCCCGAATGATGTAACAATTCATTATACATACAGTGTTTCCTCTTCCTGTTTCTGCTCTACTTCACCAGGTTCATCTCGTCCTGGTGTCTCTCTGCACAGCTGCAGAGTAGATATATTTCCTGGGGAAGGTTCGGAATGCTTCCACTTAGCGGACCTGAAAAAAAAACCTCTCTCAATCTTCATTAACCATTCGATACTGGACCCTTGTCAACCACCAACTCCTTCTCAATAGTCAGTAAGCAATGTCCTGCTCCCACATGACTGTTACATGGGACCGCTTCGGCTAGTTGACCATCCCTGGGCTTAGGGATCATTTGGTCTTCTGGATCCCCCTCATTGAAGACCTCACTTTGCATTGGAGTTCCTTGCTCAACATTTGGATTGCATACGATGCCAGGAGGAACAGGTCCTTCACAATTAGGGTTCCTGTTGTCTTCTGGTTGTCTTATGTCACCGTTGTTCTCTGGACGTCCTATGTCACCGTTGTTCTCTGGACGTCCTATGTCACCGTTGTTCTCTGGACGTCCTATGTCATTGTTGTTCTCTGGACGTCCTATGTCACCGTTCGGTGTGTCTACTAGATGATCAGATTCCGGTTGACCTTCTTTCCCTTGGATGTACGCTTTTCCTTTAGCCTTGACCTTGGCTTTTAACCCTATAGGCAGAAACAACTGGTTAAAAATGATTTTACTTGCTTCATGCCATCTTATGGTGTGGCCCATACAAGCTTTGAACAATAATCAATGGCCAACATCTCCATATAGGAATAATTGACCTATAGTTGGCAACTTATTTGATCAATATGCCACACATGGGGAAGTAGATTGATACTTAAGATATGATTATAAGTCATCTCTATTTTCACCATGTAATCTCATAACATGATCAATCGAAAAATATGATCGTGTTCATGAACAAGGTATCCCAGTGCTGATGTTCTATGCAAAACGATTGATAATTTTCCCCCCTGGCTGATCCACTTTGATCAATTCTGATCAGAATTAAGTTTAAATCAATCGGAAGGGAAGTTATTGGCTATTTGATTTTTTGCCGATTCGAATCACACACTGTTTGGACATTAAAATTGAAACATGTATGGCCACCATTAGTCTCCAACGTACTTATCCCAAGCCCAGCTCTTAACAATTTTTTTTTTTTTTTGTAGTTATGTATTGGAGTGGGGGAGGGTTTGAAATTTGTGTCTGACCACAAAGAAATGTCCTGTCACTTCTAAAAAATAAATCTTTGGCTGAAGTTGGGTTTTCGACACTGACCTACAGGCATTAAAAGCCAATCAAGTTTCATGTTAGACACAGAGATACATATTAATTAGGGTTCAAGTAGCTGTAGACCCTAACTGGATGACATTTAGGGGGTTCATTTACAGTTGTGCCTGGTAGAAATGGTGAAATTTTGGCATTGAAATTGAACATACAGTGAGGGAAAAAAAGTATTCGATCCCCCGGCTGATTTTGTAAGTTTGCCCCACTGACAAAGAAATGATCAGTCTATAATTTTAATGGTCGGTTTATTTTAACAGTGAGAGATAGAACAACAAAAATATCCAGAAAAAACGCATTTCAATTATGGCTCCCAGGTGTCTTCTATACATGTTACAAGCTGAGATTAGGAGCACTTTCTTAAAGGGAGTGCTCCTAATTTCAGCTTGTTACCCGTTTTTTTTTTTTTATGTTCATGGAAGGTGAGACTCTGCCTCACCTGTCTTCCCTGACTGCATGGCCCTGCCCAATGACAAAGCACTAACATTTGTGCAAAACGCATCTACTGCTTTGTCCCCTGCTCCATATGTTAACCACTTGTCACATGAAGCTTCAATAAAGAGGATTTTCGGAAGTGCAGCCGTCCGGAATCATTTGCTTGATTAATGACCCCAAGCACAAGGCCAAGGTGACCCTCCAGTGGTTACAGAAGAAAAAAGGTGAAGGTTCCGGAGTGGGCATCTCAGTCTCCTGACCTTAATATCATCTAGCCACTCTGGGGAGATCTCAAACGTGAGGTTCATGCAATATGATCAACCTTCATGTATATTTGTTTGAACGCCTCACTTTCCACCATCTTCTCAGCAAAGTAAGCTTTTTTGTGTATATGCCTGCTAGTTATAAGATTACATTTGGGGATTTATCAGATTGCGATTTAACGGCCCTCCTCCTCCTTAGGCATTCAACATTTTATCTAAGAGTTGAGTGAAGCGCACCTCCTTACACCCCTTTTCTTTCATGTTGGGCCTCCTTATGGTTCACCTAGGCCCACCTACTGATGTAAAGCAAGTAAGCACCCATTCAAGGCTGTCTAAATATTATATATGGCTTACCACTGCCAGTTTATATTTTGATTCATTTTATTTTCATTTACTTTATTTGGCAGATCTGTCTTTTTTTGCTGAAGACTAGGCGTATTCTCACGTGAGGGTCCCCCATCCCCCTGTGGGCGGAGAGACTGGGGCTCTGGCACAATGTTCTGGTGGACTTCTGGTAGCATGCAATTGCAAAACTCTTTCCCTTGTGATTTTATATGATAGGTTTTTGCACTTGATGTTCTCTGCCCGAGTGGGTTAGTCAATAATATACACTGTATCTTAGTTTGTATTCCTATTATTGATTTGTTATCTGATGGTGTTCCTTTTGTTAGAATTACTCATGATAACCATCTACCTCTGAAGAAGGAAGAAACCTGTCTATTTTGAAACGCGTTGGGTAATTTCTGTCTCCTTGCCATACGACCAAAGACTTTGCATGACCTGGAGGCAATTTGCCAAGATGAATGGGCAGCTGCAAGAATTGAGGGCCTCATAGACTATTACAAAACACTGCACACTGTCATTGCTAAAGGGGACAATACACTGTATTAAAAACTAAGGGGATGCAGACATTTGAACAGGGGGGGGGGCAGTTCATTGGTTTACTTGTTGCCATTTTTTTTTAAGATTGCGCCATTCTGTTGTCACCTCCAGTTACAGAACATGAATGCCATAAGAAATACAAGAAATGGGTTTTGTTGGCTCACTAATGTTTTCTTTAAAAATGGTACACCCTGTATATTACCAATTCTCCAAGGGGAGGAAAAATTTTGAGCACAACTGTATATGGAGAGTAGATATCACTATCTGCTCTTTATACTTTCCAACACTACTGCATACCGCTGCCTTCATCTTGTAGCACATTCATAAAATGTAGGCCGTGTTGTGGAGCCCATAAAATCCCATGACGTTCTCTCTGTTCAGTGCAACGGAGGGCACTCCATAGCACTGTAACTTTCACAAAATAGACAAAGTAGATGTAAACCCGATCACTCAAATATAATTTATTGAACACCACTTCCAAAGGGTAAGACCCAATGTAACAGAAAAACAGACACTGCATCCAGGATCCTCCCACTAACATGTTTCACCTCTACTGGGGCTTAGTCATAGAGCTTGCTCTAGAGGTGGTCTCTTCTAGGAAACCCGTTCTGAGTAATGCCATCCAACCATTGCTGTAGTGCATGTAGACAGGAAATGTCTGCAAAGAGGCTGCATGAGATCGTCAGCATCTCAGCATCTGAGGTGTGATGTAGAATGAAAAAAAAAAAAAAAAAAAAGGTATATATAGTACATAGGTGTGCGCAGCCTATTGCATTAGGGTGTGCACCCCAAAGCTCAAACACATATGCGTGTATACAGCAGTGGACAAGTCAGTAGGGCAGAGATTAGTGTCAGTGCATTAGTGTCAGTAGTTTATTTTTCTTTTCTTTCAATTTTATTATTTTATTCATTTTTTTTTACAATATTTTATTTTTTTATTTATTTGTGAGCCCTGTTAAGGGGCATTGGTGAAATATCCGGGTCTAAACAGACCCCCGATGCCTCACTTTTGAGACAGAGAAAGGCACTGAGGACAGAGATTTCCCATTCCTTTTCTCTGCAGACAGGCAGCAGGGGAAATCTGCACAGTACAGGGTGATTAGGTGTGCCCAGGCACGCCTGGCACCCCATGTGCGCATGCCTATAATATAGTATTAAAGGCAGTTGTTTACATGGTCTCTGAAAAACGAAATATCATGCAATTGGGTTTTACATTTACTTTAGTTCTGTGGATGCATGCAACATCTGTGCATACACCTACATCCCAGTATATATTATATATACACTGTATGTATGTATATATACAGTATCTCAAAAAAGTGAGTACACCACTCACATTTTTGTAAATATTGTATTATATCTTTTCATGTGACAACACTGAAGAAATGACACTTTGCTACAATGTAAAGTAGTGAGTGTACAGCTTGTATAACAGTGTAAATTTGGTGTCCCCTCAAAAAAACTCACACAGCCATTAATGTCTAAACCGCTGGCAAGTGAGTACACCCCTAAGTGAAAATGTCCAAATTTGGCCGAATTAGCCATTTTCCCTCCCCAATGTCATGTGTCTCGTTAGTGTTACAAGGTCTCAGGTGTGAATGGGGAGCAGGTGTGTTAAATTTGGTGTTATCGCTCTCACTTTCTCATACTGGTCACTGGAAGTTCAACATGGCACCTCATGGGAAAGAACTCTCTGAGGATCTGAAAAAAATAATTGTTGCTCTTTAGAAAAGATGACCTAGGCTATAAGAAGATTGCCAAGACCCTGAAAGTGAGCTGCAGCATGGTGGCCAAGACAATACAGCGGTTAACAGGACAGGTTCCGCTCAGAACAGGCCTCTCCATGGTCCACCAAAGAAGTTGGGTGCACATGCTCAGCGTCATATCCAGAGGATGTCTTTGGGAAATAGACGTATGAGTGCTGCCAGCATTGCTGCAGAGGTTGAAGGGGTGGGGGGTCAGCCTGTCAGTGCTCAGACCATACGCTGCACACTGCATCAAATTGGTCTGCATGGCTGTCATCCCAGAAGGAAGCCTCTTCTAAAGATGATGCACAAGAAGACAAGCAGACTAAGGACATGGATTACTGGAACCATGTCCTGTGGTCTGATGAGACCAAGATAAACTTATTTGGTTCAGATGGTGTCAAGTGTGTGTGGCAGCAACCAGGTAAGGAGTACAAAGACAAGTGTGTCTTGTCTACAGTCAAGCATGGTGGTGGGAGTGTCATGGTCTGGGGCTGCATGAGTGCTGCCGGCACTGGGGAGCTACAGTTCATTGAGAGAACCATGAATGCCAACATGTACTGTGACATACTGAAGCAGAGCATGATCCCGTCCGTTCGGAGACTGGGCCGCAGGGAAGTATTCCAATATGATAACGACCCCAAACACACCTCCAAGATGACCACTGCCTTGCTAAAGAAGCTGAGGGTAAAGGTGATGGACTGGCCAAGCATGTCTCCAGAACTAAACCCTATTGAGCATCTGTGGGGCATCCTCAAAGGGAAGGTGGAGGAGCGCAAGGTCTCTAACATCCACCAGCTCTGTGATGTCATCATGGAGGAGTGGAAGAGGACCCCAGGGGCAACCTGTGAAGCTCTGGTGACCTCCATGCCCAAGAGGAATAAGGCTGTGCTGGAAAATAATGGTGGCCACACAAAATATTGACACTTTAGGCCCAATTTGGACATTTTCACTTAGGGGTGTACTCACTTTTGAGAGCGATAACACCAAATTTAACACACCTGCTCCCAATTCACACCTGAGAGCTTGTAAGACTAACGAGTCACATGACATCGGGGAGGGAAAATGGCTAATTCGGCCAAATTTGGACATTTTCACTTAGGGGGGTACTCACTTTTGTTGCCAGAGGTTTAGACATTAATGGCTGTGTGTTGAGTTATTTTGAGGGGAAAGCAAATTTACACTGTTATACAAGCTGTACACTCACTACTTTACATTGTAGCAAAGTGTCATTTCTTCAGTGTTGTCACATGAAAAGAAAGAATAAAATATTTACAAAAATGTGCAAATGTGAGGGGTGTACTCACTTTTGTGCAGTAGCAACATTTTCCAAGGAAAATGGTGGCTTAGTGGTTAAAAGTCCTACCTTGCAGCACTAGGATTCTCACCTCAAAGACATGCTGGTAGGTAAATGTGAGGTTGGGACCTTAGATTGTAAGTTCCTCGTGGGTGGGGACTAATGCCAATGTACAATATATGTAAAACGCTGCATCATTTGTTGGTGCTGTATTAATATCTATAATAATATTCGCATGTAGATAAGTCTACAGCTGCTAGAACCTTGTTGAAAAGCATCTTTGGTTTCATATTTCTTCACCAACAAATATTCACTTACATAAGTAGAAGATAAAAATCAGTACACAGACCGCGGGTAGAACAACAAGCGATATGTCCATCGTTCCACAAGGAGAACCATCTGTAAAATACGGGTGACACCAACATAACACATCTGTCTGTAATGTAATCACAACATTTCAAATGATGGCATCCAGATCCGTCACAGATTATTCTATTCCTAGTAAATGTGCACATTATATAGTATTTCAGTGACATTTTCCCTTTTGATATATGTTTTGTTTTTTTGTGGTATATACAATTTTGGGCAGAATGCCATTAGTGAGGTTTGAATTGACAATGGGGGAGATTTACTAAAACTGGAGCACTCAGAATGTGGTGCAACTGTGCATGGTAGCCAATCAGCTTCTAACCTCAACTCGTTCGATTAAGCTTTGGCAATAAAACCTGGAAGCTGATTGGTTTCTATGAAGAAGTTAGCATGGTTTTGCATTCTCCATCTTTAGTAAATAAACCCCAATGTCTATTAAGAAGCTGCACTCCCAGCCCGACTGCAGTGTGGATACGGAACGGCCTCAGACAGCTCTCCTTTACAGGCCATGCCCCACCCCCATGCATTTTGCCCCACCACCGCCCTCCAGTGGTTGGGGCAAAACGTGTCAGGGAAGGTGGCCTACAAAGGCAAGCTGTCTGAGGCCATTCCATATCCACACTGCAGTCGGGCTGGGAGTGCAGCTTCCTAATAGAAAGTGCATTCATCAGTAGAGGGTAAGTAAATACACATTCCGAGACCCCGATCTCTAGGAACAAAGGGAATCGGCTCATCTCTTAGCTTTCATCGGCGCTCAAAGTTCCATTACAGGTCCTTATATTGACAATAGTGACTTTTATTAACCACTTCAATACCGGGCACTTTTACCCCCTTCCTGCCCAGGCCAATTTTCAGCTTTCAGCGCTGACACCTTTAACCACTTAACGACCAGCTGCCTTCGTTATACGTTGGTACTTTGACATGGAATGCAGTTGTTATTGCAGCAGCTAGCTGCCATAACCCTGGTATCCTCTGAAACGGCGGATGGCTGGCTTTCAGATAAAAAGAGGTGTCATCGGCGAATTTGCCGCAAGATCACTTTTATCGCGGCGGAAGAGGTGCCCCGCCTCCCGCCGTGCTCTGGTCGTCTCGGACACTTACCAGAGCCGTTGGTAGTGGCGGAGACGATCAGATCCTCTCCCCTCTGAAAATGGATGCCGAGTGAGGGAAAGATGGGCCCCCCCCTGCTCGGCTCCATAGCATTGGAGGGCGGAAGCGACGTCAAATGTCACTTACGCCCAATGGTCTTAAAGGGGAATTTTGTTTTTCAAATTGTAATTGTCATTGTAATGTTTAAGCACAAGATGTATGTGTGAAACGCGCCTACGTGACCAAAGTTTGGTGTCTTTGGGGTTATCTTTGTGAAACAAAATAAAAGGCAATTGGAAGTTCTGGATGTGCAGCCATTACTTTCTTATTTCCAAGTTAAGTTCAGGTTTACGGTAAGATTCAGGGGTTAGGTTCAGGTTTACGGTAAGATTCAGGGGTTAGGCTCAGGTTACGGTAAGATTCAGGGGTTAGGTTCAGGTTTAAAGTGACATTAAAGGCAATTTGCTTTTTTTTTTTTTTTCTTAAATAACAAACATGTTATACTTACCTGCAAAATGGTTTTGCACAGAACAGGCTGGCTGTGCCATTGGCTCCCGCTGTTGTCTCAGCCAATGAGGAGGGGGGAGTCCTTGGAGAGCTGAGGCTCCTGTACACCACTGGATTGCGATGGGGCTCAAGTATGTCTTAGGAGGGACTGGGGTGGGGAAGCTGCAGAGATGTACAGAGAAGGTTTTTTACTGTCATGCAAAAAACCTTGAGCCTTTAGAACCACTTTACCTGAACCTAACCCTCAACTCACCTTAAAGGGTAAGTTCACCTTTACAGAAAAATCTGTAAGGTGAAATTACACAGGACCCCTTCCTTTCAACCCCAACAACCCCCCCCCCAGTCCCGCTGACCTGGATCGCAGCAATCTCCCGTTCTGAGCCCCAGGATATCCACGGAGCTGAATCTCCAAAATGTACGCCCTCAGGAGGGACATTTCAGAGCATCCTAATTGGTCGACACCATCACATGGGCAGTGCCGACCAATCAGAAGCTGTGTAGCTTGTTCTGTCAGCTGGGAAGAAGACGCGTGGATACTGAGGGGATTTCTAAGCCCTGGACTCCTGACGCGGATATACAGGGGCTCAGAACAGGAGATTGGCGCGATCCAGGTCAGTGTTAATTCGGGAGGGAGGGGGTGTGAGGTGGGGTTCCTGTGTAAGTTCACCTTACAGATTTTTGTGTAAACTTACTCTTTAAGGCGAGTTGAGGGTTAGGTTCAGGTTTAGGTAGGATTTAGGAGTAAGGCTCAAATTTAAGGTAAGATTTGGGACTTAGGTTAAGGTAAGATGTGGTGGTTAGATACAGGTTTAAAGGGAAGAGTTGAGGATTGGGTTCAAGTGTAGGTAGGATTCAGGGGTTAGGCTCAGATTTAAGGTAAGATTCAGGAGTTAGGCTAAGGTTTAGGGTAAGATTTGGGAGTTAGGCTAAGGTTTAGGGTAAGATTTGGAAGTTAGGCTAAGGTTTAGGGTAAGATTTGGAAGTTAGGCTAAGGTTTAGGGTAAGATTTGGAAGTTAGGCTAAGGTTTAGGGTAAGATTTGGAAGTTAGGCTAAGGTTTAGGGTAAGATTTGGAAGTTAGGCTAAGGTTTAGGGTAAGATTTGGGAGTCAGGCTAAGGTTTAGGGTAAGATTTGGGAGTTCGATTCAGGTGCAGATAAGACTTGGGGGATAGGTTCAAGTTTGCAGATAGATTTCCGGAATTATGGTGAGCTGATCATTTACTTAGAATTACTTTTCCTAGTGTAATATCACGTGGTAGAATTGTCATTCACAAAAATTACAATGAAAAGACCAGAAAGACCAGGCCCCCTCCACCAAAAAAATAAAAAGAAGCATAGCAACCCGCACTTGTCAGCAGTTCCAGAAATTGTTCGTAATGAAAAAAAGTAGTAGAATTTTAGAATCAGGTGAGTGCCAAAGGTGGACATCTGGCCTTGAATAGTTTGGCACAAAAATAAACTAACACTTAAAGCTAAATAATGCACCTAATTGACTATATTCTAGGTGTGATTGGAAGTGTCCTTAAAAATCAGGGATCAGATATACATCTATCCTACCATTTTATGGCCAAATATATGTGGGACCTTCTTTAAAATAATTGAGTTAAGGTGTTTCCAATGAAGGATACAGCAAATGCTTGTGGCAACAGTTTGGTGAAGACCCTTTTCTGTTCCACTATGACTGTGTCCCAAAGCCAAGTCCATAGAGACATGGTTTAGTATGGAAGAAGGAACCAGAGTTCCCCCCTGAGGAACCCTTACCTCAACCCACTAAACCCCTTAATTTGGAAGGCCAATTGTGAGCCAGGTCTTCTCAACATCAGTACCCGATTTAGTAAATGTGCACAAATTCCCACAGACTTCCTCCAAATCCTTCTGTGAAGAGTGGAGACTCTTATAGCCATAAACAAGGACCAAATCCATATTAATGATCATGGTTTTGGAATAGGATGTCCAACAAGCTCCTCCAGGTGTGAGGGTTGGTTCACACCATGTGTTAGGCTACATCAGGGTTTCCCTAAGTGAAATTTACTTGTGCAAAAAAAATAAATAATACTGGCAGGGCCAAATTACTGACACAACACGAAAACATTACTGACCAAGCCACATTTTTACAGACAGTTTAAAAAGTTAGCCAAAATGAACATTTTCAGAGCAATTGTTAATATTTAAGCTACAAACATAAAGCTAGTGCAATTAGCAATGTGTTCAAGGTATAACAAAAAGGTAAAAAACATTACATCAGAGTCTGCAGGGTCCCCCTTTACAATGCTAAGGGGAATTCTGCAGACCATAATGTAAGAGGAAATGCTGCAGACTCTGATGTAAAGGAAAACTCTGAGGACTCTGATGAAAGGGGGAATGCTGAGGACTCCGATCAAAGGTGGTCTCTGGTCAACAGGGCCCCCCCCCCACCTTACATCTGCAGCATTCCCACTTACATCAGGGTCTGCAGCATTGTCCTTTACATCAGAGTCCACAGAGTTCACCCTGGCACTGTAAAGGGGAATCCTGCAGACTCTGATGTAAAGGGGAAACGCTGTGGACTCTGATGTAAGGAGGATTCCCCCTCCAGTCTCGCTGTAACTCATAACAGATGCCACGTGGCGCCATGATGTCTCCACATGCCTGTCCGAGCCCTGCCCAAGCTCACCTGGCTTCAGAACTGCACATGCGCTGTTCCCAAGCCAGTCCGCAGTCATATTTCTTGTAGCTTGGCCAATTTTTCAAACTGTCCTTAAATTTACAGGCAGTTGGCAATCCTGGGCTACATTGGTCAACACAGCCCCAAACACTTGGACAAGGCAAAAAGCCTCCTTATCTATTGTGTACATTCACAACAACGCACTGCCATTGGTCTGCATTAAAAAATATATAAGGCAGGCAGTTTGAAGCTGGTCCATTAGCCACATGGATGGAGAAGACAGATCTAATCAACCTGTAAATGCACACAACCAACCCCAAACAGAGAGAAAGCTGAATAAAGAGCTATGACACACAGGAAGACCCTTCTACTCACCGCGTATGGTGATGATCACCAAAATAGCAATGCAGAATGCCGGAATGACAATCATATTGGAGAAGATCATGGCTGGGTTACAGAAAACTTCGACAACAGAAGAGAATCTTACATCTGAGAAATGGTCAAAAAACAAAGGACAAGGATATTATTAATAGGGAATGGATGGTTGTTTTCTATGACTTGGATCATTGTTATGGTCAGGACTAAAAAGATACATTTAAAAAAGTCAGGGGAGCAACAGAAAATTAATCGCCCCCAAAAAAGTCTAAATAGCGGGTCCCAGCAAAAACATGAGGAATTATACCTGCCTTTCCGGTAGCCCGTATTGCCGATCTTCTCTCCGTTAAAGCATTGCAGTGTCCATTAGATGGTCGGGCATCTATCACTTTCCGGGATTGAGGGATGCTTGTGTCCCTTCTGGATTATATCCTTCAACCCCTACATCTCTACAGGACACAGCCGTGATGTAGGGGATGGAGGATGGAACCTCGACATGGAAGGAGATACAGGAGTCCGATACTCCAGGAAGTGTTGAATGCTGAAGAGTCTGCAACAAGGATAGAAGGCATGGGGGCCACTGGAGGGGTGAGTTTAGTACATCTTCTTCTGCAGAGATCTGCTACTAAGTTGTAGTTTATTGATTCTTCCTGCCATTCAGTAACTGGCTGCCCGTACGAGGTACGGGCCAACAGCTGACTGAGAGGCTGCAGGATCCCAGCATTGCATCTGTGATCTGCTGATTACAGTATTAAAAAAGTAAACATTTTTTGTGCATTCATTAGCCTATCCACTGGAACTCCGGAAGATTTACCCTCCCCCCTCTTTTATGACCAGGCCATTTTTTGCGATATGGCACTGCGTTACTTTAAAGGAGCTGTAAAGCTGTTGATTGGATAGATTGATAGCAGCGCAGCCATTGGTTCCCGCTGCTGTCAATAAAATCCAATGATGCGGCCGCCGGGGGGCGGGGCCCGAGTCCTGCATTCGGTGTCTATGGACGCCGAATGCTGGACTTGGGAGCGCTTCTCCTGGGGTGTTATAATGTGGGGAGGAGCCGAGAGAGCCGCCGAGGGACCCCAGAAGACGAGGATCGGGGCCATTCTGTGCAAAACGAGCTGCACAGTGGAGGTAAGATATATATATATATATATATATATATATATATATATATATATATATATATATATATATATATATATATATATATATATGATTCTGCACAGCACGGCAGTATATCTGCTATAGGGCGGTCGTGACCTGGTTAACATAGCAGGGATTTTTTGTTTTAAATAAAGTAGTGTACTAAATAGAAAACATGAACAATATGTTCTTCAGAAAAAAAAAATAAGATTTAGGATAGGAAATAAGCCACAGAGTCGGGGTTAGGTTGACCAACATATACTCACACTGCCACATTTTGGTCTGGGCATCCAACGATCAATGATCCAGGGTCACAAAAGAGTAAATACAACAAAACCTGCAAATTCCTCTATATGGATCGTCCCGTTAGGTCATAAAGGAAAATAATCTTTATCAATACCCACTTGTTTGTCTACATCTGTTTACGAAGAAGAATATCCAGTAGATCACTCTACAGAGCAGGAAAAATGTCGGAACGCAACCACACGCTGCTGGGATAATCTCTCCTGAAACACACAAAACAAATAGAGAATTAGGCCTCGTGTACAACTGCAGCTGCTAAATGGACATTTAGGAGCAGTTTGGCGTTTTTTTCAGCAGCCCCCTGAACTCTCCTCAAATGTTGTCCTATGTATAGACGTACACTCTGTTTATAGTTTAGAGGCAGTTGAGTTTACTGACGTTTCTTTGAAAGCAGATAAATCACGTCCAGGATTGTATTTTTTTTTTTTTTTTAACAGAAATTTTTTTATTGAACAAATCAGCATTACAATACACATTGAGTTAGTGCATTCAGTACAAAA
Source organism: Lithobates clamitans (assembly GCA_037952925.1). NCBI lineage: Eukaryota > Metazoa > Chordata > Amphibia > Anura > Ranidae > Lithobates > Lithobates clamitans. The sequence goes on along the minus strand of JBBGZY010001746.1, from coordinate 522,669 downwards.
ATAACAAGGACAGTAAGATCTACCATCATCCGGTAGCCACTATTTATCAAACATTCCAGCTGTGCAGATGTGAGAAGTATCACCCAACAGCATAGCTCAGTGCATTATAGTATTATAAAATCTTAGGTAACCTTATGTAAGTAATCAGTATTCGATTAAACCTGGGCGGGGGGGGGGGCCTGGAAGGAGTAGGGGGGGGAGGGGACGGAAGGGGATGAGGGATGGGGGGGCCAGGACAGAAGGAGAATAAACATGGGATAAAAAATGTCCTTCAATGTGTTTCTCATCATATTTAAGGGGTAGGGGGTTCAGGGTCCCCGGAAGCATCTACCCAAGAGGACCAGATTTTATCAAATTTCCCTGGGCATTGCCTACTTTCATATGTCATTCTATATAGAGGGAGTACCAAGTTAACCGACCTTTTCCAAGAGGCTAGAGTAGGAGGCTCTACCAGTTTCCATCTGAGTAAAATTTCACGTCTAGCATAATATAATAATGAGAAGGTAAGACACAATTTACTATACCTATCTCCCTCAACATCTTCCAAATGGCTGAGTAATAATATTTGAGGATCAACCGGTATATTTAAACCCGTGACATTGCCCAGTGTGGAGGCCACTCCCAGGATTGTAGTTTACCGATATTTCAAACACCAAATGCTTGTAAATGTGTGTAAAACGTTAAGACACAACATTAAGCTGCAGTTTCAGCTCATTGTTTTGAATAGAAGTCGCATCAAAGTCGGATCCCAATGATTTTGACTTGAGTCAAAATAAACCCCCCCCCCCCCCCCAAGATCCATACCAACCTGCAGAGGGGTCCCCCCTAAGACCAGACCCTTTGGTCTGGTATGGATATTCAGGGGAAACCCCATGCAAAAAAAAAAACCACACACAGGGTCCCCCTCAAAATCTGTACCAGACTCTTATCCGAGCATGCAGCCCGGCAGGTCAGGAAGGGGGGGGGAAGCGAGCGCCCTCCCCCCCCAGACCATACCAGGCCACACACCCTCATAATGGGGGGGTGTGGGTGCCTTGAGTCGGGGGGGGGCTCTGCACCCCCCCCACCCCAAAACACCTTGTCCCCATGTTGATGGGGACAAGGTCCTCTTCCTGACAATCCTGGGCTGTGGTTGTCAGGCGGGCGGGGGGCTTATGGATCCCAGATCCTGGGCCCCCCCATGTGAAGGAGTATGGGGTACATTGTACCGCTACCCATTCATCCCCCAAAAAAGGCAGTGTAGTGTAAATAAAAACAAGAGACGGTTGAGACGGTTCTTCCTCCGGTCTTCTTCCTCTGGTCTTCTCTGCCGCCAACCCGGTCCTCCTCTGACGCTGTCTCCCGTCTTTGTGCCAGCTCCGCTCTCTGCTAGTTATTAAATAGCAATGGGGCGTGGCCATCCAGTGATGTCACCATGAGACCCCCGCCCCTTGTGGCGTCACATGATGTCAAAAGGAGGAGGGGTCTCATGGTGACGTCACCAGATGGCCACGCCCCATGACTATACAAGAACGGGGCAGAGAGCAGAGATGGTACAAATAACAGAGACAGCACCGGAGGAGGACTGGGTCGTGGCGGAGAAGACAGCAGTGGTGGAGAAAACCAGAGGAAGAAGACCGAAGGAAGAAGACCGGAGGGGGAAGAAGGCCAGGAAGAATGATCCGACATGGATGCGACTTCTATTCAAATCAGTGGGCTGAAAGTCGGATCAGTAAACGGCTTTCATAGGGAACCATCAATTTTTAATAGAGGCAGAGAAACGCTGCTAAAAGCTAACGCGGCTGAGCGCGCATTGACGCCAATGCAAAAAGCTACTAAAAAACGCGTTTGTACAGCTGCTTTTTCCTGGCATTGGTAGTGGCTTCGCAGCTCATTTTTTCTAACACCCCGTGTACATGAGGCCTAACTATGATATATAATAACATAGGTAGAAAAGTAATGCATTTGTAAAGAATTACATAAATCCAAACATATCGCCTATTTTTTCAAATCTCTTAATCGCTTTGACTTTAACAACCGTCTTAAAGTGTGTTTTAAAGGTTTTGTTTTAGATGGGGAAGGATTAGATCCCTGTTGGGTTTCTTACTGAGATTTGGGACGCCATTAGAGAGATTTCCCCTCAATTCCTGTCCTGCTGACAATTGATTTACCAGACAGGAAGTGAGGGGAACTCTCCAACAGCAACACTGATAGAAATACACTTTTTTTTTGGTAGGGTAAAAAAGTGGTCTCCAGACTGCTGGCCTGGGGCCGGATGCTCAGCATCTGCTTGTCTTTATCCAGCTCTTGGGGCACTATTCCTCCCACAGACACCAATAATGGGACACAATTCCTCCCTCTGACAGTTGGTAGAGGAAGACTAACACCCTGTCAGATATTTATTTTCTGTATGTACCTAGGACAGTAAGAGAAACCCAACAGGAGTTCCAACCCTCCCTCAGTCCCTCATCCAGGTCCCCAGCTGTTGCCATTTTCAGGTGCGGAGACCACTAATCTGGTGCTCCTTTAGACCTCTGGTCCTCTCAGCTCTCCACTGTTATCAGTCCCCTTCTGGATCCTGAGAGAACCCCACCACTGGACATTCAATAGGAAGTGACCATGTCACTAAGTAACCAAAGTAGAACCCATGACGAAAGAATACAGAGGAAGAAGGCTTGGGAACAGAAAGTCACATAACTTTAGGGTAAGTAGACAGGGGCATTTCAATTTTAGCAATTTTTTTTATCTATAGCAATCATTTAAAGGGGACTGGAAGAGGGGATAGCTTTATGCCAGAGATGAGCTTTATATTTTTAGCTTTTATTTGCTTTGAATTTGAATGCATCTCCACCATTTGGGCAACACACAGTAAATACCAAGTATCATAACAATCATGTCTATAATCATATGATGATATAATCAATTATAAATTAAGTCTATGAATAAATCATATTTTTCCTAGGAAGAAGTAATGACCGGGGAAAACAGACATCATTTGAAAAACACTCACGTTATCCCTCAACTTTGAAAAAAGAAGTCACTATTCCATAGAAAACGATATATACAACAACAACCAGACAGGGATCTGAAGAACAGTCTAGAGCAGCCATTTTAAACCAGATTTCCTTCTTGAGCTATGGATTGATTAAACTCCAATTTGATGGTGCCTGCATAGTTCTAGGGCCAATGTCATTGAGTCACCAGCATGACAACAGTGATCTTTTTTTGATGTCTGTATGGGGGGCATTCTTCCCACTGATCACCAATGTAAGGGGCATTTTTCCCACTGATCACCAAGGTAAGGAACATTCTTCTCACTGGTCACCAATGCAAGGAACATTCTTCTCACTGGTCACCAATGCAAGGAGCATTCTTCCCACTGATCAATGCAAGGAGCATTCTTCTTACTGACCACCAATGTAAGGACTCGGAGCATTCTTCCAGTTGACCCCCAATGTAAGGAACATTCTTCCAGTTGACCACCAATGTAAGGGACATTCTTCCCACTGATCACCAATGTAAGGAACATTCTTCCCACTGATCACCAATGTAAGGAACATTCTTCCCACTGATCACCAATGTAAGGAACATTCTTCCCACTGATCACCAATGTAAGGAACATTCTTCCCACTGATCACCAATGTAAGGAACATTCTTCCCACTGATCACCAATGTAAGGAACATTCTTCCCACTGATCACCAATGTAAGGAACATTCTTCCCACTGATCACCAATGTAAGGAACATTCTTCCCACTGATCACCAATGTAAGGAACATTCTTCCCACTGATCACCAATGTAAGGAACATTCTTCCCACTGATCACCAATGTAAGGAGCATTCTTCCCACTGATCACCAATGTAAGGAACATTCTTCCCACTGATCACTAGGGATGAGCCGAACACCCCCCGGTTCGGTTCGCACCAGAACCTGCGAACGGACCGAAAGTTCGCACGAACGTTAGAACCCCATTGACGTCTATGGGACTCGAACGTTCGAAATCAAAAGTGCTCATTTTAAAGGCTAATTTGCACGGTATTGTCCTAAAAAGGGTTTGGGGACCCGGGTCCTACCCCAGGGGACATGTATCAATGCAAAAAAAACTTTTAAAAACGGCCGTTTTTTCGGGAGCAGTGATTTTAATGATGCTTAAAGTAAAAAAAAAAAAGTGAAATATTCCTTTAAATATCGTACCTGGGGGGTGTCTATAGTATGCCTGTAAAGTGACGCATGTTTCCCGTGTTTAGAACAGTCCCTGCACCAAATGTCATTTTTAAAGGAAAAAATCTCATTTAAAACTGCTTGCGGGTTTAATGTAATGTCGGGTCATGGCAATATGGATGAAAATCAGTGAGACAAACGGCATGAGTACCCCCCAGTCCATTACCAGTCCCTTTGGGTCTTGTATGGATATTAAGGGAAACCCCACACCCAAATTAAAATAAGGAAAGGTGTGGGGCCACCAGGCCCTATATACTCTGAACAGCAGTATACAGGCGGTGCAAACAAGACAGGGACTGCAGGTTTGTTGTGAAGTAGAATCTCTTTGTAATTTTGAACGGGTACATTTTTAACGTGTTTAGCTCCAGCCAAAAAATCTTTTTTAAGCTTTTTGGAAGACATAGGGAAGGGTTATCACCCCTGTGACATTTGTTTTGCTGTCTTTCCTCCTCTTCAGAAGATTTCACCTCACTTTTTGTCCCAATGAAAAATGTTTTTTGAAAATTTGGGTTTTTTTGTGGAACAAGGATTGGAAAGCATCAGTGGAAAGGAGAATTTTTTTTCCCATATTAACTCTTACAGGAGAGAATTTCCCTTCCTAGGGGTAGATTTCATCTCACTTCCTGTTGTCTCCTTCCGTTTGCAAGTAGGAGTCGTTTGTAAGTTAGATGTTTGAAAGTAGGGTCCTGCCCTATATACTCAGCAGAAATTTGGGCCTTAGGTGTTGCTGTGGCCACAACACTGTAAGCCCTCGCAGGGCCCTGCTGTGAAATATTAGATCAAGAATTGTAATTACATGCCCCTGTTGAACAGGAGCTGAAAAATTAGGCCTTAGGCACTGGTGCTGGTGCCACAACACTGCAACCCCTTACAGACACTCTAGTTGGAACGCAGGAACGAGCCCTGCTGCAAAGTATTGCATCAAAAATTGTAATTACACGCCCCTGTTAGGTAGGAGCAGAAAAATTGGGCCTTGGGCACTGGTGCTGGTGCCACAACACTGCAACCCCTCACAGACACTCTAGTTGGAATGCAGGAACGAGCCCTGCTGCAAAGTATTGCATCAAAAATTGTAATTACACGCCCCTGTTAGACAGGAGCAGAAAAATTGGGCCTTGGGCACTGGTGCTGGTGCCACAAAACTGCAACCCCTCACAGACACTCTAGTTGGAATGCAGGAACGAGTCCTGCTGCAAAGTATTACATCAAAAATTGTAATTACACGCCCCTGTTAAACAGGGGCTGAAAAATTGTGCCTTAGGCACTGGTGGTGGCGCCCAGAACCAAAAATGTTCTTACAAGCTATCAGCGTGATGATTGAGGAGGAAGAGGATAATTACTCAGGGATAGTCACTCAGCATCAGCATAGGCAGTCTTTGAAGGGATCTGAGATTTCAAAAAAAATTATTCGGTTACATCAGCATCAGGTGCTTGGTAGCTGGTGGTGATCCAAGACTGATTCATTTTTATGAAGGTCAGTCGATCGACCGAGTCGGTGGACAGACGCACCCTGTGATCGGTTACCACGCCTCCAGCAGCACTGAATGTGCGTTCCGAAAGAACGCTGGATGCAGGACAGGCCAGTAGCTCAATTGCATACTGTGCAAGCTCTGGCCAGTGATCCATCCTCAAGACCCAGTAACCCAGAGGATTTTCGGTGGGAAAGGTGTCCAAGTCTGATCTTGCCCCTAGGTATTCCTGCACCATGTAAAACAGACGCTGGCGATGGTTGCTGGAACCGATCATACCTTGGGGCTGCGGACCAAAAAATTGTCTGAACGCATCGGTCAGACGGCCACCTTCTCCACCGCTCCTTCTTTGACTGACCGAAGCCTCAGCAACACGTTGTCCAGAAACAGGAGTTTGTAACCTCCCAGTCTCTGGGAACGCGTTGCACAGACCTTTCTGCAAGGCCTCCCGAAGATGTTTCATCCTCTGCTCCCTCTGCGATGGCAAGATAAGGTCCGCAACCTTACCCTTGTAACGTGGATCAAGGAGGGTTGCCAGCCAGTATTGGTCCTTCTCCTTGATACCACGAATACGAGGATCCTTACGCAGGCTTTGCAGGATCAGGGAGGCCATGCAGCGTAGGTTTGCTGAGGCATTCAGTCCGGAGTCCTCTGGGTCACTAAGGACGACATGGTCCACAGCCACCTCCTCCCAGCCACGTACAAGTCCATGTGTTTCTTGGGACTGATCCCTTAAAGACTGCTGCTGATGCTGAGTGCCAGGCTCCACCTCCATACTGACACAATCTTCCTCCTCCTCCTCCTCCTCCTCTTCCTGTGTGATCGGCGGGCACGCAGGAACACTGTCTGGATAAAGGGGGCCTTGAGAGCTAAGGAAGTCCTCCTTTTCCTGCCTCTGTTCTGCCTCAAGTGCCCTGTCCATTATTCCACGCAGCGTGTGCTCCAACAGGTGGACAAGGGGGACAGTGTCACTGATGCATGCACTGTCACTGCTCACCATCCTCGTGGCCTCCTCAAATGGTGACAGGACAGTGCATGCATCCCTGATCATGGCCCACTGGCGTGGGGAAAAAAAAACCAAGCTCCCCTGATCCTGTCCTGGTGCCATAGTCGCACAGGTACTCATTGATGGCCCTCTGCTGCGTGTGAAGCCGCTGCAGCATGGCCAACGTTGAGTTCCACCTGGTGGGCATGTCACAGATTAGGCGGTTCTTGGGCAGGTTAAACTCCTTTTGGAGGTCCGTCAGCCGAGCACTGGCATTATATGACCGGCGGAAATGCACACAGACTTTTCTGGCCTGCCTCAGGACATCCTGTAAGCCCGGGTACCTGCCCAAGAACCGCTGCACCACCAAGTTAAGGACGTGAGCCAAACAGGGCACATGGGTCATTTGTCCCTGTCGGAGGGCAGAGAGGAGGTTGGTGCCATTGTCGCAAACCACCATTCCTGCCTTAAGTTGGCGTGGCGTCAACCACCTCTGAACCTGCCCCTGCAGAGCTGACAGAACCTCTGCCCCAGTGTGGCTCCTGTCCCCCAAGCACACCAGCTCAAGCACCGCATGGCATCTTTTGGCCTGCGTACTTGCGTAGCCCCTTGAACGACTACGGAGCACCGCTGGTTCCGAGGAAGAGGCCATGGAGGAAGAAGAAGAGGAGGGGGTGGAGGAGAGAGGTGTGTCACAATCATTAGCATTTTGGAGGCGTGGTGGCGGAACAACCTCCAACACTACTGCACCTTGTCCTGCATCCTTCCCAGCTGCCAGCAGAGTCACCCAATGCGCCGTGAAACTTAGGTAACGTCCCTGTCCATGCCTGCTGGACCATGAGTCAGCGGTAATATGCACCTTACCGCTGACCGCCCTGTCCAGCGAGGCATGGACATTGCCTTCCACATGCCGGTAGAGAGCCGGAATCGCCTTCCGTGAGAAAAAGTGGCGTTTGGGTACCTGCCACTGAGGAACCGCACATTCCACAAACTCACGGAAGGGGGCAGAGTCTACCAACTGAAAAGGCAGCAGTTGAAGTGCCAGCAATTTTGCCAAGCTAGCATTCAACCGCTGGGCATGTGGATGGCTGGGAGCAAACTTCTTTCGGCGGTGCAGCAGCTGGGGCAGGGAAATTTGCCTGGTACAATCTGACGTCGGTGTACCAAAAGCAGATTGCCCACAAGTACTTGGCTGTGACACACCTAATTCTACACCTTCATTCCTCTCAGTGCAGGTCTCAGAGAGGACTGAAGGTCTAGTGGAGTTGGAAATCTCAGCTGATGAGGAGCAAGGAGAGGTCCTCTTTGTTCTTTGGTGTGGGTCTTTTAGATGCGCTTGCCAACGAACTGCATGGCAGGTCAACATATGTCTGGTCAAGCATGTGGTACCCAAGCGGGAGATGTTTTGGCCACGTGAGATACGCTTAAAACATATGTTGCAAATAGCAGCGGTGCGATCTGATGCACTCGTCTCAAAAAAGGCCCACACCAAAGAACTTTTTGAATAACGCGCAGAGACTGCAGCGCCCTGCACATGTGATGCAGTCAATGTGCTGCCCTTAGGCTGGCCCCTGGAGGGCATCCTGCCTCGTTGGTGATGTGCCGCCTCCTCCTCCTCTCTCCTATCAGGCACCCACGTTGAGTCAGTGACCTCATAATCCCCTTCCTCCTCATCACTGGAGCAAACCCGGCAGTATGCTGCAGCAGGGGGAGCATGACTGCCAGATTGCTGTCCTTCTTGGGCACCCCCTCTGTCCGTGCTCATGTTACTGCCTTCATCGAGCTCAGTATCATCATCAGAGCCTTCCAAACGCTGGGCATCCTCCTGGAGCATGTACCCAACACTGTGGTCAAACAGTTCGAGGGACTCCTCAGGAGGACATGGTGGAGCTAGGGAAGGAGTCACTGATGACATTGAGCCGAGGGAAGAGGCCGCTGCTTTGCCAGACAAAGCACCCTGGGCATGGGTGAGAGAGGATGAGGAAGATGAGGACGGCTTGGTCATCCACTCGACCAAAACTTCCGCATGTTGCGGCTCAACACGGCCAGCTGCCGAAAAAAAGGCCAAGCGTGTCCCATGGCCACGTGCTGATGAGGATGCACCGTCTCCACGACCAGCACTAGACACAGAGCCTGATTGCCCTCTCTTATTGGCTTGTGACTGTCTGCCTCTCCTTCTTGGCCTTCCAGACATACTAATGGCCTGTAGCTGCACTAAGCTGGGAGATATATATATATATATATATATATATATATATATATATATATATATATATATATATATATATATATATATATACACACTGCAGCTAGCAAAATCAACTACCTGCCTGTAGTATGAGAACACTACAGGTAGCTTTAGCTGAACACTGAGGTGGACGCACCCCACTAACTTGTAGGTTTAGCTGAACACTGTGAGCAGGACGCACTGCACTAACTGTAAATAGTCTAGCTGCCTGACCGTGGTACTAATAGGATCAAAAGAACACCAGTAATTTTCTTTAGGTAACTGTAAATACTTTAACAAGACAAGCCTGCCTGTCAGTAGGAAGATAACAGGAACGGATCTAGCTGAACACTGTGAGCAGGACGCACTGCACTAAATGTAAATAGTCTAGCTGCCTGACCGTGGTACTAATAGGATCAAAAGAACACCAGTAATTTTCTTCAGGTAGCTTTATATACTGTAACAAGACAAGCCTGCCTGTCAGTAGGAAGATAACAGGAACTGATCTAGCTGAACACTGTGAGCAGGACGCACTGCACTAAATGTAAATAGTCTAGCTGCCTGACCGTGGTACTAATAGGATCAAAAGAACACCAGTAATTTTCTTCAGGTAGCTTTATATACTGTAACAAGACAAGCCTGCCTGTCAGTAGGAAGATAACAGGAACGGATCTAGCTGAACACTGTAAGCAGGACGCACTGTACTAAATGTAAATAGTCTAGCTGCCTGACCGTGGTACTAATAGGATCAAAAGAACACCAGTAATTTTCTTCAGGTAGCTGTAAATACTGTAACAAGACAAGCCTGCCTGTCAGTAGGAAGATAACAGGAACGGATCTAGCTGAACACTGTGAGCAGGACGCACTGCACTAAATGTAAATAGTCTAGCTGCCTGACCGTGGTACTAATAGGATCAAAAGAACACCAGTAATTTTCTTCAGGTAGCTTTATATACTGTAACAAGACAAGCCTGCCTGTCAGTAGGAAGATAACAGGAACGGATCTAGCTGAACACTGTAAGCAGGACGCACTGTACTAAATGTAAATAGTCTAGCTGCCTGACCGTGGTACTAATAGGATCAAAAGAACACCAGTAATTTTCTTTAGGTAGCTGTAAATACTGTAACAAGACAAGCCTGCCAGTAGGAAGATAACAGGAACGGATCTAGCTGAACACTGTGAGCAGGACGCACTGCACTAAATGTAAATAGTCTAGAAGATAACAGGAACGGATCTAGCTGAACACTGTGAGCAGGACGCACTGCACTAAATGTAAATAGTCTAGAAGATAACAGGAACGGATCTAGCTGAACACTGTGAGCAGGACGCACTGCACTAAATGTAAATAGTCTAGAAGATAACAGGAACGGATCTAGCTGAACACTGTGAGCAGGACGCACTGCACTAAATGTAAATAGTCTAGAAGATAACAGGAACGGATCTAGCTAAACTGAGTACAGTGTATATATATATGCAACACCTGGGATGCATATATATACACACAATACACTGTAAGTGCAGCTAACTGACTGACTGTTCTGCCTAATCTATCTAACTCAAATCAAACACTGTCTCTCTGTCTATCTCTTTCAACGCCGGAACACACACTACACAGGGCCGCCGTGCAGGCGGCCTTATATAGTGTGGGGTGTGTACTAAATCCCCTGAGCCATAATTGGCCAAAGCCTCCTTGGCTTTGGCCAATTACGGCTCTCTGTTCAGGCGGCGCTGTGATTGGCCAAGCATGCGGGTCATAGTGCATGCTTGGCCAATCATCAGCAAGCAATGCACTGCGATGCCGCAGTGAATTATGGGCCGTGACGCGCCACACGAATTTGGCGCGAACGGCCCATATCTTTCGCAATTCGGCGAACGACCGAACAACCGATGTTCGAGTCGAACATGGGTTCGACTCGAACACGAAGCTCATCCCTACTGATCACCAATGTAAGGAACATTCTTCCCACTGATCACCAATGTAAGGAGCATTCTTCCCACTGATCACCAATGTAAGGAACATTCTTCCCACTGATCACTAGGGATGAGCCGAACACCCCCCGGTTCGGTTCGCACCAGAACCTGCGAACGGACCGAAAGTTCGCACGAACGTTAGAACCCCATTGACGTCTATGGGACTCGAACGTTCGAAATCAAAAGTGCTCATTTTAAAGGCTAATTTGCACGGTATTGTCCTAAAAAGGGTTTGGGGACCCGGGTCCTACCCCAGGGGACATGTATCAATGCAAAAAAAACTTTTAAAAACGGCCGTTTTTTCGGGAGCAGTGATTTTAATGATGCTTAAAGTAAAAAAAAAAAAGTGAAATATTCCTTTAAATATCGTACCTGGGGGGTGTCTATAGTATGCCTGTAAAGTGACGCATGTTTCCCGTGTTTAGAACAGTCCCTGCACCAAATGTCATTTTTAAAGGAAAAAATCTCATTTAAAACTGCTTGCGGGTTTAATGTAATGTCGGGTCATGGCAATATGGATGAAAATCAGTGAGACAAACGGCATGAGTACCCCCCAGTCCATTACCAGTCCCTTTGGGTCTTGTATGGATATTAAGGGGAACCCCGCACCCAAATTAAAATAAGGAAAGGTGTGGGGCCACCAGGCCCTATATACTCTGAACAGCAGTATACAGGCGGTGCAAACAAGACAGGGACTGCAGGTTTGTTGTGAAGTAGAATCTCTTTGTAATTTTGAACGGGTACATTTTTAACGTGTTTAGCTCCAGCCAAAAAATCTTTTTTAAGCTTTTTGGAAGACATAGGGAAGGGTTATCACCCCTGTGACATTTGTTTTGCTGTCTTTCCTCCTCTTCAGAAGATTTCACCTCACTTTTTGTCCCAATGAAAAATGTTTTTTGAAAATTTGGGTTTTTTTGTGGAACAAGGATTGGAAAGCATCAGTGGAAAGGAGAATTTTTTTTCCCATATTAACTCTTACAGGAGAGAATTTCCCTTCCTAGGGGTAGATTTCATCTCACTTCCTGTTGTCTCCTTCCGTTTGCAAGTAGGAGTCGTTTGTAAGTTAGATGTTTGAAAGTAGGGTCCTGCCCTATATACTCAGCAGAAATTTGGGCCTTAGGTGTTGCTGTGGCCACAACACTGTAAGCCCTCGCAGGGCCCTGCTGTGAAATATTAGATCAAGAATTGTAATTACATGCCCCTGTTGAACAGGAGCTGAAAAATTAGGCCTTAGGCACTGGTGCTGGTGCCACAACACTGCAACCCCTTACAGACACTCTAGTTGGAACGCAGGAACGAGCCCTGCTGCAAAGTATTGCATCAAAAATTGTAATTACACGCCCCTGTTAGGTAGGAGCAGAAAAATTGGGCCTTGGGCACTGGTGCTGGTGCCACAACACTGCAACCCCTCACAGACACTCTAGTTGGAATGCAGGAACGAGCCCTGCTGCAAAGTATTGCATCAAAAATTGTAATTACACGCCCCTGTTAGACAGGAGCAGAAAAATTGGGCCTTGGGCACTGGTGCTGGTGCCACAAAACTGCAACCCCTCACAGACACTCTAGTTGGAATGCAGGAACGAGCCCTGCTGCAAAGTATTACATCAAAAATTGTAATTACACGCCCCTGTTAAACAGGGGCTGAAAAATTGTGCCTTAGGCACTGGTGGTGGCGCCCAGAACCAAAAATGTTCTTACAAGCTATCAGCGTGATGATTGAGGAGGAAGAGGATAATTACTCAGGGATAGTCACTCAGCATCAGCATAGGCAGTCTTTGAAGGGATCTGAGATTTCAAAAAAAATTATTCGGTTACATCAGCATCAGGTGCTTGGTAGCTGGTGGTGATCCAAGACTGATTCATTTTTATGAAGGTCAGTCGATCGACCGAGTCGGTGGACAGACGCACCCTGTGATCGGTTACCACGCCTCCAGCAGCACTGAATGTGCGTTCCGAAAGAACGCTGGATGCAGGACAGGCCAGTAGCTCAATTGCATACTGTGCAAGCTCTGGCCAGTGATCCATCCTCAAGACCCAGTAACCCAGAGGATTTTCGGTGGGAAAGGTGTCCAAGTCTGATCTTGCCCCTAGGTATTCCTGCACCATGTAAAACAGACGCTGGCGATGGTTGCTGGAACCGATCATACCTTGGGGCTGCGAACCAAAAAATTGTCTGAACGCATCGGTCAGACGGCCACCTTCTCCACCGCTCCTTCTTTGACTGACCGAAGCCTCAGCAACACGTTGTCCAGAAACAGGAGTTTGTAACCTCCCAGTCTCTGGGAACGCGTTGCACAGACCTTTCTGCAAGGCCTCCCGAAGATGTTTCATCCTCTGCTCCCTCTGCGATGGCAAGATAAGGTCCGCAACCTTACCCTTGTAACGTGGATCAAGGAGGGTTGCCAGCCAGTATTGGTCCTTCTCCTTGATACCACGAATACGAGGATCCTTACGCAGGCTTTGCAGGATCAGGGAGGCCATGCAGCGTAGGTTTGCTGAGGCATTCAGTCCGGAGTCCTCTGGGTCACTAAGGACGACATGGTCCACAGCCACCTCCTCCCAGCCACGTACAAGTCCATGTGTTTCTTGGGACTGATCCCTTAAAGACTGCTGCTGATGCTGAGTGCCAGGCTCCACCTCCATACTGACACAATCTTCCTCCTCCTCCTCCTCCTCCTCTTCCTGTGTGATCGGCGGGCACGCAGGAACACTGTCTGGATAAAGGGGGCCTTGAGAGCTAAGGAAGTCCTCCTTTTCCTGCCTCTGTTCTGCCTCAAGTGCCCTGTCCATTATTCCACGCAGCGTGTGCTCCAACAGGTGGACAAGGGGGACAGTGTCACTGATGCATGCACTGTCACTGCTCACCATCCTCGTGGCCTCCTCAAATGGTGACAGGACAGTGCATGCATCCCTGATCATGGCCCACTGGCGTGGGGAAAAAAAAACCAAGCTCCCCTGATCCTGTCCTGGTGCCATAGTCGCACAGGTACTCATTGATGGCCCTCTGCTGCGTGTGAAGCCGCTGCAGCATGGCCAACGTTGAGTTCCACCTGGTGGGCATGTCACAGATTAGGCGGTTCTTGGGCAGGTTAAACTCCTTTTGGAGGTCCGTCAGCCGAGCACTGGCATTATATGACCGGCGGAAATGCACACAGACTTTTCTGGCCTGCCTCAGGACATCCTGTAAGCCCGGGTACCTGCCCAAGAACCGCTGCACCACCAAGTTAAGGACGTGAGCCAAACAGGGCACATGGGTCATTTGTCCCTGTCGGAGGGCAGAGAGGAGGTTGGTGCCATTGTCGCAAACCACCATTCCTGCCTTAAGTTGGCGTGGCGTCAACCACCTCTGAACCTGCCCCTGCAGAGCTGACAGAACCTCTGCCCCAGTGTGGCTCCTGTCCCCCAAGCACACCAGCTCAAGCACCGCATGGCATCTTTTGGCCTGCGTACTTGCGTAGCCCCTTGAACGACTACGGAGCACCGCTGGTTCCGAGGAAGAGGCCATGGAGGAAGAAGAAGAGGAGGGGGTGGAGGAGAGAGGTGTGTCACAATCATTAGCATTTTGGAGGCGTGGTGGCGGAACAACCTCCAACACTACTGCACCTTGTCCTGCATCCTTCCCAGCTGCCAGCAGAGTCACCCAATGCGCCGTGAAACTTAGGTAACGTCCCTGTCCATGCCTGCTGGACCATGAGTCAGCGGTAATATGCACCTTACCGCTGACCGCCCTGTCCAGCGAGGCATGGACATTGCCTTCCACATGCCGGTAGAGAGCCGGAATCGCCTTCCGTGAGAAAAAGTGGCGTTTGGGTACCTGCCACTGAGGAACCGCACATTCCACAAACTCACGGAAGGGGGCAGAGTCTACCAACTGAAAAGGCAGCAGTTGAAGTGCCAGCAATTTTGCCAAGCTAGCATTCAACCGCTGGGCATGTGGATGGCTGGGAGCAAACTTCTTTCGGCGGTGCAGCAGCTGGGGCAGGGAAATTTGCCTGGTACAATCTGACGTCGGTGTACCAAAAGCAGATTGCCCACAAGTACTTGGCTGTGACACACCTAATTCTACACCTTCATTCCTCTCAGTGCAGGTCTCAGAGAGGACTGAAGGTCTAGTGGAGTTGGAAATCTCAGCTGATGAGGAGCAAGGAGAGGTCCTCTTTGTTCTTTGGTGTGGGTCTTTTAGATGCGCTTGCCAACGAACTGCATGGCAGGTCAACATATGTCTGGTCAAGCATGTGGTACCCAAGCGGGAGATGTTTTGGCCACGTGAGATACGCTTAAAACATATGTTGCAAATAGCAGCGGTGCGATCTGATGCACTCGTCTCAAAAAAGGCCCACACCAAAGAACTTTTTGAATAACGCGCAGAGACTGCAGCGCCCTGCACATGTGATGCAGTCAATGTGCTGCCCTTAGGCTGGCCCCTGGAGGGCATCCTGCCTCGTTGGTGATGTGCCGCCTCCTCCTCCTCTCTCCTATCAGGCACCCACGTTGAGTCAGTGACCTCATAATCCCCTTCCTCCTCATCACTGGAGCAAACCCGGCAGTATGCTGCAGCAGGGGGAGCATGACTGCCAGATTGCTGTCCTTCTTGGGCACCCCCTCTGTCCGTGCTCATGTTACTGCCTTCATCGAGCTCAGTATCATCATCAGAGCCTTCCAAACGCTGGGCATCCTCCTGGAGCATGTACCCAACACTGTGGTCAAACAGTTCGAGGGACTCCTCAGGAGGACATGGTGGAGCTAGGGAAGGAGTCACTGATGACATTGAGCCGAGGGAAGAGGCCGCTGCTTTGCCAGACAAAGCACCCTGGGCATGGGTGAGAGAGGATGAGGAAGATGAGGACGGCTTGGTCATCCACTCGACCAAAACTTCCGCATGTTGCGGCTCAACACGGCCAGCTGCCGAAAAAAAGGCCAAGCGTGTCCCATGGCCACGTGCTGATGAGGATGCACCGTCTCCACGACCAGCACTAGACACAGAGCCTGATTGCCCTCTCTTATTGGCTTGTGACTGTCTGCCTCTCCTTCTTGGCCTTCCAGACATACTAATGGCCTGTAGCTGCACTAAGCTGGGAGATATATATATATATATATATATATATATATATATATATATATATATACACACTGCAGCTAGCAAAATCAACTACCTGCCTGTAGTATGAGAACACTACAGGTAGCTTTAGCTGAACACTGAGGTGGACGCACCCCACTAACTTGTAGGTTTAGCTGAACACTGTGAGCAGGACGCACTGCACTAACTGTAAATAGTCTAGCTGCCTGACCGTGGTACTAATAGGATCAAAAGAACACCAGTAATTTTCTTTAGGTAACTGTAAATACTTTAACAAGACAAGCCTGCCTGTCAGTAGGAAGATAACAGGAACGGATCTAGCTGAACACTGTGAGCAGGACGCACTGCACTAAATGTAAATAGTCTAGCTGCCTGACCGTGGTACTAATAGGATCAAAAGAACACCAGTAATTTTCTTCAGGTAGCTTTATATACTGTAACAAGACAAGCCTGCCTGTCAGTAGGAAGATAACAGGAACGGATCTAGCTGAACACTGTAAGCAGGACGCACTGTACTAAATGTAAATAGTCTAGCTGCCTGACCGTGGTACTAATAGGATCAAAAGAACACCAGTAATTTTCTTTAGGTAGCTGTAAATACTGTAACAAGACAAGCCTGCCAGTAGGAAGATAACAGGAACGGATCTAGCTGAACACTGTGAGCAGGACGCACTGCACTAAATGTAAATAGTCTAGCTGCCTGACCGTGGTACTAATAGGATCAAAAGAACACCAGTAATTTTCTTCAGGTAGCTTTATATACTGTAACAAGACAAGCCTGCCTGTCAGTAGGAAGATAACAGGAACGGATCTAGCTGAACACTGTAAGCAGGACGCACTGTACTAAATGTAAATAGTCTAGCTGCCTGACCGTGGTACTAATAGGATCAAAAGAACACCAGTAATTTTATTTAGGTAGCTGTAAATACTGTAACAAGACAAGCCTGCCAGTAGGAAGATAACAGGAACGGATCTAGCTGAACACTGTGAGCAGGACGCACTGCACTAAATGTAAATAGTCTAGCTGCCTGACCGTGGTACTAATAGGATCAAAAGAACACCAGTAATTTTCTTCAGGTAGCTTTATATACTTTAACAAGACAAGCCTGCCTGTCAGTAGGAAGATAACAGGAACGGATCTAGCTGAACACTGTAAGCAGGACGCACTGTACTAAATGTAAATAGTCTAGCTGCCTGACCGTGGTACTAATAGGATCAAAAGAACACCAGTAATTTTCTTTAGGTAGCTGTAAATACTGTAACAAGACAAGCCTGCCAGTAGGAAGATAACAGGAACGGATCTAGCTGAACACTGTGAGCAGGACGCACTGCACTAAATGTAAATAGTCTAGAAGATAACAGGAACGGATCTAGCTGAACACTGTGAGCAGGACGCACTGCACTAAATGTAAATAGTCTAGAAGATAACAGGAACGGATCTAGCTGAACACTGTGAGCAGGACGCACTGCACTAAATGTAAATAGTCTAGAAGATAACAGGAACGGATCTAGCTGAACACTGTGAGCAGGACGCACTGCACTAAATGTAAATAGTCTAGAAGATAACAGGAACGGATCTAGCTAAACTGAGTACAGTGTATATATATATGCAA
Organism: Lithobates clamitans; assembly: GCA_037952925.1. Classification (NCBI taxonomy): domain Eukaryota; kingdom Metazoa; phylum Chordata; class Amphibia; order Anura; family Ranidae; genus Lithobates; species Lithobates clamitans. Next base: position 505,127 of record JBBGZY010001746.1, on the reverse strand, counting down.
CACCTGGGATGCATATATATACACACAATACACTGTAAGTGCAGCTAACTGACTGACTGTTCTGCCTAATCTATCTAACTCAAATCAAACACTGTCTCTCTGTCTATCTCTTTCAACGCCGGAACACACACTACACAGGGCCGCCGTGCAGGCGGCCTTATATAGTGTGGGGTGTGTACTAAATCCCCTGAGCCATAATTGGCCAAAGCCTCCTTGGCTTTGGCCAATTACGGCTCTCTGTTCAGGCGGCGCTGTGATTGGCCAAGCATGCGGGTCATAGTGCATGCTTGGCCAATCATCAGCAAGCAATGCACTGCGATGCCGCAGTGAATTATGGGCCGTGACGCGCCACACGAATTTGGTGCGAACGGCCCATATCTTTCGCAATTCGGCGAACGACCGAACAACCGATGTTCGAGTCGAACATGGGTTCGACTCGAACACGAAGCTCATCCCTACTGATCACCAATGTAAGGAACATTCTTCCCACTGATCACCAATGTAAGGAGCATTCTTCCCACTGATCACCAATGTAAGAAACATTCTTCTCACTGATGATCACCAATGTAAGGAACATTCTTCCCACTGATCACCAATGTAAGGGACATTCTTCTCACTGATCACCAATGTAAGGAGAATTCTTCCCACTGATCACCAATGTAAGGAGCATTCTTCCCACTGATCACCAAAGTAAGGAACATTCTTCCCACTGAGGCACAGATCTGGCCAAGGTTACAAAAAAATTTCTGCTGCACTTAAGATTCCTAAGAGCACAGTGGCCTCTATAATCCTTAAATGGAAGACGTTTGGGATGACCAGACCCTTCCTAGAGCTGGCCGTCCGGCCAAACTGAGCTATCAAGGGAGGAGAGCCTTGGTGAGAGAGGTAAAGAAGAACCCAAAGATCACTGTGGCTGAGCTCCAGAGATGCAGTCGGGAGATTGGAGAAAGTTGTAGAAAGTCAACCATCACTGCAGCCCTCTACCAGTTTGGGTTTTATGGCAGAGTGGCCCAACGGAAGCCTCTCCTCAGTGCAAGACACATGAAAGCCCGCAAGGAATTTGCTAAAAAAAAAACACCTGAGGGACTCCAAGATGGTGAGAAATAAGATTTTCTGATGAGACCAAGATAGAACTTTTTGGCCTTAATTCTAAGCGGTATGTGTGGGGAAACCAGGCACTGCTCATCACCTGTCCAATACAGTCCCAACAGTGAAGCATGGTGGTGGCAGCATCATGCTGTGGGGGTGTTTTTCAGCTGCAGGGACAGGACGACTGGTTGCAATCGAGGGAAAGATGAATGCGGCCAAGTACAGGGATATCCTGGACGAAAGCCTTCTCCAGAGTGCTCAGGACCTCAGACTGGGTCGAAGGTTTACCTTCCAACAAGACATTGACCCTAAGCACACAGCTAAAATAAGGAAGGAGTGGCTTCACAACAACTGCGTGATTGTTTTTGAATGGCCCAGCCAGAGCCCTGACTCAAACCCAATTGAGCATCTCTGGAGAGACCTAAAAATGGCTGTCCACCAACGTTTACCATCCAACCTGACAGAACTGGAGAGGATCTGCAAGGAGGAATGGCAGAGGATCCCCAAATCCTGGTTTAAAAACTTGTTGCATCTTTCCCAAAAAGACTCATGGCTGTATTAGATCAAAAGGGGGCTTCTACTAAATACTGAGCAAAGGGTCTGAATACTTAGGACCATGTGATATTTCAGTTTTTATTTTTTATAAATATGCAAAAATGTCAACAAATTCTGTGTTTTTCTGTCAATATGGGGTGCTGTGTGTACATTAATGAGGAAAAAAAAGGAACCCTAAATGATTTTTGCAAATGGCTGCAATATAACAGAGTGAAAAGTTTAAGAGTGTCTGAATACGTTCCGTCCCCTCTGTATATCACTCTATTGAATTACTTACCTTGCTGCTAAAAAAAAAAAAACCCTGGGGGAGCCTTCCCATTTTGCAACTATATTTTTATTCTATATACCCTCTGTGTTCAGAAAATATAATAATGCATAATCTTTCGCAATTTTCCAGGCACCTATTTAGTATCTATGTACTCTAAAAAAAAGTTTTGAGTCTCACTGGAGTCATTGCAAAGCTCTGACAGAGAGCGATTTTCTTACCATCCAGACAGATGATCAGCAGCACAGCTAACTCTTTTAGGAACCCGAGAATATTGTCTCCAATAGCGAAGATTCTGTTGATCAGGCAGAGTATCTGGTCCACTAAATCAAAGAAAAAGCATAAACAAACTTTAATGAAAAGCAACATCTGATCTGAATAGGTAGATCACAATATTATTATACATTTTTTTATAGCTCTGACCTATGCCACAGTGCTGTACAGAGAACGCTGAGCCAATAACATCAGTCTCTGTACACTCTAATGCCCCCCACAGTCACACACTATTATTATTATACATTTATATAGCTCTAACGTATACTGAAATGCTGTACAGAGAAACTGAGCCAATCACATCAGACTCTGGATCACAGCCTCAACTGTATTTGAGTTACTGCACATTTACAGTAGTTCGGAAAGGCATGAATTGCATGGACCAGGGCCCTAAGTGGGTGGCCCCCACAGATTTAAAGGCATGGCTTATATTGAACCAACCTGTAGAACGGGTGTGATTAGGACACCTCCACTTGGTAAGTGGGCAGATGGAATGCGAGCCGTCGGTACTGTTAACCGTGTCTCGATGTTCAGGATCACGATGTTGATGAGCATCGCTCTGTAGAGTCTTCTTTTTATTGTCCTCGTCTTTCTCCTTCTCTTTTCTCAACTTCATGTAAATATATTCCTTAGATAGGATGCACAAGGCAAAGAACCAGTGACACAGGAAAGCGATCACAATCAGCCTTATTACCATCTTCTTCAGGGTTACTAGAGAGGAACACAAAGAATGCAATGACTCGGTGGGGCTTCACACTCCAAGGAACAGAGCCAAACAAGTCAAAACTACATTTACTATTTTTTATTAAAGCAGAATAACATGTACAAAAATGTATCCATTCACCCATAATCCATTAAAGGTAAAATTGAGAAAACAATTCAGCAATTATTATGTATTTAAAAGGGAAATGATCTAATCCACTGGTCTCCAAACTGTGGACCTGCAGGCCTGAGGTGGCCCTTTTCTTGACTTTATCCAGCCCTTGGGGCACTATTCCTTCCATTGATAGATACCAATGATGGAGCACTATTCCTTCCATTGATAGATACCAATGGTGGAGCACTATTCCTTCCATTGATAGATACCAATGATGGAGCACTATTCCTTCCATTGATAGATACCAATGATGGAGCACTATTCCTTCCATTGATAGATACCAATGATGGAGCACTATTCCTTCCATTGATAGATACCAATGATGGGACACTATTCCTCCCCCTGATAGATACCAATGATGGGACACTATTCCTCCCCCTGATAGATACCAATGATGGGACACTATTCCTCCCCCTGATAGATACCAATGATGGGACACTATTCCTCCCCCTGATAGATACCAATGATGGGACACTATTTCTCCCCCTGATAGATACCAATGATGGGACACTATTCCTCCCCCTGATAGATACCAATGATGGGACACTATTCCTCCCACTGATACCAATGATGGGACACTATTCCTCCCACTGATACCAATGATGGGACACTATTCATCCCACTGATAACAATGATGGGACACTATTCCTCCCACTGATAGATACCAATGAAGAGACACTATTCCTCCCACTGATACCAATGATGGGACACTATTCTTCCCACTGATAGATACCAATGATGGGACACTATTCCTCCCACTGACACCAATGATGGGGCACTATTCCTCCCACTGACACCAATGATGGGGCACTATTCCTCCCACTGATAGATACCAATTATGGGACACTATTCCTCCCACTGATAGATACCAATGATGGGACACTATTCCTCCCACTGACACCAATGATGGGACACTATTCCTCCCACTGATACCAATGATGGGGCACTATTCCTCCCACTGACACCAATGATGGGGCACTATTCCTTCCACAGATAGATACTAATGATGGGACACTATTCCTCATACTGATACCAATGATGGGACACTATTCCTCCCACTGATAGATACGAATGATGGGACACTATTCCTCCTACTGATAGATACCAATGATGGGACACTATTCCTCAGACTGACACCAATGATGGGGCACTATTCCTCCCACTGATACCAATGATGGGGCACTATTCTTCCCACTGATACCAATGATGGGGCACTATTCCTCCCACTGATACCAATGATGGGACACTATTCCTCCCACTGATACCAATGATGGGACACTATTCCTCCCACTAATACCAATGATGGGACACTATTCCTCCCACTGATACCAATGATGGGGAACTATTCCTCCCACTGATAGATACCAATGATGGGGCACTATTCCTCCCACTAATACCAATGATGGGACACTATTCCTCCCACTAATACCAATGATGGGACACTATTCCTCCCACTGATAGATACCAGTGATGGGGCACTATTCCTCACACTGATAGATACCAATGATAGGGGCACTATTCCTCCCACTAATACCAATGATGGGGCACTATTCTTTCCACTGATACCAACAATGGGGCAGTATTTAGCAAAAAATATATAGAGAGAGAAAACAGCGCCTATTTCTTATATGGTTAAGGTGAAATAGAACAATAGAGGAATATATAGCCAATTTAAGGCAACAGCTGCTACCTTAAAACCCGCACCAGGGTTCAAAGAGATAATAAAAAAGAAACAAATATAGGCAGCGCTTAAAAAACCTAAATAATAAAATCAAGGTTAAAAATATCAAACATAGATATTCATGCAATAGAAGATCACATCAGTGCAAAGATGCAAAAGACCATAATTTGAGCAATATATAAGTCCACAGGCAGATCCAGAACGGGGTTAATTCGTATTAGCAGAGATTGCAAACTGCCACCGACACCACCACACGTGAAGAGAAAGGCGAGTACTCACATCCCCCTCTGAATAAAATTCTTACAAGATGGTATAAGACAATAGGCAAGCAAATACTACTTGTTTAGAACCTTTATAACCGATTTCCCAGGACCAGCTGCATCAATGGATATGGATCACATAGAGATGTGCTCATTTCAAATCATAGGGGAAGGAAAGAGACAAATTCCATAGCGTAATCCTGTTAAAAACATTTTATTTCCCCACAACAAACAATAATGGAACACTATTCCTCCCACTGACACCAAAGATGGAGAGCACTATCCCTCCCACAGACACTAATGATGGGGCACTATTCCTCCCACTGACACCAATGATGGGGCACTATTCCTCCAAGGACCGTCTTTATTATTGATTGGACCCTGGGCAAACATTTTTTTGTCGGGCCCCCCAATGCAATTTTGCTCTCCACCTGCTTTGAAACATACAGTAAATAGCAGCTAAACTCCAAATCAGTTTAGTGCAGCAGATCAGGCAGCAATTGTGATTGGTTGCCAGAGGTTAAAGCATAACATTACTGCTCACTGATTAGTTGCTGGAGGTTACAGCACATAATTTCTGTTTGTTGATTGGTTTTGGTTGCTAGAGGTTACTGCACATTATTACCGCTCACCCATTGGTTGCTGGGGCTAGGGGGGGGTGTGGGCAGTGGTGGTGGTGAGGGGTAGATGGGAAGGGGGAGATTGGAGGGTGTGATCAGTGTAAGTGGGGGGTTAGAGAGAGAGAGGGTGAGCTAGGGTGGTAAGAGAGAAGTGGCGAAAGAGGGGGGGGGGGTGAGAGGGAAGGGGGGTGAGTTAAAAAGAGAGGGTGAGAGAAAGAGATGGAAGAAATAGGGTTGCTGAGTTGACCTGCGGATTTTCTCTGGTTTTGTCTTTCGGAGAGAGGGGGTGAGTGGAAGAGAGAGGCGGTGAGATTGGGGATCAGAGAGAGAGGGGATTGGGGGTGAGAGAGAGGGGATTGGGGGTGAGAGAGAGGGGGGGGGATGAGAGAGATAGGGGAAGTTGGGGATGAGAGAGAGGGGGGATTGGTAATAAGAGAGAAAGAGTGAGGGGATTGGGGATGAGAGAGAGGGGGGATTGGGGATGATAGAGAGGGGGGATTGGGGATGAGAGAGAGGGGGGAATAAGAGAGGGGGTTTGGGGATGAGAGAAGGGATTGGGGATTAGAGAGGGGGGATGAGAATGAGAGAGGGGTGAGAGGGGAGGATGAGAGAGGGGGCTTTAGACCTGGCTGCAGTCCCTTCTGTGCACCCCCTGTCACAGTCTGTGTATTGGTGTGTATGATGCCTAGTACCTCCTTCCACAGGACGTTCACGTTGGCCAGCAGCAGGCAGGGCCCTTCTCCTTCTGGGTGGTGAGGATGGGGGTGCTCTGCTCGTTCCAACAGATACTTCCTGCGGACTGTCCCGGGTAGCACTAGCAGTGCCTGTCTGCATGCACCTCCCGCCGGTCCCCGGGGGGCCCGATCCGCCTGTCCTCTGGGCCACTGTCCGAGCTTGGAGAGGAGGTTGGAGGAATCCAGCCTCTGGGTGGCGCCGCCGCATCGGGGGTTGCGCCTGCCGCTCCTTACCTTCTGGTGGTCGGGAAGCTCTTTTTCCTCCCGGACTCTCGCTTCTCCTTGCTCCCGGTCCAGGACTACCCATGCCAAGGGGCTCAAGGGGCAGCTGCTTTGGGCCCCTCAACAAAGACAGGGCCCTGGGCAGCTGCCCCTTTTGCCCCGCGTTAAAGTCGGCCCTGATTCCTCCCACTGATACCAATGATGGGGAACTATTCCGCCACTGATACCAATGATGGGGAACTATTCCGCCACTGATACAAGGCATAGTTCTTCCAACTGACACCAAACATGGCGCACTATTACTCCCACTGATACCAAAGATGGGGCACTATTCCTGCCACTGACACCAATTATGGGCCACTATTCCTTCCACTGGTACCAATTATGGGGCACTTTTCCTTCCACTGGTACCAATGACGGGGCACTATTTCTTCCACTGACACCAATTATGGGGCACTTTTCCTTCCACTGGTACCAATGACGGGGCACTATTCCTTCCAGTGAAACCAATGATGGGGTGCTATTCCTTCCATTAATACCAATGATGAGGCACCATTCCTTCCAGCAATAGGGTACTATTCCTTCCACTGATAGCAATGATGGAGCACTATTCCTTCCAGTGAAACCAATGATGGGGTGCTATTCCTTCCATTAATACCAATGATGGGGCACCATTCCATCCAGTAATAGGGTACTATTCCTTACACTGACACCAATGATGGGGCAATGATGAGCTCTCAAGAGCCTGCCTTCATTTCCTGTCTGTATGATTTCAGTCATCATCAACCCCTTTTCTTCTGATCTATACTGTCGTTGCCCATCCCTCACAGCTTTTTTGGCCTTCAATCCTATGAAAGAACCCATCCCCGGCATCCTTTTAGATGTGCATTCACAGTCAACTGATCAGCAGATTGCACATCTACAGTCATTAGCACCCAGTGGCCAGCAGGGAGGAGCCTACATGGATGCCAGGAATGTGTTTTTTCATGGGACTCTCCCACCAAACTCAAAGCAAAGAGCGTCAGACGCACCTAGTGATTACCTCATTGGGTCTCAAAAGAAGTATTTCTTTAAAACAAAATGATTTGGCAGCAGAATTGTAATTGCATGTTGAAGAAGGGAAAGAGGTGGGAACGAGGGAAGATATTATAGGGGTAAACTACACTTCAGCTTTAGGGCCTGTGTTACAGTAAGCAACCAGTTTCAGTCTTACAGCATAGGAATAATGTACCTGGAGGTAGAAGTTCAATACCAGAGGATGTCTGGAAGCTGATCGCATTTGCCACCATACAGGAGAATATACCGGGATTCCAGCCATCCATAGACAGAGAGCTGGAGTTGTACAGGCTGGTGACATTTTGTATTTTCTCATTATTATTCCTGAGAAGTGTGAAGTTGAACGGACCATCGCCCTGAGCTCGGCATGTGAAGGTGACCAGACATTGGCTACCGTTTACTATCGCCTCCTGTATCAGCAAGACCGGTTCCTTCACCGGAGCTGCAGAGAAAAAAAAAAAAAACACGAAACATATCAACAGCAAGTTCTAGAAACATTCCCCGCCTGGAACATTAGCTGAACATTTGTTATCAATAGTGCTATCTAAAATCTATGAAAACCCAAGAACAAAAATGTGATGTATTAGAGCTTACCAGTTCTTAGATGTTGTGGCTGCATACCTGTGACTTTCTCCCACCTACCTACATACCTGCAGCAGTCCACCGACATACCTGCAGGATACTCCCTATCTACCTACATACTTGCCGCATTCTCCAAACTACATACCTGCTGGATACTCCTCATCTACCTACTGTGCATACCTGCAGCATACTTGTAGGAATCAGCCAGGTGCACATTGTTACGATGTAGATGTGCAATGGTTCTGAAGAATTGATTGGCTAGGTTTTCCCACCAATTTTCAAGAGATCTACATAAAAGGGGCTCACTAACATGGCCTGGGGGAGCTGCTGGGTAACACTGGTAAGATGTAGGCTGTTACTCTGTTGGCCTGTGCCCCCATCTGGGGGGGGACCAGTCGGGATTCCCTGAGGGGTTGGGAATCTGAGGACCATTGACTCATATACCAAGTACACACGGTCGGACATTGATCGGACATTCCGACAACAAAATCCTAGGATTTTTTCCGACGGATGTTGGCTCATCCATGCATACACACGGTCACACAAAGTTGTCGGAAAATCCGATCATTCTGGAAGCGGTGACGTAAAACACGTACGTTGGGACTATAAACGGGGCAGTGGCCAATAGCTTTCATCTCTTTATTTATTCTGAGCATGCGTGGCACTTTGTGCGTCGGATTTGTGTACACACGATCGGAAATTCCGACAACGGATTTTGTTGTCGGAAAATTTTATAGCCTGCTCTCAAACTTTGTGTGTCGGAAAATCCGATGGAAAATGTGTGATGGAGCCCACACGCGGTCGGAATTTCCGACAACAAGGTCCTATCACACATTTTCCATCGGAAAATCCGACCGTGTGTACGGGGCATTAAGCTGGCCGTAGACGGTTTGAATGTCGGCTGGTTCCTGTTGAACCATAGCATTTGGGTTGGGTTGAATGTACTCAAGGTGATCGATCAACTTGGGAACAACCAGCCTGCCAGGTTTTTACATGCAATTACTGCTAGCAGCTGTTATAGCTGCTTGCAATAATCACTGTCTTCTCTTGGTGGGGACGGCTTACCCGCTGGGAGAGGACAATAGCTCAGCGTGAGGGATTCCCCTATCAACACTGTCTGTGTTGATGGGGGAATAGAGGAGTCAATCCATGGTTGAGGTACCTCAGGAGAATAACAGTAAGCACAGTGGTTGGAGGAGAGCATTTCCTGTACCCCATAGCAACCATGGGAGGGTCATTGGGAGAGAGGTGACATGAACTGCTGGATTGGTGGAGCTGGTACAGCCCCAGCAGTAATGGCCTCAAAGTGCTGCACAACTGGGAGTGGGAGTGGTGTCTTCTACAGTATACGAGCAGGGCCGCCAATAAGGGGATACCACCGGTCCTCCTGTAGGGGGCCGGAGACCTGTCAGTTAACAGTGGGGCCCGGCCAGCCAGAAGCTTCAGGCTATCATTCTCTATCTGCTCTGTTCCAGCCTCTCCAGCTTTGTGTTGGCTCTCCTACCTACTGCAATATATCAAGCCCTCTTCAGTCCCATAACCTTGCGCTCCTTTCCGGGACACTTCACCTTTGTTCCTGATAAGTTTCTTTCATTTATTCTGGGCTCATTTCCCTCTGTGCACACATTTCTCATGGCTGGTATAATCCTGCAGTAAGTCCTATTCTCGTTCATTTTATCCTCTCCCCTGTATCTCAATTCTGCCCTCCTCATATAAATTACCGTAGCTTCTGGCCTCAGATCTGGTCCCACCTTCACACTGCATAAAGAGTAATCTTAACACTATATTAGTAATTCATTTGCTGATATTGTGGAGTTATATTGTACTGATTATCACATTATTGAGTATTACTCCAGTTCTCTGTTCCGCACTGTAAGGTGTTTATTGCTATTAGTATTGTTTTTAGTTTTGTAATAAGTTTCTAGATTGCGGATGGCCTTTCATTTTAATCTTATTTTATCATTGCTTATTATTAGTTTTAACACTTACTAGTAATAAATCATTTTAGTTTGTTCTGGTAGGAATTTTAGGAATCTATTGTATTTTAATGCATCATTATATATGAATATTTTTTAACGAGTGGTACAGCCTAGCCCTTTGCGTTATGTCCTCAGGAGGAGGTTGACATATAGAATAGTGTATCACGATAGGCTGCTGTGGACTTATTGCTAATCTGTAGACACTATATATAATATATGCGGATATAATCGATATCTGTGTTATATATAGGGTATATATTAGAACGTTGCCCATGCTGTAGTATTGATGTGCGGTGGAGGTTAGAGCTAAACGCACTCGCAGGGTTAATCCCTGCATATCAGTGGGCTGTTATATAGGTCCGGGACGCTGCGCCGTAAGGCCACGCCCTCAGAGGAAGTCGTGATGACGAAACGCGTCAGTGTGACCTTGCGGCTATCTGTGATTTCCACGATCAGGAAGTGACGAGCCAGGAAGTAAGTGGTGGACGTTGCCGTCCTATTGTGAGTCTTATACTACCTGGGTCGTGTTAAACGCTGATCGTTATTTAGTTAACCTCATATGCATACCACTGATGGAAATGGATGGAATGTACTGATTGAATACTTCAATAAATGTGAGGTGAAACAATATCACGCTATTTGAGACTCTCTTCTATCCGCGTACCGTGGAGATTGCAGGACAAAGTGTGACCATTTCCATGATACTGAGGCTGACGGTTGCCCATACATATCAATGCCTGATGTGTTCATCTCTCTGGTGAGTGTGAACCCCAAAGGGGAGTGTGACGCACAGACTTTGGTGTGAGGTGCACTGTCGTTTTACTGTAATAGGATCATCACTTGTGTATCTTCTGGGACTTTACTCACCATCTATCAACTGAACTTACTTGTGTGGTGTTTTCACATGAAAGCTGGTCATCTACTATTATGACAATAGCGCTGCTGGAGTGATTTTAGAAACTTGAGCTGGACTCTGTGTACTATTTTTTCATTATTATTTTAACAATTCATAAAAGGGATGGCCTGCAGGAAAGTCTCAGGAATGGTACAGTACATGATACACACACACACGCATGCTTTTGCTAACAGCTGTCCCTCGTTTCCATCTCAAAAAGTTGGGGGGGATGGTTGAGGGTTATGAATTAAGGGAGTAGTGGGCACACTTGCTGAAGGGATGTCACCATTGTGCCCGTCCTTTACAATGTACTGGTGCAGAAAATGGTGCTAACTACACCCCCTGCATCAATAATTACCACCAACCCTGGGGCAAGAGGGTAAGTGGAGGAGAAGACCTATGACTGGCCTGAAAGCATTAGAAAAGGTAAGCATTTAAAAAAAATAACACATTAGGGGACCTACAGAGGAGGGAGGGGAAAAAGCCTGGGGATGGTGCGGAGACTGGAGGTAAACAACAGTTGTCCTTCGTTAAAACCAAGGCATCAAAAACAGAAACACATTCTACATTACTGGCCCTGGTTTGGAGTGCTTTGGCCTATATTTGTGTCTCTTTCCAACCTCCCCCATGTTTCATGACTGCCACCTATACACCACACTCACCCATCACCCGGAGATGGATCCGTCCCTTCAGGCTTAAGTTGATCTTGTAGTCAAAAGTTCCGCTGTCCTCCGCTCTTAACTTGTTCAAAAGAAAAGTCCCATTATTTTGGAAGAAGTGGCCACGTTCAGTGTACGGAAATCGCACGTTGCAGACTCCATGACATGTCACAACATAGCCTTTATGGGCTCCATCGCCTCGTATCAAGTCATAAACCGTGTCATTACCAACATTCACTTCAGGAAAGAGCACAGATGATCCAATCGCACCGTATAGATGGTGTGTCTCCATACCTTCAACCCCTGCAAAAATAAAACATAGAAAAAGACCTGTGTTGAGAGACTTTTGATCGTGTCATAGGGTTGTGCATTCTAATACAAGTCTATAAAGGAGGTGATATGCAGGTCAGAAGGAGGTCCCCTGCAGGTAACATATACCCGTCAATGAATTCTGAACAGAGATGAGCTAAGGTTTGGGCCAAACCCAGTTCAGCCTGAACTGTTGGGAAGCCGTCACAAGATAGCAGGCCCCGGCCCAGTCAGCGGCAGCCAGGTGGCTCTCACTGCCTTTAAAACATATTAAACCGTCATGAGGAACTGCCAGGATATCAGTCAAGCTTTGGGGGAACACCAATCACGGACCACCACCTTGATGAGGTATGTCTGAGCAGCCTAGTCAAGTTAATTAGGGGACGTTCCATTGAAATGTTGAACTTTACCTCAAAATGTTAAAGTAAAGTTGCATCAACTGTTCTAATGCCCCGTACACACGGTCGGATTTTCCGACGGAAAATGTGTGATAGGACCTTGTTGTCGGAAATTCCGACCGTGTGGGGGCTCCATCACACATTTTCCATCGGATTTTCCGACACACAAAGTTGGAGAGCAGGAGATAAAATTTTCCGACAACAAAATCCGTTGTCGGAAATTCCGATCGTGTGTACACAAATCCGACGGACAAAGTGCCAGGCATGCTCAGAATAAATAAAGAGATGAAAGCTATTGGCCACTGCCCCGTTTATAGTCCCGAAGTACGTGTTTTACGTCACCGCGTTTAGAACGATCGGATTTTCTGACAACTTTGTGTGACCGTGTGTATGCAAGACAAGTTTGAGCCAACATCCGTCAGAAAAAATCCTAGGATTTTGTTGTCGGAATGTCCGAACAAAGTCCGACCGTGTGTACGCCCTATTAGTCTGGTCTGAAGTCATTTAATAGCTACTTCTAGCCCTGGCCAATTCTGACATTGCTCTCCTACATGTAAAAAAAAAACATCATTTATTTTGCTAGAAAAATTACTCAGCTCCCCCAAACATTATATATATTTTTAAGCAGAGGCCCTAGAGAATAAAATGTTGGGTGTGGCAATTTTTTATGGTAACATGGTGTTTGTGCAGCAATTTTTCACACGCAATTTTTTTGGGGAAAAATACACTTTTATGAATTTTATGGCAAAAAACACAATATATAACCCAATTTTTTGGTAAAATATAAAAGATGATGGTATGGTGAGTAAATAGATACCTAACATGTCACGCTTTAAAATTGCGCATTCTTGCCAAATTATGGTACTTAACCACTTAAGGACCGGAAGATTTGCCCCCTAATGACCGGGCAATTCTTTTTGCAAAACGGCATTGCGCCGCTTTAACTGACAATTGCGCAGTCGTGCGACATTGTACCCAAACAAAATTGACATCCTTTTTTTTCCCACAAATAGAGCTTTCTTTTGGTGGTATTTGATCACCTCTGCGGTTTTTATTTTTTGCGCTATAAACAAAAAAAGAGCAACAATTTTGAAAAAAAAAAAAAATAATAATATTTTTTACTTTTTGCTATAATAAATATCCCCCCCCCCCCAAAAAAAAAGTAAAAAAAAAAAAATTCATAATCAGTTTAGGCCACTATGTCTTCTACATAAAAAAAGATCGCAATAAGCGTATATTGATTGGTTTGCGCAAAAGTTATAGCGTCTACAAAATAGCTGATAGATTTATGGCATTTTTATTATTATTATTTTTTACTAGAAATGGCGGCGATCAGCGATTTTTAGCGGGACTGCGACATTGTGGCTGACAGATCGGACACTATTGACACTTTTTTGGGACCGGTGACATTTATACAGTGATCAGTGCTAAAAATAGCCACTGATTACTGTATAAATGTCACTGTCAGGGAAAGGGATTAACACCAGGGGGCGATCAAGGGGTTAGGTGTTCCCTAGGGAGGTGTTTCTAACTGTGGGGGGAGTGTACTGCTGTTCCTGATCACCAGGAACAGCAGATCTGTCTCTACTTCCCTAACAGAATAAGGATCTGTCTGTTTTCATCCACAGATCCCCGTTCTGTCTCTCTCAGGAGCGATTGCGGGTCGTCGCCAGACATCACGGCCGCCGGCCGCGCACATTGGCTCCGACGTCGCGCAGTAGCGCGGGTGCCCCCTATACGCCTTAAAGCAGCTGCCGTGCAGCTATGTTCTCCCAATTGTGCTTTTCGTCATCCTATCACTTGGGTTTCTGATGGAGACTACAGGTGGACATTACTCAAGTATGATCCGCTGTTGTCACCATCAAGAAGGCCGCTCTGAGAAATGCCATGCATCCATCTCTGGAGTGCATGTTGTCAGGAGAGGCTGCAGGAGACCAGCAGATCTAGGATACAATAACAGGATGGGAAAAAAATGTGAAAGTACAGTATTAGGTAATAGTGTAATTATAAAAGTTGATATTTTATTATACACAGCATTATATCGGACACCACCAGATGCCACCTATAATTTCGGTGGATTAACCCCAGAATACTAGTATAAATACATTTTCACATTTCAACCACTTCCCGCCCAAGGTAGGTCATATGACGTCCTTGACTTTGCGGGGGGTATATCTGAATGATGGGTGCAGCTACAGACATCATTCAGATAGCCGACGATTTCCTGCACCATAAGAACGATTATAGCGGCTGTTCCGCCAATTGATCCTTCTTATGGGCCGCGAGAGGGGACGCCTCCCGCCGCCCTCCAGTGATTCTACCGACTCATCGCTTCCATCGGTTTGTCGGACACAGGATCCGCCGGCCCCGGATGGTGACGATAGAGATTTCCGGCGGACCAGATGGTCGCCGGAGTCTCTATGATCGTTTGGAGGACGAGCGCGATGTTATGACGTCACGCCCGGCCTCTGCATTCAAACGAATGGCGCCGCCTCGGCTGGAAAGCCACGATCTTTTATTTTATTTTTTTTATTTCAGCTGTCCCAGCCTAGAGGTAAGATGTTGGGCCTTATTGACCTCATATCTCACTGTAAACAGGACCTGTCATGCCATATTCCTATTACAAGGGATGTTTACATTCCTTGTAATAGGAATAAAAGTGATCAATTTTTTATTTTTTTTTAAAGTGTAAAACTAAAAAAACTAAAGTAAAATTAACAATAAAAAAAAAATCTTTTAAAGTGCCCCTGTCCCCGTGTGCTCGCACGCAGAAGCGAACGCATACGTAAGTCCCGCCCACATATGAAAACGGTGTTCAAACCACACATGTGAGGTATCACTGCGAACGTTAGAGCGAGAGCAATAATTCTAGCCCTAGACCTCCTCTGTAACTCAAAACATGTAACCAGTAAAAAAAATGTAAAGCGTCGCCTATGGGGATTTTCATGTACCGAAGTTTGGCGCCATTGCATGAGCGTGTGCAGTTTTGAAGCGTGACATGTTAGGTATCTATTTACTCGGCGTAACTTTATCTTTCACATTGTGCAAAAAAAAATTGGGCTAACTTTAATGTTTTGGTTTTTTTTAAAAAGAATTAACCTGTTTTTTCGAAAAATTGCTGTGCAAATACTGTGCGAGATAAAAAGTTGCAACGACCGCCATTGTATTCTCTAGGGTCTTTGCTAAAAAATATATATAATGTTTGTGGGTTCTATGTAATTTTCTAGCAAAAAAAGGATGAATTTTACATGTAGGAGAGAAATATCAGAATTGGCCTGGATGGGAAGTGATTAAATACTAATTTTTAATTTAAAAAAAGGTTCAATTACAATGTTTTGCTGAGAATCTTTATCCCGTACCATTGATTTGTATGTGTTTGTTTTTCTCTTTTTTTATTTTTCTCTCTCTCAGAGATGTGTTTTGTTTTTTTTTAACATTCTGCTAAAAAAAAATTGTGAATCAGTGCTGCTTGGACCTTGAAAAAGGGGACATACCCCGAAAGCTTGTCCTGAAAAATTGTACATTAGTGCAAATAAAAAAAGTATCACGGACAGTACTCAATTTTCTCTATCCCTTACAGAAAAGGTTTCCTGAAATGAAGATCACGTTACATGGCTCAGTCATATGATGAGATCACACTGGGCGTTGGCAACTTCCTGAACAAACAAAGACGTGTTACTCAGTACAACAAGGCTGGAAAGTCCCTGAATATCCTGAGAAATGAAAAGACCTGACTACAGATAATCTGAATTTCTTCTCCACAACGGAGCACCAAACCTACCCCCATGGATTACCAGCAGCATCACCTATCGGGATTCTACAACAGCTCCTCCAAGGGGCCCCCATACAATTCTCAGCCTCTGGATCTTCTAGAAAAATTGTTCCAATGGATTTATGGGGGGTTTTCGGCATCTGTATCCTTTGTAGCCCTCAAGAACCCACCAGAATTTTACCCATAAACACACCGTAATGGAACATCTGGATGACTACAACCACCCCAGCTCCAACTGCTACCTCAAAAAGGGTTTTGCTTGTACTCTGGATTATTCATTCTTTATTGGGGGTTAACTGGGTGTCATTGGCGGAGCCCTGGAGGTAAGTGGCAGAGTTATGGTCAAGGGGACAAAATGGCACCCAAATAGGCCTCACACAAGAGGAACAGCTGGACGCAAACTATCCAGGACTTCTATTGCTAGAGCCAAGATGAGTCCAGAATCTGTGTCTATATTATTTGTCCATATTTTTCACTACAAATCTAGCCAAGAGTGGGGGCGCTTTCTTTATCTGGCCCTTGAGGCATTATTCCTGCCTCTGACACCAACGATGGGGCACTATTCCTGCCACTACACCAACGATGGGGCACTATTCCTGCCACTGACACCAATGATGGGGCACTATTCCTGCCATTGACACCCACGATGGGGCACTATTCCTTCCACTGACACCAACGATGGGTCACTATTCCTTCCACTGACACCAACGATGGGGCACTATTCCTTCCACTGACACCAACGATGGGGCACTATTCCTTCCACTGAAACCAACGATGGGGCACTATTCCTTCCACTGACACCAACGATGGGTCACTATTCCTTCCACTGACACCAACGATGGGTCACTATTCCTTCCACTGAAACCAACGATGGGGAACTATTCCTTCCACTGAAACCAACGATGGGGCACTATTCCTTCCACTGACACCAATGATGGGGCACTATTCCTTCCACTGACACCAATGATGGGGCACTATTCCTTCCACTGACACCAATGATGGGGCACTATTCCTTCCACTGACACCAACGATGGGGCACTATTCCTTCCACTGACACCAACGATGGGGCACTATTCCTTCCACTGAAACCAACGATGGGTCACTATTCCTTCCACTGACACCAACGATGGGTCACTATTCCTTCCACTGACACCAACGATGGGGCACTATTCCTTCCACTGAAACCAACGATGGGGAACTATTCCTTCCACTGAAACCAACGATGGGGCACTATTCCTTCCACTGACACCAATGATGGGGCACTATTCCTTCCACTGACACCAACGATGGGGCACTATTCCTTCCACTGACACCAACGATGGGGCACTATTCCTTCCACTGACACCAACGATGGGGCACTATTCCTTCCACTGACACCAACGATGGGGCACTATTCCTTCCACTGACACCAACGATGGGGCACTATTCCTTCCACTGACACCAACGATGGGGCACTATTCCTTCCACTGACACCAACGATGGGGCACTATTCCTTCCACTGACACCAACGATGGGGCACTATTCCTTCCACTGACACCAACGATGGGGCACTATTCCTTCCACTGACACCAACGATGGGGCACTATTCCTTCCACTGACACCAACGATGGGGCACTATTCCTTCCACTGACACCAACGATGGGGCACTATTCCTTCCACTGACACCAACGATGGGGCACTATTCCTTCCACTGACACCAACGATGGGGCACTATTCCTTCCACTGACACCAACAATGAGGCACCATTCCTCCCACTGACACCAATAATGAGGCACCATTCCTCCCACTGACACCAATAATGAGGCACCATTCCACCCACTGACACCAACAATGGGGCACTCACTATTCCTCCCACTGACACCAAGGATGAGGCGCTATTCCTCCCAATGACACCAACTATTTCTCCCCCCCAAATACCAAAGATCTGGCATTGTTTACTCCCGCAGGGCACAGTCTGCCCCCCCCCCTATAATCTGAAGGACAGTAAACGTTCCCTTTCTTTAGGTTTGGAGACCCCCCTACTCTATACTATTTACAACCCCTTTGTGCTGTGAATACCATTCTGTGTTAACTAGGACTTCTGCATGGTACAGGACCCCCCCTAGACTCCATAGAGCCCTCCTCACGATCCACAACCACAACCCAACTGACTCACCACCTCTGCTGGAAGTCTATTCCAAGCATCAACTACTCTTTCTGTAAAATAATACTTTCTAAGCTTAGTTTTGAACTTTCCTCCCGCTAGTTTGAGGTCATATCCCCGTGTTCTTGATCTTGGTCTTGATATCTTGACATTGAAAATACTGCCCCTCCCGAACCCTATTCAGAGCCCATAATATATTTAAACATTTCAGTCAGGTCTCCCCCTTTCCCTTCTTTCCTCCAGACTGTATATAAAGTTTCTGAAGTCTCTCCTGAACCTACCAATAAGCCCATTTTCACTGCGTCCCAACTTATAGATCAGAGGCCCCACTATTCTACGTATAGGGCCCAGACTCAGCATAGACCGTCCATGACCCGCAATGACGCCACCACGACTGACTATTTACAAAGTCATTGGACTACAGTTTCCCACACCAACCCCTCAGTGACTCAATAGTGAAACAGAGAGCGGACGCATGACTGAGTCGTTTCCTAAAAACAAAACCAAAACCGCCCCTAATTTACACCCTTTCAGATCTGGAGGACGATTGGTGAACCTTCACCCCAAAATTATACTAAAATAAAGTAAACAATAATGGAGAAAGATATATAATACTGGGACTTGTAGTTCCTCTATGGCAGACCATACACACAAAATATAGATGGCAGTGAATGGGATTTTACATTTAAATTCTTACCTACGGTCCACCTAGCTGTCAGCACCAATAGGAGCAGGAATATGAGGGGGGTCATCCTGGGACTGGTCAGTATTGGGGTGCAGGAGGAGGAGAAGAAGAATGAACCCCACTCGTCTGTATTCACTGATGTAATAATATGTTAGAAAACATAGGATGAGGGGGGAGGGCGACCTCACGTGACCATGACGGTGGAAATGTGAGAGATGTGTCCAAGGAAGACAGGGGAATTCCAATGACATAAAGACACACACCCTCCTCCAACCATCACAAGACACAGGCATTTAACTCCACGTGATGCAAGTCACGCTGCAATATAGACATCATTGTCCCTCAACAGAAACCCCCAAAATAGAGATTGTTGTCCCTCAACATAGAGCCCCAATGTAGACATCATTGTCCCTCAACATAGACCCCCAATGTAGACATCATTGTCCCTCAACATAGACCCCCAATGTAGACATCATTGTCCCTCAACATAGACCCCCAATGTAGACATCATTGTCCCTCAACATAGACCCCCAATGTAGACATCATTGTCCCTCAACATAGACCCCCAATAAAGAGATCATTGTCCCTCAACAGAAACCCCCAAAATAGAGATTGTTGTCCCTCAACATAGGCCCCCAATTTAGACATCATTGTCCCTCAATAGAGACCCCCAATAAAGAGATCCTTGTCCCTCAACATAGACCCCCAATAAAGAGATCATTGTCCCTCAACAGAAACCCCCAAAATAGAGATTGTTGTCCCTCAACATAGGCCCCCAATGTAGACATCATTGTCCCTCAAAATAGACCCCCAATGTAGACATCATTGTCCCTCAACATAGAC
Source organism: Lithobates clamitans (assembly GCA_037952925.1). Taxonomy (NCBI): domain Eukaryota; kingdom Metazoa; phylum Chordata; class Amphibia; order Anura; family Ranidae; genus Lithobates; species Lithobates clamitans. The sequence goes on along the minus strand of JBBGZY010001746.1, from coordinate 485,230 downwards.
CCCCAATAAAGAGATCATTGTCCCTCAACAGAAACCCCCAAAATAGAGATTGTTGTCCCTCAACATAGACCCCCAATGTAGACATCATTGTCCCTCAACATAGACCCCCAATGTAGATATCATTGTCCCTCAACATAGACCCCCAATAAAGAGATCATTGTCCCTCAACAGAAACCCCCAAAATAGAGATTGTTGTCCCTCAACATAGGCCCCCAATGTAGACATCATTGTCCCTCAATAGAGACCCCCAATAAAGAGATCATTGTCCCTCAACAGAAACCCCCAAAATAGAGATTGTTGTCCCTCAACATAGACCCCCAATGTAGACATCATTGTCCCTCAACATAGACCCCCAATGTAGACATCATTGTCCCTCAACATAGACCCCCAATAAAGAGATCATTGTCCCTCAACAGAAACCCCCAAAATAGAGATTGTTGTCCCTCAACATAGGCCCCCAATGTAGACATCATTGTCCCTCAACATAGACCCCCAATGTAGACATCATTGTCCCTCAACATAGACCCCCAATGTAGACATCATTGTCCCTCAACATAGACCCCCAATGTAGACATCATTGTCCCTCAACATAGACCCCTAATAAAGAGATCATTGTCCCTCAACAGAAACCCCCAAAATAGAGATTGTTGTCCCTCAACATAGACCCCCAATGTAGACATCATTGTCCCTCAACATAGACCCCCAATGTAGACATCATTGTCCCTCAACATAGACCCCCAATAAAGAGATCATTGTCCCTCAACAGAAACCCCCAAAATAGAGATTGTTGTCCCTCAACATAGGCCCCCAATGTAGACATCATTGTCCCTCAATAGAGACCCCCAATAAAGAGATCATTGTCCCTCAACAGAAACCCCCAAAATAGAGATTGTTGTCCCTCAACATAGGCCCCCAATGTAGACATCATTGTCCCTCAAAATAGACCCCCAATGTAGACATCATTGTCCCTCAACATAGACCCCCAATAAAGAGATCATTGTCCCTCAACAGAAACCCCCAAAATAGAGATTGTTGTCCCTCAACATAGGCCCCCAATGTAGACATCATTGTCCCTCAATAGAGACCCCCAATAAAGAGATCATTGTCCCTCAACAGAAACCCCCAAAATAGAGATTGTTGTCCCTCAACATAGGCCCCCAATGTAGACATCATTGGCCCTCAAAATAGACCCCCAATGTAGACATCATTGTCCCTCAACATAGACCCCCAATAAAGAGATCATTGTCCCTTAACAGAAACCCCCAAAATAGAGATTGTTGTCCCTCAACATAGACCCCCAATGTAGACATCATTGTCCCTCAACCTAGACCCCCAATGTAGACATCATTGTCCCTCAACATAGACCCCCAATAAAGAGATCATTGTCCCTCAATAGAAACCCCCAAAATAGAGATTGTTGTCCCTCAACATAGGCCCCCAATGTAGACATCATTGTCCCTCAATAGAGACCCCCAATAAAGAGATCATTGTCCCTCAACAGAAACCCCCAAAATAGAGATTGTTGTCCCTCAACATAGGCCCCCAATGTAGACATCATTGTCCCTCAAAATAGACCCCCAATGTAGACATCATTGTCCCTCAACATAGACCCCCAATAAAGAGATCATTGTCCCTCAACAGAAACCCCCAAAATAGAGATTGTTGTCCCTCAACATAGACCCCCAATGTAGACATCATTGTCCCTCAATAGAGACCCCCAATAAAGAGATCATTGTCCCTCAACAGAAACCCCCAAAATAGAGATTGTTGTCCCTCAACATAGACCCCCAATGTAGACATCATTGTCCCTCAATAGAGACCCCCAATAAAGAGATCATTGTCCCTCAACAGAAACCCCCAAAATAGAGATTGTTGTCCCTCAACATAGGCCCCCAATGTAGACATCATTGTCCCTCAACAGAGCCCCCCAATATAGACATCATTGTCGCTCACATAGACCCCCAAGATAAAGAAATTAAAAAAAAATCATTGTTCCTAACACAGACATCCTAACATCAGTGTCCCAGCAGACCAGGTAGTGCCCCCTCCACACTGGCAGATCTCACCTGTAGCTGTGTAGAGGGTGATCAGGGATATCAGGAGGATCAGGGGGGTCTTCATGGTGCAGGGATTGGGGGGTCTCTGCAGAGACATGCACAAATGCTGCTGATGCAACCCCAGGGATTGCATAGACTGGAGGAATGCAAGGGTGAGGGGTGGGGAGGATACTGTGAGAACAATTCACAGGTTCTGATGCAATCTTACCAATAGGTCTGATTAAGTGGCGTGAGAAGAAAGGAATGCTGGGATATTTTATTTCCTGTTATGATTGCCCATTGGCATAGTAACATCTGCTGTTGCTGGCGAGCCAATTATACAGTAAGGTGTACAGATGATGATCACGCGTCACGCGTTCAGCTAAAAATAATTAATGACAGCAGCATGACTTATAGAAAAAGCAAAAAACATGCACAGCTCCAGGTAACAAAGACACAGACATAAAATACACAAACACACACGGATACACATCTATTCAAAAAGCTGCTAGTGTATGGCCAGCTTAACACTATAAATTCTTCATCCTCTGATCTCTGCTGTAGATGATGACAGGTCTTCACCAGTGGCGTCTCCAGCTTTCAAATTTAGGGGGGGCACATGGGGGGGACAGGGACAAAAGTAGGGGGGCAACTATAAAATGCTTATATATATATATCTCCTGGGGCCCTTTACTACGACCCCACAACGGGCCCTTTCACATGTTCTGCAGTGAGCTCCCTTCCTACTGTATTGGGGTCCCCCAGGGTGGCAGAAAACAAGAGATATATGTCACCAGCATGTCAAGAAAATATAAGGATCCAAAGCAGTGGGAGAACTATCAGGGTTGCCAGGTTATCAGGAGTCCTTCCTGCAAATCGCTCTTCTCCCTGCCAATGAGGATGCAGGTGAAGGAGCAGATCGGGTGGCCGTGGTTGTGTGAACGCTCGCATTATGCAGTGTCAGCGAGCAGGGGAGGGGGGAGGAATCACCCACAGGAGCTGACTGGGGACTCTCTCCCTCTCCCATTGATTTTTTGTAAAAAAAAAAAAAAAAAAATTTTTTTTTTGGGGGGGGCACATGGTGGGGCACAGCATAATGTTGGGGGGGTCAGGGCCCCCTCTGCCCCCCCCCTAGGGTCGCCATTGGTCTTCACACCCCACATTCCTTGGTGGAAGTAAACCCTCTTTTATGATCTTGTACCTACAGGTAATAATACATACCTCCCAACATTTTGAGTTGGGAATGAGGGACACCTACCAGCAAATGTATGTAGGCATGGGACACGCCCCCTGCCACACCCCCTTAAAGGAGAATTAACCCAAAAATACAGGTTAATTAAATCCACAATTTAAAAAAAAATAATACATTTTACCACTACTATTCCTTTATATTGGCTTTTAAAATGTACAAATGCAGCAATTTAGAATTTGGATGAAAGGTTTAGCACTGGGAAACACTTTTTGAAAGATAAAAAGTGCATTTTATATACAACTATATGGATCAGACCAAAATGAGGGAGAAATGAGGAGGAATGAGGGACAGAGGGACATTTCTCCAAATCAGGGACAGTTGGGAGCTATGAATGCTATAAGTCTATAATAAGACTTACCTGTAGGCACAGTGTAATTATCTCTTAAACCTGGTTTAGGAGACATTCACACTGCATGCAGCCGTTGACGTGCCCTGAAAAAAACGGCATACCCGCACCGTCAACTTCAGAGCTCCGCGCCGCGGTCCATGACTCTCGCCGCCCATGTGACGGTGCAGCCAATCAGACGGCCAGAGGAAGCAAACCCGGAATTAAGACCTGGTGAAGAAGGAAGCGCCTTCAGCGGTGACAGAGTGCTGCTTCCTTCTGAGGCATACATAGTAGTAAGGTTGAATGAAGACACCATTCCCTCCAGTTGGACCTGTACATGGTGTCTCATTAAGATGCTCATCTATTATATCATTATTTATTTAAGGTACCAATTTACGCAGCACTCCACACATACATCGGTCCTTACCCTCAAGGAGCCCACAATCCAAGGTCCCCAACTCACATTCATATACTATGGACAATTTTGGACAGAAGCCAATTAACCTCCCACATATCACCCAACTTTCTAAAATGGGAATGAGGGACACCTATTAGCAAAAGTATGTAGGCATAGGACACACCCCCTGCCACACCCCCTTTAATTAGAATTGTACAAAAAGAAAAAAAAAGGTTGGTTAAACTCCCAAGTGCTTTTTTACCACTGAAGGTTAAGAAAGGACTCCCTGTAGCCGCACATAGATGCTGTCCCTAAGATGGGTGTGTAAGGGGCACCCTCAGCCAGCCCCCGCCTCCAACGCGTTTCGCTCCCCCCCTTTTTACCACTAGTATGCCTTTATGATGGCTTTTGGAATTCACAAATGTAACAATTTAGAAATGGGATGAAAGGCTTAGCACTGGGAAACACTTTTTCATAGATAAGTAGTGCATTTTATATACAACTATATAAATCAGACCAAAATGAGGAGGAAAGAGGGACATTGTTCCAAATGAGGGACAGTCCCTTAAAATCAGGGGCAGTCGGGAGGTATGCTACCAGCATGTCTTTGGAGTTTGGGAGGAAACCCACACAGGCACAAGGAGGACATGCAAACTCCCTGCAGGTAGTGTCGAGGTTGGGATTTGAACCAGTGACCCTTTTTACTGCTAGGTGAGAGTGCTACCCACTAGACCACTGTGCTGCCCTGGGAGCAGTGCTCTCTCTGTGGGAGCAGTGGTTCCTCTCTCTGTGGGAGCAGTGGTCTCTCTGTGAGAGCAGTGGTCTCTGTGGGAGCAGTGGTCTCTCTGTGAGAGCAGTGGTCTCTCTGTGGGAGCAGTGGTCTCTCTGTGGGAGCAGTGGTCTCTCTGTGGGAGCAGTGGTCTCTCTGTGGGAGCAGTGGTCTCTCTGTGGGAGCAGTGGTCTCTCTCTCTCTGTGGGAGCAGTGGTCTCTCTCTCTGGGAGCAGTGGTCTCTCTGTGGGAGCAGTGGTCTCTCTCTCTGTGGGAGCAGTGGTCTCTCTCTCTCTGTGGGAGCAGTGGTCTCTCTCTCTCTGTGGGAGCAGTGGTCTCTCTCTCTGTGGGAGCAGTGGTCTCTCTCTCTCTGTCTGTGGGAACAGTGCTCTCTCTCTGTGGGAGTAGTGGTCTCTCTCTCTCTCTCTGGGAGCAGTGGTCTCTCTCTCTGTGGGAGCAGCGGTCTCTCTCTCTGTGGGAGCAGTGGTCTCTCTGTGGGAGCAGTGGTCTCTCTCTCTCTCTGTGGGAGCAGTGGTCTCTCTCTCTCTCTGTGGGAGCAGTGGTGTGTCTCTCTCTCTCTGTGGGAGCAGTGGTCTCTCTCTCTGTGGAAGCAGTGGTCTCTCTCTCTCTCTCTCTCTCTGTGGGAGCAGTGGTCTCTCTCTCTCTCTCTCTCTGTGGGAGCAGTGGTCTCTCTCTCTCTGTGGGAGCAGTGGTCTCTCTCTCTGTGTGGGAGCAGTGGTCTCTCTCTGTGGGAGCAGTGGTCTCTCTCTGTGGGAGCAGTGGTCTCTCTCTCTCTCTGTGGGAGCAGTGGTCTCTCTCTCTCTGTGGGAGCAGTGGTCTCTCTCTCTCTGTGGGAGCAGTGGTCTCTCTCTCTCTCTGTGGGAGCAGTGGTCTCTCTCTCTGTGGGAGCAGTGGTCTCTCTGTGGGAGCAGTGGTCTCTCTCTCTCTGTGTGGGAGCAGTGGTCTCTCTCTCTCTCTGTGGGAGCAGTGGTCTCTCTCTCTCTGTGGGAGCAGTGGTCTCTCTCTCTGTGGGAGCAGTGGTCTCTCTCTCTCTCTGTGGGAGCAGTGGTCTCTCTCTCTGTGGGAGCAGTGGTCTCTCTGTGGGAGCAGTGGTCTCTCTCTCTCTGTGTGGGAGCAGTGGTCTCTCTCTATCTGTGTGGGAGCAGTGGTCTCTCTCTCTGTGGGAGCAGTGGTCTCTCTCTCTCTGTGGGAGCAGTGGTCTCTCTCTCTCTCTGTGGGAGCAGTGGTCTCTCTCTCTGTGGGAGCAGTGGTCTCTCTCTCTCTGTGTGGGAGCAGTGGTCTCTCTCTCTCTGTGTGGGAGCAGTGGTCTCTCTCTCTCTGTGGGAGCAGTGGTCTCTCTCTCTCTGTGGGAGCAGTGGTCTCTCTCTCTCTGTGGGAGCAGTGGTCTCTCTCTCTCTGTGGGAGCAGTGGTCTCTCTCTCTGTGGGAGCAGTGGTCTCTCTCTCTCTCTGTGGGAGCAGTGGTCTCTCTCTCTCTCTGTGGGAGCAGTGGTCTCTCTCTCTGTGGGAGCAGTGGTCTCTCTCTCTCTCTCTGTGGGAGCAGTGGTCTCTCTCTCTGTGTGGGAGCAGTGGTCTCTCTCTCTCTGTGGGAGCAGTGGTCTCTCTCTCTCTGTGGGAGCAGTGGTCTCTCTCTCTGTGGGAGCAGTGGTCTCTCTCTCTCTGTGGGAGCAGTGGTCTCTCTCTCTGTGGGAGCAGTGGTCTCTCTCTCTCTCTCTCTCTCTCTCTGTGGGAGCAGTGGTCTCTCTCTCTGTGGGAGCAGTGGTCTCTCTCTCTCTCTGTGGGAGCAGTGGTCTCTCTCTCTGTGGGAGCAGTGGTCTCTCTCTCTCTCTCTCTCTCTCTCTCTGTGGGAGCAGTGGTCTCTCTCTCTGTGGGAGCAGTGGTCTCTCTCTCTGTGTGGGAGCAGTGGTCTCTCTCTCTCTGTGGGAGCAGTGGTCTCTCTCTCTGTGGGAGCAGTGGTCTCTCTCTCTCTGTGGGAGCAGTGACCTCTCTCTTATCTCTCTTTACCAGGAATCTCATTTTGCTGCATCGCCCACATGTACAGGGGGACCCCCCCTCCATTCCATATACAAGGTCCTGACTCAGCAAAGACTGTCCCTGACCTGCTATGACTCCACCACACTATTTACAGACTGGAAGGACTTCCCACCCCCACCTCAGTGACTCAATAGAGAGAAAGTGAAGAGAACCTGAGTGTGTACCAATGACTGAGGTCTGCACACCGTACCGATAGGACACCAACCGCCCCCATTGTACACCATTACAGATCTGGGGAGGGAATGGTAAACTTTCTAACCTCCACCCTAATATTATTCTAAATTAAATAAAAAAAGAAGAAAAAGAGGTATATATAATGCTGAAGCTTGTAGTTCATCTATGGCAGCCCATACACACTATATATCTATATCTATATCTAGATATGTATATATAAATATATATTGCAATTAATGGGATTTTACATTGTAATTCTCACCTGTGGACCAGCTGACTCTCAGCACCACCATGATCAGGAATAGGGGGGTCATCCCGGGACCGGTCATTATTGGGGTGAAGGAGGAGGAGGAGAGGTGACTCCACTCGGCACCAGCAGCTGATACAATGCTATGTAAGAATATAGGTGTATAGGAATGGGGGATGGGGCCTCATGTGACCATCAAGATGGAAAGTCCCAGTATAAGGGAACTCCATTATACAGCAGAAAACACAACTGACCTCATCAGCTCGATATGTGCCCAACGCCATATTACTAAAACTAAAGGCAGAACGTTTCGCAGTACCGGGCTTTAAATTCTATGATTCCTTACATTAAAAAGTCGGGGGGCTTTTCTTAGTCCTTTGGTAATCTCATGGAAGTGGTCTGCAAAGTGTGGCCCTTTGCTTGCCTTTATCTGGTCCTTGAGGCACTATTCCTTCCACTAACACCAACAATGAGGCACTATTCCTTCCACTGACACCAACAATGAGGCACTATTCCTTCCACTGACACCAACAATGGGGCATAACATCTTCCACTGACACCAACAATGGGGGACCATTCCTTCCACTGACACCAACAATGAGGCACTATTCCTTCCACTGACACCAACAATGAGGCACTATTCCTTCCACTGACACCAACAATGAGGCACTATTCCTTCTACTGACACCAACAATGAGGCACTATTCCTTCCACTGACACCAACAATGAGGCACTATTCCTTCCACTGACACCAAAAATGGGGGACCATTCCTTCCACTGACACCAACAATGGGGGACCAATCCTTCCACTGACACCAACAATGGGGCACTATTCCTCCCACTGGCACTAACCATTTATTCCCACTGAGCAGAGTCCGGCCCCCCTATAGTCTGATGGACAGTAAACTGGCCCTTTATTTAGAAGGTTTGGAGACCCCTGTTTTAAAGTCACAGCACAACCTGGGGATCCCGCCAGTCCCCTAAGCAAATAACCATTTCCTGTTTACTACTGACCAATCAGTTTGCAGCTCTTCTTCTGAATTGGGATCTACAGAATGCCGTTCTCATGCACATTGAGGCCGCAGTCCTGAATCAGGACTACAACTACCACTCCCCTGCAGTTTGAGTAACAGCAGCTCCTTCATGTCCCTGCCTTCAGTCCAAAAATTCAGAAGTACAGGGATCCACATGATTGGCTTTTTTGGTGATCACATGGGGACATGATAGAGAACCTCACTGATTGGTCCCTGATTAATATTCTGAGACATGGTGGTCTTTTTTTGTAACATGAAGGGCCTGACTTATGACTGGACTCTGTTCAGGCCAGTCAAGTTCCTCCACCCCAAACTCGCTCATCCATGTCTTTATGGACCTTGCTTTGTGCACTGGTCCAAATCATTTGGTGGAGGGGGGATTATGGTGTGGGGGGAGGGGGATTATGGTGCGGGGTTTGTTTTTCAGCAGTTGGGTTTGGCCCCTTAGCTCCAGTGAAGGGAACTCTTAAGGCGTCAGCATATCAAGACATTTTGGACATTTTCATGCTCTCAACTTTGTGGGAACCATTTGGGGATGGCTCCTTCCTGTTCCAACATGACTGCACACCAGTCCAAGGTCCATAAAGACATGGATGAGCGAGTTTGGGGTGGGGGAACTTGACTGGCCTGCACAGAGTCCTGACCTCAACCCGATAGAACACCTTTGGGATGAATTAGAGCGGAGACTGAGAGCCAGGCCTTCTCATCCAACATCAGTGCCTGACCTCACAAATGCTCTTCTGGAAGAATAGTCAAACATTCCCATAGACACACTCCTAAACCTTGTGGACGGCCTTCTCAGAAGAGTTGAAGCTGTTATAGCTGCAAAGGGTGGGCCAACTCATTATTGAACCCTACGGACTAAGACTGGGATGACATTAAAGTTCATGTGCGTGTAAAGGCAGGCGTCCCAATACTTTTGGTAATATAATGTATGTCATCCATATTACCCAATAACAGATATTAAAGACAATGTTAGATGACAGTTGTTTTGAATTCATATTGAATTGATCAGTGTATGGGGCGCTTAGAGCTCCAATGTGGATCTTTTCTGCTGTGACTCTTTTCCTGTCGATATTAATACATGTGTGTCCTGAACCATATGTATCCAAATAACATTTATTTTGTTTTAATATATATTTTGTCTTTACAGAAAATCATATAAATGTATGCTGGTCTAAAATGTTGTGAATTGTCTCTCCTCTGTGTGATGAATAAACGGATCTAACTGGAAAACATGAACTCCGGGTCATCATTTTATCAACGATCATCAGGGCTGCTGTTAGAAATCACGGGGGGAATACTTCACAGGAACCCCAATCACCCCCCTCCCGAAAATATCAGAACAATATTTTCACTAAAATGACACTAAAATCATTATTAGCGGACACAAACATAACATAACTCACAAAATTCCTGCTAAATCTAAGAGATAAAACTGTGTTGAGTTAACTCTTGTAGATGAGGTGTGGGGGGTCGATCACATGGTTTCTGTATACAGTGGGAATCCGTGTCTTTCTTTGTGGCTGGGGCTGTGTGTAGGCAGCCTATGTTACTCTATGGGGATGAAGCAGCTGTATGAACACAGCCGCAGGTCCTAATTTGACAGGCGTGTGGATGCATGTGTATATCACCCACACCTGCACACTTACAGTACATAGTTACATAATAGGAGAGGTTGTTGCTGTTTTATATTTGAATCTAGGACCCGGACTCTGAAAAAGAGGGCATGTCCCTCGAAACCTGTTAGATTTAGTCTGCTAGGGACATGTTACATAGTTACATAGTAGGTGAGGTTGAAAAAAGTCACAAGTCAATCAAGTCCAATCTATGTGTGTGATTATATGTCAGTATTACATTATATATCCCTGTATATTGCGGTCGTTCAGGTGCTTATTCAATAGTTTCTTGAAGCTATCAATGCTCCCCGCTGAGACCACCGCCTGTGGAAGAGAATTCCACATCCTTGCCGCTCTTACAGTAAAGAACCCTCTACATAGTTTAGGGTTAAACCTCTTTTCTTCTAATTTTAATGAGTGGCCACGAGTCTTGTTAAACTCTCTTCTGCTAAAAAGTTTTCTCCCTATTGTGGGGTCACCAGTACAGTATTTGTAAATTGAAATCATATCCCCTCTCAAGCGTCTCTTCTCCAGAGAGAATAAGTTCAGAGCTCACAACCTTTCCTCATAACTAAGATCCTCCAGACCCTTTATTAGCTTTGTTGCCCTTCTTTGTAGTCGCTCCATTTCCAGTACATCCTTCCTGAGGACTGGTGCCCAGGACTAGACAGCATACTCCAGGTGCGGCCGGACCAGAGTCTTGTAGAGCGGGACAATTATCATTTTATCTCTGGAGTTGATCCCCTTTTTAATGCCAATACTCTGCTTGTTTTGTTAGCAGCAGCTTGGCATTGCATGCCATTGCTGAGCCTATCATCTACTAGGACCCCCAGGTCCTTTTCCATCCTAGATTCCCCCAGAGGTTCTCCCCCCAGTGTATAGATTGCATTTATATTTTTGCCACCCAAATGCATTATTTTACATTTTTCTACATTGAACCTCATTTGCCATGTAGTTGTCCACCCCATTCATTTGTTCAGGTCTTTTTGCAAGGTTTCCACGTCCTGCGGAGAGGTTATTGCCCTGCTTAGCTTAGTATCGTCTGCAAATACAGAGATTGAACTGTTTATCCCATCCTCCAGGTCGTTTATGAACAAATTAAATAGGATTGGTCCCAGCACAGAACCCTGGGGAACCCCACTACCCACCCCTGACCATTCTGAGTACTCCCCATTTATCACCACCCTCTGAACACGCCCTTGTAGCCAGTTTTCAATCCATGTACTCACCCTATGGTCCATGCCAACGCACCTTATCTTGTACAGTAAACGTTTATGGGGAACTGTGTCAAATGCTTTTGCAAAATCCAGATACACCACGTCTACGGGCCTTCCTTTATCTAGATGGCAACTCACCTCCTCATAGAAGGTTAATAGATTGGTTTGGCAAGAACGATTCTTCATGAATCCATGCTGATTACTGCTAATGATATCATTCTTATTACTAAAATCTTGTATATAGTCCCTTATCATCCCCTCCAAGATTTTACATACTATTGATGTTAGGCTAACTGGTCTGTAATTCCCAGGGATGTATTTTGGGCCTTTCTTTAAATATTGGTGCTACATTGGCTTTTCTCCAATCTGCTGGTACCATTCCAGTCAGTAGACTGTCTGTAACAATTAGGAACAGATTAGGTCCTGCGGCTGTGTTCGTTCAGCTGCAGAATCCTTATAAGTATATATATATAGATAGATAGATAGATAGATAGATAGATAGATAGATGCGGCCCCAGCAAACTGCTCATTCACACTGTATGAGCCAGAGAACCCGTGTGAATGAGCCCTTCATTTTTTTTTTTTTTTTTACAATTTTTAACAATAATTTTTAACAATTAAACAACGCTGTTGGGGTGTTCTTGGTAAGATATCAGGAGTCTAAACAGACCCCTGACATCTCACCTTTGAAACAGAAAAAGGGATTGCTTTCTCTGTAACATCAGATGCACTGAAGATGAATGAACAGAAGACAGAGGCTTCTGTTCATTCATGAATTGAAGTATAGTAAACACAGTTTACTATGCTTCAGTAATGAATGAACACAGTTAGTGATCAGTACTAATCACTCACTGTGGCCATTCTGAAAACGAAAGGGGGCGGTAAATGACATATTTACCAGTCCCTTCTATCTCTCCATCCTGACACATCCCCCTGTATACCCACAGAAGCTGGTGAGAGAGGAAAGCCACCAGAGCTGCCGTAGGGGAGGCTGGGCATACAGGTGGCACACACTGGAGTCAGAAGTGGGCAGGACAGGAAGGGGGATCAGGGTGGCGGACGGGGGGGGATGTATGGGCAATTATAGAATGATGCCCTGTGTCTGTCTCTCCCTGCAGCAGCTGAAAGCCAGTGGGAGGGAGAGGGTGAGAAACCGGATTTCAGCTGCTGCAGGGAGAGACACAGACACAGGGCACTGTTCTGTAATTGTCCCCACTGCACCGATCCCCCTGCTATCTGGGGCCCCCTGCAGGAGGACCGGTGGTACCCCTCTATCGGCGGCCCTGATTATCATATCATTAAAGTTGAACTCGGGGCACAAAAAAACTTTTATTTAAGTACATTCCTCAATAGCTGCAAAGGATATAAATCCACTTTGTGTGCTCCAAATGCTTTTTTACTTAAAAAAAAAAAGAAATATCATATTAAGCTGGCCATACACAATGTAATCTTACTGATCAGACTTCTTAAGATCTACCAAGAATGATGTAGTATGAAAACCTACCTCACTAGACACAAATTGAGTGAGTTGAATGGGAGGACTAATACTACTTTTGGTAAATCTAAAGGTGATTAACCCCTTCGCGGCCACGCTATAGCCGAATGACGGTTACAGCATGGCCGCACTTTGCCAGGGTGGCCGTCATATGATGTCCTCCCGTTGCTCACGCTGCCTGCGGCACGCATTGGCACTGATCTGTGATCGCTGCGTCCTTCGGTGGCTCTTTCCCATGAGATCAGTTGTGTCCAATCACAGCTGATCACGGATGTAAAGAGGATTTTCTGATTATCGGCATTCCTCCCCTCATGCTGACAGGGTGTGAGGAGAGGAGGGCCGAAAAATCCATAGGCAGGAGTGTCTATTTAAATTTAGCGGTGAATTAATAGTTCTGCTTTCAATTGAAATTCATTTGGAAAAATAGTTGGTTCTATTCTAGTTGAAGCTGTTATAGCTGCGAAGGGTGGGCCAACTCAATATTAAACCCTACGGACTAAGACTGGGATGTCATTAAAGGTCATGTGTGTGTAAAGGCAGGCGTCCCAATACTTTTGACAATATAATGTTTGCATATATATATATATATATATATATATAGAAAAAGAGTCCTCTTTGGACTCTTTTTCTATATACAAGGTCGGTGGGAAGACCTGATTGCTGGCACTAAATCGTAAGCAGAGTGCGGTTCTCCTCCACAAGTATATATATATATATATATATGTATATATATATATATAAAACCGTATATACAGTATACTAAGATAGGTGATAGGAAGGTCATGCATGTAGGTGTATCATCTACATTGTTAGCATGTCATTTTCTTTTTGTACGGTTTTCCCTTAAAAATCCATGAAATATGGTGAAACCTGTCGGGTAGCACTGGGGAAATTTTGAGCATTTTTTTTTTCTTTTGAGCAAACAATTTTTATTGGTGTGGCAAAAAAAAAAGGGAGAGGCGAGCTGAAATCTAAAACAATAAAAATGGATTAGAGAGCAAAACCATTAAAGACAAATACCAGAGAGGTAGAGTAGGGGGAATAACTGAGGGAGTGAGTGTCACACAGATAACATTATCAGTGCAAATAGAAGGGTCATAAATATATATATATATATATATATATATATATATATATATATATATATATATATATATACAAAAAATAGAAAAATGTTTCTAGAAAAAAGTTTTACGTCTGTCAGGTGTGAGGATTTGATGTACATCATATTCTATACTGATTATTCATAATGCCATAAATGTGATAATGAGAATTTTTCCATAGCTAAGCTGGGCATTCCATCCTACATTTTAGAGGAAAAGACGGCACACCCCATCCAAGGGGCACTTTAGGTGATAATATGTACACTATATAATAAAGATAACACCTATACACCCATAGCGCTCAGGGAGAAGCCGACCAGGTTTGTAAATCGAAGTCGAAGTCCATCAATCAGGTATCAGAAGGGGAATAATCCGCCACTGCTGCCCTCCTAAGATTGGGGAAATCTTAAAAACAAATTGAACTAACAAAGGGTGCAAAGGCCTAGTGCATACCGTTATAATTTATTGAGTATATGACCAAAAGCCAAGGAATGAAAGCATTGTACAAACAGTGAAACCACGATGGTGAACCAGAAGATGGAACTCCTATTTCATTTCACGACCTGGAGGATGGGATAAACAGTTCAATCTCTGTATTTGCAGATGATACTAAGCTAAGCAGGGCAATAACTTCTCCGCAGGATGTGGAAACCTTGCAAAAAGACCTGAACAAATGAATGGGGTGGGCGACTACATGGCAAATGAGGTTCAATGTAGAAAAATGTAAAATAATGCATTTTGGGTGGCAAAATAATGAATGCAATCTATACACTGGGGGGAGAACCTCTGGGGGGATCTAGGATGGAAAAGGACCTGGGGGTCCTAGTAGATGATAGGCTCAGCAATGCCAAGCTGCTGCTAACAAAGCAATCAGAATATTGGCATTAAAAAGGGGATCAACTCAAGAGATAAAACGATAATTCTCCCGCTCTACAAGACTCTGGTCCGGCCGCACCTGGAGTATTCTGTCCAGTTCTGGGCACCAGTCCTCAGGAAGGATGTACTGGAAATGGAGCGAGTACAAAGAAGGGCAACAAAGCTAATAAAGGGTCTGGAGGATCTTAGTTATGAGGAAAGGTTGCGAGCACTGAACTTATTCTCTCTGGAGAAGAGACGCTTGAGAGGGGATATGATTTCAATATACAAATACTGTACTGGTGACCCCACAATAGAGAGAAAACTTTTTCGCAGAAGAGAGTTTAACAAGACACGTGGCCACTCATTAAAATTAGAAGAAAAGAGATTTAACCTTAAACTATGTAGAGGGTTCTTTACTGTAATGCCGCGTACACACGATCGGAATTTCAGCCAGCAAAAGACCGATGAGAGTTTCTCGTTGGAAAATGCAACCGTGTGTATGCCCCATCGACCTTTTGCTGGCCGAATTTCAGCCAGCAAAAGATTGAGAGCATGCTCTTAATTTTTGCGGTGGGGAAAAGTTCCTATCCAAAAAAATGCGATCGTCTGTGGCAATTCCGACGCGCAAAATCCCTACGCATGCTCGGAAGCATTGAACTTCATTTTCTCGGCTCGTCGTAGTGTTGTACGTCACCGCGTTCTTGACGGTCGTAATTTCAGCGAACTTTTGCGTGACTGTGTGTATGCAAGGCAAACTTGAGCGGAATCCCGTCAGAAAAGCCATCATATCTTTTTCCGACGAGAAAACCGGTCGTGTGTACGGGGCATAAGAGCGGAAAGGATGTGGAATTCCCTTCCACAGGCGGTGGTCTCAGCGGGGGGCATCGATAGTTTCAAAAAACTATTAGATAAGCACCTGAACGACCGCAACATACAGGGATATACAATGTAATACTGACATATAATCACACACATAGGATGGACTTGTGTCTTTTTTCTAACTCACCTACTATGTAACTTTGTAACTATGTAACATGGCCCTAGCAGACTAAATCTAACAGGTTTCGAGGGACATGCCCTCTTTTTCAGAGTCCTAGATTTAAATATAAAACACACACATATATATATATATATATATATATATATATATATATATATATATATATATATATATATATACACACACATCAGGAGAAATTCTGATACATAGCAGAACCTATCATGGCCACATTGGTGAGACATTTTTGCAGTCACCAGTTGTCCTATACCAATTATATAGCTGACTTACTTGTACATAGACGACTCTATCTCTTACAAAAAAACATCATCAAAATATAGGCATCCATCCAAGCTAGGCATGCCCAAACTGTACCAATTCCACAAATGTTATACTGGGGGTTGGCAAGCCGTCAATCGCGATTGACTGGTCGATCACTGGGGGGGCGGGGCGACAAGTGGATCGCGAGCACGGCTCTGTCTCTCCCCCAGCCTCTGCCACTATCCTGTTAACTGCAGAGAGAAGAGCAGGAGGTGGGAGCTGGATGGAGGGCGGGGGTGGGAGCTGCTCAGTGATTGGTTACTAGGCAATCCTAGCAACCAATCACCAGCTTGCTATAATGAACTCCAGCAGCTCCCACCTTCCACTCAGCACTATTCTATCTCCTGATCTCCGCTCTGATGGACACACACACTGGCAGGTAGGTGCTATCTACACACAATTGTGTCTATGGGGGGGGAGGGGGTCCAGGGTGTTTGAAGATGTCACATACCAATATCACATGGTCTCCCCAGTCCCTCCCCCATTTTTTAAGGGTGGTAAAGATTTGGATTATTTTGGATTATTTGCTGCCTGGCTCTTCTTTGTGATGGTGACTTGCAGTGAATATCTTGGCTTGGAACCCATAAGTCAACACTATACTAGGAGGGTACAAGGCCAGGTTAATGGGGTAGGTGGGTATCCAGGAGGAGTGGGTACGCCGTGCACGGTATTTTAGTGTGTGTGTGTGTATGTGGGGGGGGGGGGGGGGGCAGGTCACCATTTTTTTGTAGATGGGACTTGATTCAAAACTCACATGAAAGCACACCCAGCCCTGAAGAAGCGGGATTATCATGAAATGCGTAGAATGAGTCAGGTATGTTTTATTGGGCTTTCCACATATGTCTGTTGCTGTTAATAAAGAGATCCAGTTTATTTTATGTATTTGGTGGTATTCTAACATTTTGTACACAATAAAAGTGCATTTTTTTTTTTACTGATAGTTGTTATTATGATCAATGAATAATATTTTTTTTTTGGGGGGGGGGAGCATATTTAAAGCCCTTCCTATATCATGTTTTCTTTACAATCATTCTATCAAATGGGACTGTTGGAAAAAATTTTGTCGGTCAGCAACTGCAGTCAATAGGTTGGTCTAATGATCGGCCCCTGTTGAACAGAGAGGGCTACAAATCGATTGGAATTCAGCCGATTCCTGCTGAACCGGTTGGATTTCAATGCATGTATACCCAGGTTAAGTCTGTCTATGCATTGTACCTGGCTCCGCAGGGGCGGGGCTTAGAGTCACTGATAGGAGGTAGGGGGAAGGTCGTAGAAGGGATCCTTTGCCAGCTGTAGGTACAACAGATTGGGGTCCAGCATTTTCTTTCTCTACACTTCTTTAATGGACTTTGGCTCACCAAAAAGAATAATGTGAGAATAGATAGAGCATGCTTCATTGTCAGAGGAAAATGACTCTGTCTACTGGCTTCTTTAGGAATAACATTGATAAAAGGAAGGTTGTGTGGCCTTCATTCACCCGTTAATCTGGTTGGATTGGGAAATGAAGGGAAGCCTCTTAATTTGGCACAATGTTCTGGCTGCACATCACGGGATTTCCCACGTGGCAGGAGAAGTTTGTTTTGGATGATGTTTGATAATACTTTACTGCCTTTCCTGGATAAGAATGGTGTTCTGCCTCAATCAATGGGGGGGGGGGGCAATACTTTGGAAGAAGATGGATACTATAGTGCAGCAGTGTGACAATAAAACGTTCGAACAGTCTGGAATTAGACTGGAATTTCGACATTAAAGCGGAGTTCTACACAAAAATGGAACTTCCGCTTTTCGGAACCCTCCCCCCCTCCGGTGTCACATTTGGCACCTTTCAGGGGGGAGGGGGGTGCAGATACCTGTCTAAGACAGGTATTTGCACCCACTTCCGGCATAGACTCCCATGGGAGTCTATGCCTCTTCCTGTCCCTCCGCGCTGTCTCCTGGGAAACACACAGCTCCCAGGAGATAGCGGGGACCAGTTACGATGCGCAGCGCGACTCGCGCATGCGCAGTAGGGAGCCGGGAAGTGAAGCCGCAACGCTTCACTTCCTGATTCCCTAACCCAGGATGGCGGCGGCAGCTGCCGAGAACCGAGCGGGTTCTCGGCGTCGCCTGCCGACATCGCTAGACACTGAGACAGGTAAGTGGCCATGTATTAAAAGTCAGCAGCTGCAGTATTTGTAGCTGCTGGATTTTAATTTTTTTTTTTTTTTGGCGGTTTAGGTGGACCCCCGCTTTAAAACCTGACAGGGCTGTACACAAGCCGCATCTAAGAGCATTTCCTTGTTGGGTTCAAAGGGTGGTTTTGTATGGCACAGAGAACCAGACTGAGGTCCCAGGGGGCGCTGTAATAGTGGCCTGACCCCCTAGGTATATCTATAAAGGTAGAGACAAGGGTGAGGGAGATGAGAGGTTTTAGGAAAAGACTGTAGAAGGCCAAAACCTGTCCTCTCATAGTGCTTAAAGTGTATAGATCATTTTTATAATACCTGGTTGATCCTGCCAGTCACTTTTCTTTCTAGCTGTAGACTGACCACACAAAGCATAGAAGATAATCTGCGGTAGTGTGGTCAGATTTCATTCTTTGGCTGGCCATTCAGTGGTACAGAGAACTGTGCAGACACACAGCATGCCTGTATTTTTGGTAGTTTATACAGCCACCCTGTCCACTGACCAGTCACAGCCTGTCTCTGGCACACACTTTCTCCCAATCACAGCCTGTCTCTGGCACCCCCCCTTCCAATCACAGTCTGCCTCCGGCACACACCCCCTTCCAATCACAGCCTACCTCTTGAACATGCCCGCTGTTCAAGCACAGACTGTATCTTAACTCAAACTGAACAAACTATGGAATAGAGGCACAGGGTGTGTCTGCACAGTGTCCTGTAACCCCGCCCCCACTATCAGATAGAGCTGGTTAAGGACGGCTTCCCATTCCTTAACAACAAGCTTACATTGCGCCCTGATTGGGCAGAGATGCACTGGAACACATCAAAAATGCACTGGACCCCAGGACAGTAAAAACGGGAAAAAGGAAGAAAAAAAACATATGGCATACATCCGGAAACGTATCAAAAATGACCTGGAACACACCAAACATGCGTTACAAAAGTGCATGCAGAAACACATCTGGAACAGATCTGGAGTGTGTTTTTGTGGAGTGAACCAGCCCTGAGAGAATATTTGACTTCTGTCATTGAGGAGAAGGGCGGTTATAAGATATTATACTGTGGAATAGGAGTAACCCAATAAGAGTATCCATTGGAGAAAGAGGGAAAAAAGTCCCTCACCCCCCTCCCCCTTCTAACTGATCGGATAATACCTAAAACTTTAAAGAAGGAGGCATTTCCTCAGCCTCCCCCCCCCCCCAGTGATCAGACTGTACATTATAACTTTGTAACAAGACACAAGGTGAGAGGCTGCAGCAGGGGCTGATCTGTGTCAGACATTTGTGAACACAGCAAAGAACTGCACAGGCACCAGGATTTACATGATTGTGCCAACATCTCAGTCCAGGAAGTAGGTGATGACCCTGGAAAATGACTCTGACCTTCTCATATTCTGTTAACCACTTCAGCCCCGGAAGGATTTTCCCTCCTTAAAACCAAGGCCATTTTTTGCAATACGGCACTGCGTTACTTTAACTCACAATTGCGCAGTCGTGCGACGTTGTACCCAAACAAAATTGATGTCCTTTTTCCCCACAAATAGAGCTTTCTTTTGGTGGTATTTGATCACCTCTGCGATTTGTATTTTTTGCGCTAGAAACAAAAAAAGAGCAACAATTTAAAAATTTTTTTTTTTTTTACATTTTGCAATAATAAATATCCACAAAAAAAACCAAAAAAAACCCCTTTTTTTCTCAGTTTAGGCCGATATGTATTATTCTACCAATTTTAGGTAAAATAAAAATTGCAATAAGCGTTTATTGATTGGTCTGCGCAAAAGTTTACAAAATAGGGGATAGATTTATGGCATTTTTATTATTAATTTTTTTTTACTAGTAATGGAAGCAATCTGTGATTTTTTTAGTGGGACTGCGACATTGCGGCGGACACATCGGACACATTTTTAGGACCAGCGACATTTACACAGCGATCAGAGCTATAAAAATGCATTAATTGCTGTGTAAATGTCACTGGTAGGGAAGGGGTTAACACTAGGGGGCAATCAAGGGGTTAAATGTGTTCCCTAGGAGTGTTTCAAACTGTTAGGGGAAGTGACTGACTGTAAGTGGAGCCAGATCGCTGTTCCTACTTAGTAGGAACAGACGATCTGTTTCTCCTCCCCTGTCAGAACAGGGTTTACACACACAAATCCTCGTTGCAGCTCTCATGCCTGCAATCGCGGTTCGCTGTCGATGATCATTCCTGCTGGCCACGCACATCGAGTCCCCGTGCCGTGCAGCACGCATGCCTGCTATGGCTCTTAAAAGGAGCATCGTACATATACGGATATTCGTGAATGAAAGCCATCCTGCCGCCGTATATGTATAGAAACCGGTAGGGAAGTTGTTAATTGGTTTTTGTTGTTCCAGTCTGAACAAATGTCCTTACAATTGGAGGAAAAACCTAACTAAAAGAGGTGTGAAATGGCTCACTATTCATCCATAATCACAAATGTTTACAGCGTTCGGTTGGATATAAAGATTGAACCCATGATCTTATTTTCGAGACCAACGCCCTACCACTTGGGCCACTGCGCCCTCTGTAAGTCACAGCTTTGTATGTCACCCTGTGAGAATGCACACAAGTTATGTTTGGCGTGAGAACCTTTTATTTGTGTTTGTTTTTTTGTACTGCTGTAAAAGAACCTAAGTGCAGTACAGTGTACACCTAAACCACCTCACGTTATATCACTCACATTCTCCACACCTCCCTCTCCAGATAAAATAAAAGTTGGGCATACACCAGTTACACCTAATATCCATGATTATTAATATCCTGCTGCTGGCTGCGCTTGTACTGCTGCAACCTAATTCTTGTAGTAAAGCCCAATCTTTGCTCTTTCTCTCCAGTACATTTGGGACTAGTCTTGCTCAGTATAATTGTTCTGCTGCTGACCAATTTTACACTGTTACGTCATCTGTGGTCTTATAAAAAGAAGCTGAGCTCACACAGATTATCGTTACCACAAATGTTTATAGCACCCAGTAGATTAGGTTGGGTATTAAGATTGAGGCACAAATGGGGATTGAACCCACGATCTTTGGTTTACGAGACCATCGCCTTACCACTTGGCCACTGCGCCCTCTATAGGACTGACAGTGTTATGTCATCCTGTGAGAACACAATGTGAATCTTCCATCCATTGTTTGATTTCAAAGACAATATTTAGTAAAGTGGAAGAGATAAGAGATAAGGTCACAGACGAAGACCTGGGTCTATGTTTTAACCGCTTCAGCCTCAGAAGATTTTACCCCCTTTCCTGACAAGAGCACTTTTTGCGATTCGGCACTGCGTCGCTGCGTCGTCTACAAAATAGGGGATAGTTTTATGGCATTTTTATTATTATTTTTTTTTACCAGTAATGGCGGCGATCTGCGATTTTTTAACGGACCTGCGACATTGCGGCGGACACATCGGACACATTTTTAGGACCAGCGACATTTACACAGTGATCAGAGCTATAAAAATGCATTAATTGCTGTGTATATGTCACTGGTAGGGAAGGGGTTAACACTAGGGGGCAATCAAGGGGTTAAATGTGTTCCCTAGGAGTGTTTCAAACTGTTTGGGGAAGTGACTGACTGTAGGTGGAGCCAGATCACTGTTCCTACTTAGTAGGAACAGACGATCTGTTTCTCCTCCCCTGTCAGAACAGGGTTTACACACACAAATCCTTGTTGCAGCTCTCATGCCTGCAATCGCAGGTCGCCGTTGGTGATCATTCCTGCTGACCACGCACATCGAGTCCCCGTGCCGTGCAGCACGCATGCCTGCTATGGCTCTTAAAAGGAGCATCGTACATATACGGCTATTCGTGAAGGAAAGCCATCCTGCCGCCGTATATGTATAGAAACCGGTAGGGAAGTTGTTAATTGGTAATTGTTGTTCCAGTCTGAACAAATGTCCTTACAATTGGAGGAAAAACCTAACTAAAAGAGGTGTGAAATGGCTCACTATTCATCCATAATCACAAATGTTTACAGCGTTCGGTTGGATATAAAGATTGAACCCATGATCTTATTTTCGAGACCAACGCCCTACCACTTGGGCCACTGCGCCCTCTGTAAGTCACAGCTTTGTATGTCACCCTGTGAGAATGCACACAAGTTATGTTTGGCGTGAGAACCTTTTATTTGTGTTTGTTTTTTTGTACTGCTGTAAAAGAACCTAAGTGCAGTACAGTGTACACCTAAACCACCTCACGTTATATCACTCACATTCTCCACACCTCCCTCTCCAGATAAAATAAAAGTTGGGCATACACCAGTTACACCTAATATCCATGATTATTAATATCCTGCTGCTGGCTGCACTTGCACTGCTGTAGCCTAATTCTTGTAGTAAAGCCCAATCTTTGCTCTTTCTCTCCAGTACATTTGGGACTAGTCTTGCTCAGTATAATTGTTCTGTTGCTGACCAATTTTACAGTGTTATGTCATCTGTGGTCTTATAATTCTTATAGAAAGAAGCTGAGCTCACACAGATTATCGTTACCACAAATGTTTATAGCACTCAGTAGATTAGGTTGGGTATAAAGATTGAGGCACAGATGGGTATTGAACCCACTATCTTTGGTTTACGAGACCAACGCCTTACCACTTGGCCACTGCGCCCTCTATAGGACTGACAGTGTTATGTCATCCTGTGAGAACACAATGTGAATCTTCCATCCATTGTTTGATTTCAAAGACGATATTTAGTAAAGTGGAAGAGATAAGAGATAAGGTCACAGACGAAGACCTGGGTCTATTTTTTAACCGCTTCAGCCCCAGAAGATTTTACCCCCTTTCCTGACCAGAGCATTTTTTGCGATTCGGCACTGCGTCGCTGCGTCGTCTACAAAATAGGGAATAGTTTTATGGCATTTTTATTATTTTTTTTTTTTTTACCAGTAATAGGGGCGATCTGCGATTTTTTAACGGACCTGCGACATTGCGGCGGACACATCGGACACATTTTTAGGACCAGCGACATTTACACAGCGATCAGAGCTATAAAAATGCATTAATTGCTGTGTAAATGTCACTGGTAGGGAAGGGGTTATCACTAGGGGGCAATCAAGGGGTTAAATGTGTTCCCTAGGAGTGTTTCAAACTGTTAGGGGAAGTGACTGACTGTAGGTGGAGCCAGATCGCTGGTCCTACTTAGTAGGAACAGACGATCTGTTTCTCCTCCCCTGTCAGAACAGGGTTTACACACACAAATCCTTGTTGCAGCTCTCATGCCTGCAATCGCAGGTCGCCGTTGGTGATCATTCCTGCTGGCCACGCACATCGAGTCCCCGTGCCGTGCAGCACGCATGCCTGCTATGGCTCTTAAAAGGAGCATTGTACATATACGGCTATTCGTGAAGGAAAGCCATCCTGCCGCCGTATATGTATAGAAACCGGTAGGGAAGTTGTTAATTGGTATTTGTTGTTCCAGTCTGAACAAATGTCCTTACAATTGGAGGAAAAACCTAACTAAAAGAAGTGTGAAATGGCTCACTATTCATCCATAATCACAAATGTTTACAGCGTTCGGGGTGATATAAAGATTGATACACAGATGGGGATTGAACCCATGATCTGATCTACGAGACCAACGCCTTACCACTTGGGCCACTGCGCCCTCTGTAGGGCACAGCTTTGTATGTCACCCTGTGAGAATGCACACAAGTTATGTTTGGCGTGAGAACCTTTTATTTGTGTTTGTTTTTTTGTACTGCTGTAAAATAACCTAAGTGCAGTACAGTGTACACCTAAACCACCTCACGTTATATCACTCACATTCTCCACACCTCCCTCTCCAGATAAAATAAAAGTTGGGCATACACCAGTTACACCTAATATCCATGATTATTAATATCCTGCTGCTGGCTGTACTTGCAGTGCTGTAACCTAATTCTTGTAGTAAAGCCCAATCTTTGCTCTTTCTCTCCAGTACATTTGGGACTAGTCTTGCTCAGTATAATTGTTCTGTTGCTGACCAATTTTACAGTGTTATGTCATCTGTGGTCTTATAATTCTTATAGAAAGAAGCTGAGCTCACACAGATTATCGTTACCACAAATGTTTATAGCACTCAGTAGATTAGGTTGGGTATAAAGATTGAGGCACAGATGGGGATTGAACCCACGATCTTTGGTTTACGAGACCAACGCCTTACCACTTGGCCACTGCGCCCTCTATAGGACTGACAGTGTTATGTCATCCTGTGAGAACACAATGTGAATCTTTTATCCATTGTTTGATTTCAAAGACGATATTTAGTAAAGTGGAAGAGATAAGAGATAAGGTCACAGACGAAGACCTGGGTCTATTTTTTAACCGCTTCAGCCCCAGAAGATTTTACCCCCTTTCCTGACCAGAGCACTTTTTGCGATTCGGCACTGCGTCGCTGCGTCGTCTACAAAATAGGGGATAGTTTTATGGCATTTTTATTATTATTTTTTTTTTTTACCAGTAATGGCGGCGATCTGCGATTTTTTAACGGACCTGCGACATTGCGGCGGACACATCGGACACATTTTTAGGACCAGCGACATTTACACAGCGATCAGAGCTATAAAAATGCATTAATTGCTGTGTAAATGTCACTGGTAGGGAAGGGGTTAACACTAGGGGGCAATCAAGGGGTTAAATGTGTTCCCTAGGAGTGTTTCAAACTGTTAGGGGAAGTGACTGACTGTAGGTGGAGCCAGATCGCTGTTCCTACTTAGTAGGAACAGACGATCTGTTTCTCCTCCCCTGTCAGAACAGGGTTTACACACACAAATCCTCGTTGCAGCTCTCATGCCTGCAATCGCGGGTCGCTGTCGGTGATCATTCCTGCTGGCCACGCACATCGAGTCCCCGTGCCGTGCAGCACGCATGCCTGCTATGGCTCTTAAAAGGAGCATCGTACATATACAGCTATTCGTGAAGGAAAGCCATCCTGCCGCCGTATATGTATAGAAACCGGTAGGGAAGTTGTTAATTGGTAATTGTTGTTCCAGTCTGAACAAATGTCCTTACAATTGGAGGAAAAACCTAACTAAAAGAGGTGTGAAATGGCTCACTATTCATCCATAATCACAAATGTTTACAGCATTCGGTTGGATATAAAGATTGATACACAGATGGGGATTGAACCCATGATCTGATTTTCGAGACCAACGCCCTACCACTTGGGCCACTGCGCCCTCTGTAAGGCACAGCTTTGTATGTCAACCTGTGAGAATGCACACAAGTTATGTTTGGCGTGAGAACCTTTTATTTGTGTTTGTTTTTTTGTACTGCTGTAAAAGAACCTAAGTGCAGTACAGTGTACACCTAAACCACCTCACGTTATATCACTCACATTCTCCACACCTCTCTCTCCAGATAAAATAAAAGTTGGGCATACACCAGTTACACCTAATATCCATGATTATTAATATCCTGCTGCTGGCTGCACTTGCACTGCTGTAACCTAATTCTTGTAGTAAAGCCCAATCTTTGCTCTTTCTCTCCAGTACATTTGGGACTAGTCTTGCTCAGTATAATTGTTCTGCTGCTGACCAATTTTACACTGTTATGTCATCTGTGGTCTTATAATTCTTATAGAAAGAAGCTGAGCTCACACAGATTATCGTTACCACAAATGTTTATAGCACTCAGTAGATTAGGTTGGGTATTAAGATTGAGGCACAGATGGGGATTGAACCCACGATCTTTGGTTTACGAGACCAACGCCTTACCACTTGGCCACTGCGCCCTCTATAGGACTGACAGTGTTATGTCATCCTGTGAGAACACAATGTGAATCTTCCATCCATTGTTTGATTTCAAAGACGATATTTAGTAAAGTGGAAGAGATAAGAGATAAGGTCACAGACGAAGACCTGGGTCTATTTTTTAACCGCTTCAGCCCCAGAAGATTTTACCCCCTTTCCTGACCAGAGCACTTTTTGCGATTCGGCACTGCGTCGCTGCGTCGTCTACAAAATAGGGGATAGTTTTATGGCATTTTTATTATTATTTTTTTTTTTACCAGTAATGGCGGCGATCTGCGATTTTTTAACGGACCTGCGACATTGCGGTGGACACATCGGACACATTTTTAGGACCAGCGACATTTACACAGCGATCAGAGCTATAAAAATGAATTAATTGCTGTGTAAATGTCACTGGTAGGGAAGGGGTTAACACTAGGGGGCAATCAAGGGGTTAAATGTGTTCCCTAGGAGTGTTTCAAACTGTTAGGGGAAGTGACTGACTGTAGGTGGAGCCAGTTCGCTGTTCCTACTTAGTAGGAACAGACGATCTGTTTCTCCTCCCCTGTCCGAACAGGGTTTACACACACAAATCCTCGTTGCAGCTCTCATGCCTGCAATCGCAGGTCGCGGTCGGTGATCATTCCTGCTGGCAACGCACATCGAGTCCCTGTGCCGTGCAGCACGCACGCCTGCTATGGCTCTTAAAAGGAGCATCGTACATATAAGGCTATTCGTGAAGGAAAGCCATCCTGCCGCCGTATATGTATAGAAACCGGTAGGGAAGTTGTTAATTGGTATTTGTTGTTCCAGTCTGAACAAATGTCCTTACAATTGGAGGAAAAACCTAACTAAAAGAGGTGTGAAATGGCTCACTATTCATCCATAATCACAAATGTTTACAGCGTTCGGTTGGATATAAAGATTGATACACAGATGGGGATTGAACCCATGATCTGATTTACGAGACCAACGCCTTACCACTTGGGCCACTGCGCCCTCTGTAGGGCACAGGTTTGTATGTCACTCTGTGAGAATGCACACAAGTTATGTTTGGCATGAGAACCTTTTATTTGTGTTTGTTTTTTTGTACTGCTGTAAAAGAACCTAAGTGCAGTACAGTGTACACCTAAACCACCTCACGTTATATCACTCACATTCTCCACACCTCCCTCTCCAGATAAAATAAAAGTTGGGCATACACCAGTTACACCTAATATCCATGATTATTAATATCCTGCTGCTGGCTGCACTTGCACTGCTGTAGCCTAATTCTTGTAGTAAAGCCCAATCTTTGCTCTTTCTCTCCAGTACATTTGGGACTAGTCTTGCTCAGTATAATTGTTCTGTTGCTGACCAATTTTACACTGTTATGTCATCTGTGGTCTTATAATTCTTATAGAAAGAAGCTGAGCTCACACAGATTATCGTTACCACAAATGTTTATAGCACTCAGTAGATTAGGTTGGGTATAAAGATTGAGGCACAGATGGGGATTGAACCCACGATCTTTGGTTTACGAGACCAACGCCTTACCACTTGGCCACTGCGTCCTCTATAGGACTGACAGTGTTATGTCATCCTGTGAGAACACAATGTGAATCTTCCATCCATTGTTTGATTTCAAAGACGATATTTAGTAAAGTGGAAGAGATAAGAGATAAGGTCACAGACGAAGACCTGGGTCTATAATTCTTATAGAAAGAAGCTGAGCTCACACAGATTATCGTTACCACAAATGTTTATAGCACTCAGTAGAGTAGGTTGGGTATAAAGATTGAGGCACAGATGGGGATTGAACCCACGATCTTTGGTTTACGAGACCAACGCCTTACCACTTGGCCACTGCGCCCTCTATAGGACTGATGGTGTTATGTCATCCTGTGAGATCACAATGTGAATCTTCCATCCATTGTTTGATTTCAAAGACGATATTTAATAAAGTGGAAGAGATAAGAGATAAGACCTGGGTCTATTTTTTAACCGCTTCAGCCCCAGAAGATTTTACCCCCTTTCCTGACCAGAGCACTTTTTGCGATTCGGCACTGCGTCGCTGCGTCGTCCACAAAATAGGGGATAGTTTTATGGCATTTTTATTATTATTTTTTTTTTTACCAGTAATGGCGGCGATCTGCGATTTTTTAACGGACCTGCGACATTGCGGCAGACACATCGGACACATTTTTAGGACCAGCGACATTTGCACAGCGATCAGAGCTATAAAAATGCATTAATTGCTGTGTAAATGTCACTGGTAGGGAAGGGGTTAACACTAGGGGGCAATCAAGGGGTTAAATGTGTTCCCTAGGAGTGTTTCAAACTGTATGGGGAAGTGACTGACTGTAGGTGGAGCCAGATCGCTGTTCCTACTTAGTAGGAACAGATGATCTGTTTCTCCTCCCCTGTCAGAACAGGGTTTACACACACAAATCCTCGTTGCAGCTCTCATGCCTGCAATCGCAGGTCGCCGTCGGTGATCATTCCTGCTGGCCACGCACATCGAGTCCCCGTGCCGTGCAGCATGCATGCCTGCTATGGCTCTTAAAAGGAGCATCGTACATATACGTCGTACATCGTACATATACGGCTACTTGGGTCACTTGGGTCACTGCGCCCTCTGTAGGGCACAGGTTTGTATGTCACCCTGTGAGAATGCACACAAGTTATGTTTGGCGTGAGAACCTTTTATTTGTGTTTGTTTTTTTGTACTGCTGTAAAAGAACCTAAGTGCAGTACAGTGTACACCTAAACCACCTCACGTTATATCACTCACATTCTCCACACCTCCCTCTCCAGATAAAATAAAAGTTGGGCATACACCAGTTACACCTAATATCCATGATTATTAATATTGTGCTGCTGGCTGCACTTGCACTGCTGTAACCTAATTGTTGTAGTAAAGCCCAAACTTTGCTCTTTCTCTCCAGTACATTTGGGACTAGTCTTGCTCAGTATAATTGTTCTGTTGTTGACCAATTTTACACTGTTATGTCATCTGTGGTCTTATAATTCTTATAGAAAGAAGCTGAGCTCACACAGATTATCGTTACCACAAATGTTTATAGCACTCAGTAGAGTAGGTTGGGTATAAAGATTGAGGCACAGATGGGGATTGAACCCACGATCTTTGGTTTACGAGACCAACGCCTTACCACTTGGCCACTGCGCCCTCTATAGGACTGGTAGTGTTATGTCATCCTGTGAGAACACAATGTGAATCATCCATTGTTTGATTTCAAAGACGATATTTAGTAAAGTGGAAGAGATAAGAGATAAGGTCACAGACGAAGACCTGGGTCTATTTTTTAACCGCTTCAGCCCCAGAAGATTTTACCCCCTTTCCTGACCAGAGCACTTTTTGCGATTCGGCACTGCGTCGCTGCGTCATCTACAAAATAGGGGATAGTTTTATGGCATTTTTATTATAATTTTTTTTTTTACCAGTAATGGCGGCGATCTGCGATTTTTGAACGGACCTGCGACATTGCGGCGGACACATCGGACACATTTTTAGGACCAGC
This sequence comes from Lithobates clamitans, assembly GCA_037952925.1. Taxonomy (NCBI): domain Eukaryota; kingdom Metazoa; phylum Chordata; class Amphibia; order Anura; family Ranidae; genus Lithobates; species Lithobates clamitans. The sequence continues at coordinate 455,933 of JBBGZY010001746.1, read as the reverse complement.
GACATTTGCACAGCGATCAGAGCTATAAAAATGAATTAATTGCTGTGTAAATGTCACTGGTAGGGAAGGGGTTAACACTAGGGGGCAATCAAGGGGTTAAATGTGTTCCCTAGGAGTGTTTCAAACTGTTAGGGGAAGTGACTGACTGTAGGTGGAGCCAGATCGCTGTTCCTACTTAGTAGGAACAGATGATCTGTTTCTCCTCCCCTGTCAGAACAGGGTTTACACACACAAATCCTCGTTGCAGCTCTCATGCCTGCAATCGCAGGTCGCCGTCGGTGATCATTCCTGCTGGCCACGCACATCGAGTCCCCGTGCCATGCAGCACGCATGCCTGCTATGGCTCTTAAATGGAGCATCGTACATATACGGCTATTCGTGAAGGAAAGCCATCCTGCCGCCGTATATGTATAGAAACCGGTAGGGAAGTTGTTAATTGGTATTTGTTGTTCCAGTCTGAACAAATGTCCTTACAATTGGAGGAAAAACCTAACTAAAAGAGGTGTGAAATGGCTCACTATTCATCCATAATCACAAATGTTTACAGCGTTCGGTTGGATATAAAGATTGATACACAGATGGGGATTGAACCCATGATCTGATTTACGAGACCAACGCCTTACCACTTGGGCCACTGCGCCCTCTGTAGGGCACAGGTTTGTATGTCACCCTGTGAGAATGCACACAAGTTATGTTTGGCATGAGAACCTTTTATTTGTGTTTTTTTTTGTACTGCTGTAAAAGAACCTAAGTGCAGTACAGTGTACACCTAAACCACCTCACGTTATATCACTCACATTCTCCACACCTCCCTCTCCAGATAAAATAAAAGTTGGGCATACACCAGTTACACCTAATATCCATGATTATTAATATCCTGCTGCTGGCTGCACTTGCACTGCTGTAACCTAATTCTTGTAGTAAAGCCCAATCTTTGCTCTTTCTCTCCAGTACATTTGGGACTAGTCTTGCTCAGTATAATTGTTCTGTTGCTGACCAATTTTACAGTGTTATGTCATCTGTGGTCTTATAATTCTTATAGAAAGAAGCTGAGCTCACACAGATTATCGTTACCACAAATGTTTATAGCACTCAGTAGATTAGGTTGGGTATAAAGATTGAGGCACAGATGGGGATTGAACCCACGATCTTTGGTTTTTAGGAGACCAACGCCTTACCACTTGGCCACTGCGCCCTCTATAGGACTGACAGTGTTATGTCATCCTGTGAGAACACAATGTGAATCTTCCATCCATTGTTTGATTTCAAAGACGATATTTAGTAAAGTGGAAGAGATAAGAGATAAGGTCACAGACGAAGACCTGGGTCTATTTTTTAACCGCTTCAGCCCCAGAAGATTTTACCCCCTTTCCTGACCAGAGCACTTTTTGCGATTCGGCACTGCGTCGCTGCGTCGTCTACAAAATAGGGGTTAGTTTTATGGTATTTTTATTATTTTTTTTTTTACCAGTAATGGCGACAATCTGTGATTTTTTAATGGACCTGCGACATTGCGCGGACACATCAGACACATTTTTAGGACCAGCGACATTTACACAGCGATCAGAGCTATAAAAATGCATTAATTGCTGTGTAAATGTCACTGGTAGGGAAGGGGTTAACACTAGGGGGCAATCAAGGGGTTAAATGTGTTCCCTAGGAGTGTTTCAAACTGTTAGGGGAATTGACTGACTGTAGGTGGAGCCAGATCGCTGTTCCTACTTAGTAGGAACAGATGATCTTTTTCTCCTCCCGTGTCAGAACAGGGTTTACACACAAAAATCCTCGTTGCAGCTCTCATGCCTGCAATCGCAGGTCGCCGTCGGTGATCATTCCTGCTGGCCACGCACATCGAGTCCTCGTGCCGTACAGCAGGCATGCCTGCTAAGGCTCTTAAAAGGAGCATCGTACATATACGGCTATTCGTGAAGGAAAGCCATCCTGCCGCCGTATATGTATAGAAACCGGAAGGGAAGTTGTTAATTGGTATTTGTTGTTCCAGTCTGAACAAATGTCCTTACAATTGGAGGAAAAACCTAACTAAAAGAGGTGTGAAATGGCTCACTATTCATCCATAATCACAAATGTTTACAGCGTTGGGTTGGATATAAAGATTGATACACAGATGGGGATTGAACCCATGATCTGATTTACGAGACCAACGCCTTACCACTTGGGCCACTGCGCCCTCTGTAGGGCACAGCCTTGTATGTCACCCTGTGAGAATGCACACAAGTTATGTTTGGCGTGAGAACCTTTTATTTGTGTTTGTTTTTTTGTACTGCTGTAAAAGAACCTAAGTGCAGTACAGTGTACACCTAAACCACCTCATGTTATATCACTCACATTCTCCACACCTCCCTCTCCAGATAAAATAAAAGTTGGGCATACACCAGTTACACCTAATATCCATGATTATTAATATCCTGCTGCTGGCTGCACTTGCACTGCTGTAGCCTAATTCTTGTAGTAAAGCCCAATCTTTGCTCTTTCTCTCCAGTACATTTGGGACTAGTCTTGCTCAGTATAATTGTTCTGTTGCTGACCAATTTTACACTGTTATGTCATCTGTGGTCTTATAATTCTTATAGAAAGAAGCTGAGCTCACACAGATTATCGTTACCACAAATGTTTATAGCACTCAGTAGAGTAGGTTGGGTATAAAGATTGAGGCACAGATGGGGATTGAACCCACGATCTTTGGTTTACGAGACCAACGCCTTACCACTTGGCCACTGCGCCCTCTATAGGACTGACAGTGTTATGTCATCCTGTGAGAACACAATGTGAATCTTCCATCCATTGTTTGATTTCAAAGACGATATTTAGTAAAGTGGAAGAGATAAGAGATAAGGTCACAGACGAAGACCTGGGTCTATTTTTTAACCGCTTCAGCCCCAGAAGATTTTACCCCCTTTCCTGACCAGAGCACTTTTTGCGATTCGGCACTGCGTCGCTGCGTCGTCTACAAAATAGGGGATAGTTTTATGGCATTTTTATTATTATTTTTTTTTTACCAGTAATGGCGGCAATCTGCGATTTTTTAACGGACCTGCGACATTGCGGCGGACACATCGGACACATTTTTAGGACCAGCAACATTTACACAGCGATCAGAGCTATAAAAATGCATTAATTGCTGTGTAAATGTCACTGGTAGGGAAGGGGTTAACACTAGGGGGTAATCAAGGGGTTGAATGTGTTCCCTAGGAGTGTTTCAAAGTGTTAGGGGAAGTGACTGACTGTAGGTGGAGCCAGATCGCTGTTCCTACTTAGTAGGAACAGACGATCTGTTTCTCCTCCCCTGTCAGAACAGGGTTTACACACACAAATCCTCGTTGCAGCTCTCATGCCTGCAATCGCAGGTCGCCGTCGGTGATCATTCCTGCTGGCCACGCACATCGAGTCCCCGTGCCATGCAGCACGCATGCCTGCTATGGCTCTTAAATAGAGCATCGTACATATACGGCTATTCGTGAAGGAAAGCCATCCTGCCGCCGTATATGTATAGAAACCGGTAGGGAAGTTGTTAATTGGTATTTGTTGTTCCAGTCTGAACAAATGTCCTTACAATTGGAGGAAAAACCTAACTAAAAGAGGTGTGAAATGGCTCACTATTCATCCATAATCACAAATGTTTACAGCGTTCGGTTGGATATAAAGATTGATACACAGATGGGAATTGAACCCATGATCTGATTTACGAGACCAACGCCTTACCACTTGGGTCACTGCGCCCTCTGTAGGGCACAGGTTTGTATGTCACCCTGTGAGAATGCACACAAGTTATGTTTGGCATGAGAACCTTTTATTTGTGTTTGTTTTTTTGTACTGCTGTAAAAGAACCTAAGTGCAGTACAGTGTACACCTATACCACCTCACGTTATATCACTCACATTCTCCACACCTCCCTCTCCAGATAAAATAAAAGTTGGGCATACACCAGTTACACCTAATATCCATGATTATTAATATCCTGCTGCTGGCTGCACTTGCACTGCTGTAGCCTAATTCTTGTAGTAAAGCCCAAACTTTGCTCTTTCTCTCCAGTACATTTGGGACTAGTCTTGCTCAGTATAATTGTTCTGTTGTTGACCAATTTTACACTGTTATGTCATCTGTGGTCTTATAATTCTTAAAGAAAGAAGCTGAGCTCACACAGATTATCGTTACCACAAATGTTTATAGCACTCAGTAGAGTAGGTTGGGTATAAAGATTGAGGCACAGATGGGGATTGAACCCACGATCTTTGGTTTACGAGACCAACGCCTTACCACTTGGCCACTGCGCCCTCTATAGGATTGATAGTGTTATGTCATCCTGTGAGAACACAATGTGAATCATCCATTGTTTGATTTCAAAGACAATATTTAGTAAAGTGGAAGAGATAAGAGATAAGGTCACAGACGAAGACCTGGGTCTATTTTTTAACCGCTTCAGCCCCAGAAGATTTTACCCCCTTTCCTGACCAGAGCACTTTTTGCGATTCGGCACTGCGTCGCTGCGTCGTCTACAAAATAGGGGATAGTTTTATGGCATTTTTATTATTATTTTTTTTTTACCAGTAATGGCGGCGATCTGCGATTTTTGAACGGACCTGCAACATTGCGGCGGACACATCGGACACATTTTTAGGACCAGCGACATTTGCACAGCGATCAGAGCTATAAAAATGAATTAATTGCTGTGTAAATGTCACTGGTAGGGAAGGGGTTAACACTAGGGGGCAATCAAGGGGTTAAATGTGTTCCCTAGGAGTGTTTCAAACTGTTAGGGGAAGTGACTGACTGTAGGTGGAGCCAGATCGCTGTTCCTACTTAGTAGGAACAGATGATCTGTTTCTCCTCCCCTGTCAGAACAGGGTTTACACACACAAATCCTCGTTGCAGCTCTCATGCCTGCAATCGCAGGTCGCCGTCGGTGATCATTTCTGCTGGCCACGCACATCGAGTCCCCGTGCCGTGCAGCGCGCATGCCTGCTATGGCTCTTAAAAGGAGCATCGTACATATACGGCTATTCGTGAAGGAAAGCCATCCTGCCGCCGTATATGTATAGAAACCGGTAGGGAAGTTGTTAATTGGTATTTGTTGTTCCAGTCTGAACAAATGTCCTTACAATTGGAGGAAAAACCTAACTAAAAGAAGTGTGAAATGGCTCACTATTCATCCATAATCACAAATGTTTACAGCGTTCGGGGTGATATAAAGATTGATACACAGATGGGGATTGAACCCATGATCTGATCTACGAGACCAACGCCTTACCACTTGGGCCACTGCGCCCTCTGTAGGGCACAGCTTTGTATGTCACCCTGTGAGAATGCACACAAGTTATGTTTGGCGTGAGAACCTTTTATTTGTGTTTGTTTTTTTGTACTGCTGTAAAAGAACCTAAGTGCAGTACAGTGTACACCTAAACCACCTCACGTTATATCACTCACATTCTCCACACCTCCCTCTCCAGATAAAATAAAAGTTGGGCATACACCAGTTACACCTAATATCCATGATTATTAATATCCTGCTGCTGGCTGCGCTTGTACTGCTGCAACCTAATTCTTGTAGTAAAGCCCAATCTTTGCTCTTTCTCTCCAGTACATTTGGGACTAGTCTTGCTCAGTATAATTGTTCTGCTGCTGACCAATTTTACACTGTTACGTCATCTGTGGTCTTATAAAAAGAAGCTGAGCTCACACAGATTATCGTTACCACAAATGTTTATAGCACCCAGTAGATTAGGTTGGGTATTAAGATTGAGGCACAAATGGGGATTGAACCCACGATCTTTGGTTTACGAGACCATCGCCTTACCACTTGGCCACTGCGCCCTCTATAGGACTGACAGTGTTATGTCATCCTGTGAGAACACAATGTGAATCTTCCATCCATTGTTTGATTTCAAAGACAATATTTAGTAAAGTGGAAGAGATAAGAGATAAGGTCACAGACGAAGACCTGGGTCTATGTTTTAACCGCTTCAGCCTCAGAAGATTTTACCCCCTTTCCTGACAAGAGCACTTTTTGCGATTCGGCACTGCGTCGCTGCGTCGTCTACAAAATAGGGGATAGTTTTATGGCATTTTTATTATTATTTTTTTTTACCAGTAATGGCGGCGATCTGCGATTTTTTAACGGACCTGCGACATTGCGGCGGACACATCGGACACATTTTTAGGACCAGCGACATTTACACAGTGATCAGAGCTATAAAAATGCATTAATTGCTGTGTATATGTCACTGGTAGGGAAGGGGTTAACACTAGGGGGCAATCAAGGGGTTAAATGTGTTCCCTAGGAGTGTTTCAAACTGTTTGGGGAAGTGACTGACTGTAGGTGGAGCCAGATCACTGTTCCTACTTAGTAGGAACAGACGATCTGTTTCTCCTCCCCTGTCAGAACAGGGTTTACACACACAAATCCTTGTTGCAGCTCTCATGCCTGCAATCGCAGGTCGCCGTTGGTGATCATTCCTGCTGACCACGCACATCGAGTCCCCGTGCCGTGCAGCACGCATGCCTGCTATGGCTCTTAAAAGGAGCATCGTACATATACGGCTATTCGTGAAGGAAAGCCATCCTGCCGCCGTATATGTATAGAAACCGGTAGGGAAGTTGTTAATTGGTAATTGTTGTTCCAGTCTGAACAAATGTCCTTACAATTGGAGGAAAAACCTAACTAAAAGAGGTGTGAAATGGCTCACTATTCATCCATAATCACAAATGTTTACAGCGTTCGGTTGGATATAAAGATTGAACCCATGATCTTATTTTCGAGACCAACGCCCTACCACTTGGGCCACTGCGCCCTCTGTAAGTCACAGCTTTGTATGTCACCCTGTGAGAATGCACACAAGTTATGTTTGGCGTGAGAACCTTTTATTTGTGTTTGTTTTTTTGTACTGCTGTAAAAGAACCTAAGTGCAGTACAGTGTACACCTAAACCACCTCACGTTATATCACTCACATTCTCCACACCTCCCTCTCCAGATAAAATAAAAGTTGGGCATACACCAGTTACACCTAATATCCATGATTATTAATATCCTGCTGCTGGCTGCACTTGCACTGCTGTAGCCTAATTCTTGTAGTAAAGCCCAATCTTTGCTCTTTCTCTCCAGTACATTTGGGACTAGTCTTGCTCAGTATAATTGTTCTGTTGCTGACCAATTTTACAGTGTTATGTCATCTGTGGTCTTATAATTCTTATAGAAAGAAGCTGAGCTCACACAGATTATCGTTACCACAAATGTTTATAGCACTCAGTAGATTAGGTTGGGTATAAAGATTGAGGCACAGATGGGTATTGAACCCACTATCTTTGGTTTACGAGACCAACGCCTTACCACTTGGCCACTGCGCCCTCTATAGGACTGACAGTGTTATGTCATCCTGTGAGAACACAATGTGAATCTTCCATCCATTGTTTGATTTCAAAGACGATATTTAGTAAAGTGGAAGAGATAAGAGATAAGGTCACAGACGAAGACCTGGGTCTATTTTTTAACCGCTTCAGCCCCAGAAGATTTTACCCCCTTTCCTGACCAGAGCATTTTTTGCGATTCGGCACTGCGTCGCTGCGTCGTCTACAAAATAGGGAATAGTTTTATGGCATTTTTATTATTTTTTTTTTTTTTACCAGTAATAGGGGCGATCTGCGATTTTTTAACGGACCTGCGACATTGCGGCGGACACATCGGACACATTTTTAGGACCAGCGACATTTACACAGCGATCAGAGCTATAAAAATGCATTAATTGCTGTGTAAATGTCACTGGTAGGGAAGGGGTTATCACTAGGGGGCAATCAAGGGGTTAAATGTGTTCCCTAGGAGTGTTTCAAACTGTTAGGGGAAGTGACTGACTGTAGGTGGAGCCAGATCGCTGGTCCTACTTAGTAGGAACAGACGATCTGTTTCTCCTCCCCTGTCAGAACAGGGTTTACACACACAAATCCTTGTTGCAGCTCTCATGCCTGCAATCGCAGGTCGCCGTTGGTGATCATTCCTGCTGGCCACGCACATCGAGTCCCCGTGCCGTGCAGCACGCATGCCTGCTATGGCTCTTAAAAGGAGCATTGTACATATACGGCTATTCGTGAAGGAAAGCCATCCTGCCGCCGTATATGTATAGAAACCGGTAGGGAAGTTGTTAATTGGTATTTGTTGTTCCAGTCTGAACAAATGTCCTTACAATTGGAGGAAAAACCTAACTAAAAGAAGTGTGAAATGGCTCACTATTCATCCATAATCACAAATGTTTACAGCGTTCGGGGTGATATAAAGATTGATACACAGATGGGGATTGAACCCATGATCTGATCTACGAGACCAACGCCTTACCACTTGGGCCACTGCGCCCTCTGTAGGGCACAGCTTTGTATGTCACCCTGTGAGAATGCACACAAGTTATGTTTGGCGTGAGAACCTTTTATTTGTGTTTGTTTTTTTGTACTGCTGTAAAATAACCTAAGTGCAGTACAGTGTACACCTAAACCACCTCACGTTATATCACTCACATTCTCCACACCTCCCTCTCCAGATAAAATAAAAGTTGGGCATACACCAGTTACACCTAATATCCATGATTATTAATATCCTGCTGCTGGCTGTACTTGCAGTGCTGTAACCTAATTCTTGTAGTAAAGCCCAATCTTTGCTCTTTCTCTCCAGTACATTTGGGACTAGTCTTGCTCAGTATAATTGTTCTGTTGCTGACCAATTTTACAGTGTTATGTCATCTGTGGTCTTATAATTCTTATAGAAAGAAGCTGAGCTCACACAGATTATCGTTACCACAAATGTTTATAGCACTCAGTAGATTAGGTTGGGTATAAAGATTGAGGCACAGATGGGGATTGAACCCACGATCTTTGGTTTACGAGACCAACGCCTTACCACTTGGCCACTGCGCCCTCTATAGGACTGACAGTGTTATGTCATCCTGTGAGAACACAATGTGAATCTTTTATCCATTGTTTGATTTCAAAGACGATATTTAGTAAAGTGGAAGAGATAAGAGATAAGGTCACAGACGAAGACCTGGGTCTATTTTTTAACCGCTTCAGCCCCAGAAGATTTTACCCCCTTTCCTGACCAGAGCACTTTTTGCGATTCGGCACTGCGTCGCTGCGTCGTCTACAAAATAGGGGATAGTTTTATGGCATTTTTATTATTATTTTTTTTTTTTACCAGTAATGGCGGCGATCTGCGATTTTTTAACGGACCTGCGACATTGCGGCGGACACATCGGACACATTTTTAGGACCAGCGACATTTACACAGCGATCAGAGCTATAAAAATGCATTAATTGCTGTGTAAATGTCACTGGTAGGGAAGGGGTTAACACTAGGGGGCAATCAAGGGGTTAAATGTGTTCCCTAGGAGTGTTTCAAACTGTTAGGGGAAGTGACTGACTGTAGGTGGAGCCAGATCGCTGTTCCTACTTAGTAGGAACAGACGATCTGTTTCTCCTCCCCTGTCAGAACAGGGTTTACACACACAAATCCTCGTTGCAGCTCTCATGCCTGCAATCGCGGGTCGCTGTCGGTGATCATTCCTGCTGGCCACGCACATCGAGTCCCCGTGCCGTGCAGCACGCATGCCTGCTATGGCTCTTAAAAGGAGCATCGTACATATACAGCTATTCGTGAAGGAAAGCCATCCTGCCGCCGTATATGTATAGAAACCGGTAGGGAAGTTGTTAATTGGTAATTGTTGTTCCAGTCTGAACAAATGTCCTTACAATTGGAGGAAAAACCTAACTAAAAGAGGTGTGAAATGGCTCACTATTCATCCATAATCACAAATGTTTACAGCATTCGGTTGGATATAAAGATTGATACACAGATGGGGATTGAACCCATGATCTGATTTTCGAGACCAACGCCCTACCACTTGGGCCACTGCGCCCTCTGTAAGGCACAGCTTTGTATGTCAACCTGTGAGAATGCACACAAGTTATGTTTGGCGTGAGAACCTTTTATTTGTGTTTGTTTTTTTGTACTGCTGTAAAAGAACCTAAGTGCAGTACAGTGTACACCTAAACCACCTCACGTTATATCACTCACATTCTCCACACCTCTCTCTCCAGATAAAATAAAAGTTGGGCATACACCAGTTACACCTAATATCCATGATTATTAATATCCTGCTGCTGGCTGCACTTGCACTGCTGTAACCTAATTCTTGTAGTAAAGCCCAATCTTTGCTCTTTCTCTCCAGTACATTTGGGACTAGTCTTGCTCAGTATAATTGTTCTGCTGCTGACCAATTTTACACTGTTATGTCATCTGTGGTCTTATAATTCTTATAGAAAGAAGCTGAGCTCACACAGATTATCGTTACCACAAATGTTTATAGCACTCAGTAGATTAGGTTGGGTATTAAGATTGAGGCACAGATGGGGATTGAACCCACGATCTTTGGTTTACGAGACCAACGCCTTACCACTTGGCCACTGCGCCCTCTATAGGACTGACAGTGTTATGTCATCCTGTGAGAACACAATGTGAATCTTCCATCCATTGTTTGATTTCAAAGACAATATTTAGTAAAGTGGAAGAGATAAGGTCACAGACGAAGACCTGGGTCTATTTTTTAACCGCTTCAGCCTCAGAAGATTTTACCCCCTTTCCTGACAAGAGCACTTTTTGCGATTCGGCACTGCGTCGCTGCGTCGTCTACAAAATAGGGGATAGTTTTATGGCATTTTTATTATTATTTTTTTTTTACCAGTAATGGCGGCGATCTGCGATTTTTTAACGGACCTGCGACATTGCGGCGGACACATCGGACACATTTTTAGGACCAGCGACATTTACACAGTGATCAGAGCTATAAAAATGCATTAATTGCTGTGTATATGTCACTGGTAGGGAAGGGGTTAACACTAGGGGGCAATCAAGGGGTTAAATGTGTTCCCTAGGAGTGTTTCAAACTGTTTGGGGAAGTGACTGACTGTAGGTGGAGCCAGATCGCTGTTCCTACTTAGTAGGAACAGACGATCTGTTTCTCCTCCCCTGTCAGAACAGGGTTTACACACACAAATCCTTGTTGCAGCTCTCATGCCTGCAATCGCAGGTCGTCGTTGGTGATCATTCCTGCTGGCCACGCACATCGAGTCCCCGTGCCGTGCAGCACGCATGCCTGCTATGGCTCTTAAAAGGAGCATCGTACGTATACGGCTATTCGTGAAGAAAAGCCATCCTGCCGCCGTATATGTATAGAAACCGGTAGGGAAGTTGTTAATTGGTAATTGTTGTTCCAGTCTGAACAAATGTCCTTACAATTGGAGGAAAAACCTAACTAAAAGAGGTGTGAAATGGCTCACTATTCATCCATAATCACAAATGTTTACAGCATTCGGTTGGATATAAAGATTGATACACAGATGGGGATTGAACCCATGATCTGATTTTCGAGACCAACGCCCTACCACTTGGGCCACTGCGCCCTCTGTAAGGCACAGCTTTGTATGTCACCCTGTGAGAATGCACACAAGTTATGTTTGGCGTGAGAACCTTTTATTTGTGTTTGTTTTTTTGTACTGCTGTAAAATAACCTAAGTGCAGTACAGTGTACACCTAAACCACCTCACGTTATATCACTCACATTCTCCACACCTCCCTCTCCAGATAAAATAAAAGTTGGGCATACACCAGTTACACCTAATATCCATGATTATTAATATCCTGCTGCTGGCTGCACTTGCACTGCTGTAACCTAATTCTTGTAGTAAAGCCCAATCTTTGCTCTTTCTCTCCAGTACATTTGGGACTAGTCTTGCTCAGTATAATTGTTCTGTTGCTGACCAATTTTACAGTGTTATGTCATCTGTGGTCTTATAATTCTTATAGAAAGAAGCTGAGCTCACACAGATTATCGTTACCACAAATGTTTATAGCACTCAGTAGATTAGGTTGGGTATAAAGATTGAGGCACAGATGGGGATTGAACCCACGATCTTTGGTTTACGAGACCAACGCCTTACCACTTGGCCACTGTGTCCTCTATAGGACTGACAGTGTTATGTCATCCTGTGAGAACACAATGTGAATCTTCCATCCATTGTTTGATTTCAAAGACGATATTTAGTAAAGTGGAAGAGATAAGAGATAAGGTCACAGACGAAGACCTGGGTCTATTTTTTAACCGCTTCAGCCCCAGAAGATTTTACCCCCTTTCCTGACCAGAGCACTTTTTGCGATTCGGCACTGCGTCGCTGCGTCGTCTACAAAATAGGGGATAGTTTTATGGCATTTTTATTATTATTTTTTTTTTTACCAGTAATGGCGGCGATCTGCGATTTTTTAACGGACCTGCGACATTGCGGTGGACACATCGGACACATTTTTAGGACCAGCGACATTTACACAGCGATCAGAGCTATAAAAATGAATTAATTGCTGTGTAAATGTCACTGGTAGGGAAGGGGTTAACACTAGGGGGCAATCAAGGGGTTAAATGTGTTCCCTAGGAGTGTTTCAAACTGTTAGGGGAAGTGACTGACTGTAGGTGGAGCCAGTTCGCTGTTCCTACTTAGTAGGAACAGACGATCTGTTTCTCCTCCCCTGTCCGAACAGGGTTTACACACACAAATCCTCGTTGCAGCTCTCATGCCTGCAATCGCAGGTCGCGGTCGGTGATCATTCCTGCTGGCAACGCACATCGAGTCCCTGTGCCGTGCAGCACGCACGCCTGCTATGGCTCTTAAAAGGAGCATCGTACATATAAGGCTATTCGTGAAGGAAAGCCATCCTGCCGCCGTATATGTATAGAAACCGGTAGGGAAGTTGTTAATTGGTATTTGTTGTTCCAGTCTGAACAAATGTCCTTACAATTGGAGGAAAAACCTAACTAAAAGAGGTGTGAAATGGGTCACTATTCATCCATAATCAAAAAAGTTTACAGCGTTCGGTTGGATATAAAGATTGATACACAGATGGGGATTGAACCCATGATCTGATTTACGAGACCAACGCCTTACCACTTGGGCCACTGCGCCCACTGTAGGGCACAGCTTTGTATGTCACACTGTGAGAATGCACACAAGTTATGTTTGGCGTAAGAACCTTTTATTTGTGTTTGTTTTTTTGTACTGCTGTAAAAGAACCTAAGTGCAGTACAGTGTACACCTAAACCACCTCACGTTATAGCACTCACATTCTCCACACCTCCCTCTCCAGATAAAATAAAAGTTGGGCATACACCAGTTACACCTAATATCCATGCTTATTAATATCCTGCTGCTGGCTGCACTTGCACTGCTGTAACCTAATTCTTATAGTAAAGCCCAATCTTTGCTCTTTCTCTCCAGTACATTTGGGACTAGTCTTGCTCAGTATAATTGTTCTGTTGCTGACCAATTTTACAGTGTTATGTCATCTGTGGTCTTATAATTCTTATAGAAAGAAGCTGAGCTCACACAGATTATCGTTACCACAAATGTTTATAGCACTCAGTAGATTAGGTTGGGTATAAAGATTGAGGCACAGATGGTGATTGAAGCCACGATCTTTGGTTTACGAGACCAACACCTTACCACTTGGCCACTGCACCCTCTATAGGACTGGCAGTGTTATGTCATCCTGTGAGAACACAATGTGAATCTTCCATCCATTGTTTGATTTCAAAGACGATATTTAGTAAAGTGGAAGAGATAAGAGATAAGGTCACAGACGAAGACCTGGGTCTATTTTTTAACCACTTCAGCCCCAGAAGATTTTAGGGATAGTTTTATGGCATTTTTATTATTATTTTTTTTTTACCAGTAATGTCGGCGATCTGCGATTTTTTAACGGACCTGCGACATTGCGGCGGACACATCGGACACATTTTTAGGACCAGCGACATTTACACAGCGATCAGAGCTATAAAAATGCATTAATTGCTGTGTAAATGTCACTGGTAGGGAAGGGGTTAACACTAGGGGGCAATCAAGGGGTTAAATGTGTTCCCTAGGAGTGTTTCAAACTGTTAGGGGAAGTGACTGACTGTAGGTGGAGCCAGATTGCTGTTCCTACTTAGTAGGAACAGACGATCTGTTTCTCCTCCCCTGTCAGAACAGGGTTTACACACACAAATCCTCGTTGCAGCTCTCATGCCTGCAATCGCGGGTCGCCGTCAGTGATCATTCCTGCTGGCCACGCACATCGAGTCCCCGTGCCGTGCAGCACGCATGCCTGCTATGGCTCTTAAAAGGAGCATCGTACATATACGGCTATTCGTGAAGGAAAGCCATCCTGCCGCCGTATATGTATAGAAACCGGTAGGGAAGTTGTTAATTGGTAATTGTTGTTCCAGTCTGAACAAATGTCCTTACAATTGGAGGAAAAACCTAACTAAAAGAGGTGTGAAATGGGTCACTATTCATCCATAATCAAAAAAGTTTACAGCGTTCGGTTGGATATAAAGATTGATACACAGATGGGGATTGAACCCATGATCTGATTTACGAGACCAACGCCTTACCACTTGGGCCACTGCGCCCACTGTAGGGCACAGCTTTGTATGTCACACTGTGAGAATGCACACAAGTTATGTTTGGCGTAAGAACCTTTTATTTGTGTTTGTTTTTTTGTACTGCTGTAAAAGAACCTAAGTGCAGTACAGTGTACACCTAAACCACCTCACGTTATAGCACTCACATTCTCCACACCTCCCTCTCCAGATAAAATAAAAGTTGGGCATACACCAGTTACACCTAATATCCATGCTTATTAATATCCTGCTGCTGGCTGCACTTGCACTGCTGTAACCTAATTCTTATAGTAAAGCCCAATCTTTGCTCTTTCTCTCCAGTACATTTGGGACTAGTCTTGCTCAGTATAATTGTTCTGTTGCTGACCAATTTTACAGTGTTATGTCATCTGTGGTCTTATAATTCTTATAGAAAGAAGCTGAGCTCACACAGATTATCGTTACCACAAATGTTTATAGCACTCAGTAGATTAGGTTGGGTATAAAGATTGAGGCACAGATGGGGATTGAACCCACGATCTTTGGTTTACGAGACCAACGCCTTACCACTTGGCCACTGCGCCCTCTATAGGAGTGGCCGTGTTATGTCATCCTGTGAGAACACAATGTGAATCTTCCATCCATTGTTTGATTTCAAAGACGATATTTAGTAAAGTGAAAGAGATAAGAGATAAGGTCACAGACGAAGACCTGGGTCTATTTTTTAACCGCTTCAGCCCCAGAAGATTTTACCCCCTTTCCTGACCAGAGCACTTTTTGCGATTCGGCACTGTGTCACTGCGTCGTCTACAAAATAGGGGATAGTTTTATGGCATTTTTATTATTATTTTTTTTTTTACCAGTAATGGCGGCGATCTGCGATTTTTTAACGGAACTGCGACATTGCGACGGACACATCGGACACATTTTTAGGACCAGCGACATTTACACAGCGATCAGAGCTATAAAAATGCATTAATTGCTGTGTAAATGTCACTGGTAGGGAAGGGGTTAACACTAGGGGGCAATCAAGGGGTTAAATGTGTTCCCTAGGAGTTTTTCAAACTGTTAGGGGAAGTGACTGACTGTAGGTGGAGCCAGATTGCTGTTCCTACTTAGTAGGAACAGACGATCTGTTTCTCCTCCCCTGTCAGAACAGGGTTTACACACACAAATCCTCATTGCAGCTCTCATGCCTGCAATCGCAGGTCGCCGTCGGTGATCATTCCTGCTGGCCACGCACATCGAGTCCCCGTGCCGTGCAGCACGCATGCCTGCTATGGCTCTTAAAAGGAGCATCGTACATATACGGCTATTCGTGAAGGAAAGCCATCCTGCCGCCGTATATGTATAGAAACCGGTAGGGAAGTTGTTAATTGGTATTTGTTGTTCCAGTCTGAACAAATGTCCTTACAATTGGAGGAAAAACCTATCTAAAAGAGGTGTGAAATGGGTCACTATTCATCCATAATCACAAATGTTTACAGCGTTCGGTTGGATATAAAGATTGATACACAGATGGGGATTGAACCCATGATCTGATTTACGAGACCAACGCCTTACCACTTGGGCCACTGCGCCCACTGTAGGGCACAGCTTTGTATGTCACACTGTGAGAATGCACACAAGTTATGTTTGGCGTAAGAACCTTTTATTTGTGTTTGTTTTTTTGTACTGCTGTAAAAGAACCTAAGTGCAGTACAGTGTACACCTAAACCACCTCACGTTATATCACTCACATTCTCCACACCTCCCTCTCCAGATAAAATAAAAGTTGGGCATACACCAGTTACACCTAATATCCATGATTATTAATATCCTGCTGCTGGCTGCACTTGCACTGCTGTAACCTAATTCTTATAGTAAAGCCCAATCTTTGCTCTTTCTCTCCAGTACATTTGGGACTAGTCTTGCTTAGTATAATTGTTCTGTTGCTGATCAATTTTACAGTGTTATGTCATCTGTGGTCTTATAATTCTTAAAGAAAGAAGCTGAGGTCACACAGATTATCGTTACCACAAATGTTTATAGCACTCAGTAGATTAGGTTGGGTATAAAGATTGAGGCACAGATGGGGATTGAACCCACGATCTTTGGTTTACGAGACCAATGCCTTACCACTTGGCCACTGCACCCTCTGAAGGACTGACAGTGTTATGTCATCCTGTGAGAACACAATGTGAATCTTCCATTCATTGATTGTGTTCAAAGACGATATTTAGTAAAGTGGAAGAGATAAGAGATAAGGTCACAGACGAAGACCTGGGTCTATTTTTTAACCGCTTCAGCCCCAGAAGATTTTACCCCCTTTCCTGACCAGAGCACTTTTTGCGATTCGGCACTGCGTCACTTTAACTGACAATTGCGTGTCCGTGCGACGTTGTACCCAAACAAAATTTACATCCTTTATTCCCCCACAAATGAAGCTTTAGTTTGGTGGTATTTGATCACCTCTGCAGTTTTGATTTTTTGCGCTATAAACAAAAAAATCAGACAATTTTGAAAAAAAAAAAAGCAATATTTTTTACTTTTTGCTATAATAAATATCCCCCAAAAATATATAAAAAACTATTTTTTTCCTCAGTTGAGGCCGATATGTATTCTTCTACATATTTTTGGTAAAAAAAAATTGCAATAAGCATATATTGATTGATTTGCGCAAAAGTTATAGCGTCTACAAAAAGGGGATAGTTTTATGGCATTTTTATTATTAATTAGTTTTTTTTACCAGTAATGGTGGCGATCTGCGATTTTTTAATGGGACTGCGACATTGCGGCAGACACATTGGACACATTTTTAGGACCAGCGACATTTACACAGCGATCAGAGCTATAAAAATGCATTAATTACTCTGTAAATGTCACTGGTAGGGAAGGGGTTAACACTAGGGGGCAATAAAGGGGTAATGTGTTCCCTAGGGACTGTTTCAAACTGTTAGGGGATGGGACTGACTGTAGGTGGAGCCAGATCGCTGTTCCTACTTAGTAGGAACAGACGATCTGTTTCTCCTCCCCTGTCAGAACAGGGTTTACACACACAAATCCTCTTTCCAGCTCTCATGCCTGCGGTCGCAGGTGGCCGTCGGCGATTGTTACCGCTGGCCACGCACATCGAGTCCCGCCGCTGTGCAGCGTGCATGCCTGCTATGGCTCTTAAAAGGAGCATCGTATATATACGGCGATTCATGCAGGAGAGCCATCCTGCCGCTGTATATTTATAGAAGCGGGTAGGGAAGTGGTTAATTGGTATGTGTTGTTCCAGTCTGAACAAATGTCCTTACAATTGGAGGAAATACCTAACTAAAAGAGGTGTGAAGTGGGTCACTATTCATCCATAATCACAAATGTTTACAGCGTTCGGTTGGGTATAAAGATTGAGAGACAGATGGGGATTGAACCCATGATCTGATTTACGAGACCAACGCCTTACCACTTGGCCACTGCGCCCTCTGTAGGGCACAGCTTTGTATGTCACCCTGTGAGAATGCACACACGTTATGTTTGGCGTGAGAACCTTTTATTTGTTTTTGTTTTTTTCTACTGCAGTAAAAGAACCTAAGTGCAGTACAGTGTACACCTAAACCACCTCACGTTATATCACTCACATTCTCCACACCTCCCTCTCCAGATAAAATAAGAGTTAGGCATACACCAGTTACACCTAATATCCATGATTATTAATATCCTGCTGCTGGCCGCACTTGCACTGCTGTAACCTAATTCTTGTAGTAAAGACCCAGTCTTTGCTCTTTCTCTCCAGTACATTTGGGACTAGTCTTGCTCTGTATAATTGTTTTGTTGCTGACCAATTTTACACTTTTATGTCATCTGTGGTCTTATAATTCTTATAGAAAGAAGCTGAGCTCACACAGATTATCATTACCACAAATGCTTATAGCACTCAGTAGATTCGGTTGGGTATAAAGATTGAGGCACAGATGGGGGTTGAACTCACAATCTTTGGTTTACGAGACCAACGCCTTTCCACTGACAGTGTTATGTCATCCTGTGAGAATACAATGTGAATCTTCCATCCATTGTTTGATTTCAAAGACAATATTTAGTAAAGTGGAAGAGATAAAGTCACAGACGAAGACCTGGGTCTATTTTTTAACCGCTTCAGCCCCAGAAGATTTTACCCCCTTTCATGACCAGAGCACTTTTTGCGATTTGGCACTGCGTCGCTTTAACTGACAACTGAGTGGTCGTGCAACGTTGTACCAACAAAATTTACATCTTTTTTTCTACCACAAATAGAGCTTTCTTTTGGTGGTATTTGATCACGTCTGCGGTTTTTATTTTTTGCGCTATAAACAAAAAAAGACGGACAACTTTGAAAAAAAAAGCAATTTTTTTTACTTTTTGCTATAATAAATATCCCCCAAAAATATATAAAAAACAAATTTTTTCCTCAGTTTAGGCCGATATGTATTCTTCTACATATTTTTGGTAAAAAAAAATTGCAATAAGCATATTTTGATTGGTTTGCACAAAAGTTATAGCGTCTACAAAATAGGGAATAGTTTTATGGCATTTTTATTATACTTTTTTTTTATTAGTAATGGCGGTGATCTGCCGCCATTTCTATCCCAATTTTTATCGTGACTGCGACATTATGGCGGACACATCGGCACACATTATGGCGTACACTTTTGACACTATTTTGGGATCATTGTCATTTATACAGCGATCAGTGCTATAAAAATGCATTGATTACTGTCAGTGAAGGAGTTAAACACTAGGGGGCGATCAAGGGGTTAAGTGTGTCCTAGGGAGTGATTCTAACTGTGGGGGGGATGGGCTACCACTGACATGACAGAGATCACTTCTCCCGATGACGGACAACAGTGATCTCTGTCATGTTACAAGGCAGAATGGGGAAATGCCTTGTTTACATAGACACTTCCCCATTCTGTGACTCCTTGACACGATCACCGGGAGACTGGCGGACATCAAGTCTGCCGGTTCCGCGGGTACGGTCCAACTGTACGCGGCGAGTGCGCGCCTGCTAGCCCCGCCAATTAAAGGGAATGTACAGGTATGCCCATTTGCCCACCGCTGCCATTGTGCCAACGTATATCGCCGTGCAGCGGTCGGCAAGTGGTTAAATTTCTCAGGACATCAAAGATCGGCAACAGCAGCAAAAACTCAAGTCTGCCCGTGATATGACGTTGCTCCTGTGCATTGTGGGTATAAGCCAACAGTTATATCAGTCCGGATGTCACGCAACTTCCTCGAATTCAATTTACCCAAAATGGGAACTCATAATATTTCCTCCACCACGTGCCCCTTCCCCTGATCTCTCTATCAAGATCGAAGGCACAACTATCAGCCCATCTCCACATGCCAAGGTCCTAGGAGTAATCCTGGACTTTGAACTCAACTTTTAAGCCCCACGTCCAATTAGGGTTGCCACTTATTCTTCAAGCCAACCCTGATCACTTTAGCGGCGTACAGCGAGAATAGTAATGCAGCACACATAGTGCCCCTGGTTGAATCCCGGACAGGTGGCAACCCTACGTCCAATAACTGTCCAAATCTTGGCGCCTCAAACTCCGCAACATCTCTAAAATACGCCGCTTTCTAACTAGTGATACAACAAAGCTCCTAATCCACTCCCTGGTCATCTCTCGCCTCAACTACTGCAACTCCCTCCTCATTGGCTTACCTCTATATAGTCTATCCCCCCTTTCAATCCATCATCAATGTTGAAAGCAAGATTTATCCACCTTACCAACCATTCAGTGTCCTCCGCCCCTCTCTGTCAATCCCTCCACTGGCTTCCACTCACCCAACAAATTAAATTCAAAATACTAACAACTTACAAAGACATTCACAACTCGGCCCCCAGCTACATCACTGACCTAGTATAACAAATAATTCTGCGCTGCCCAGAAAAGGCAAGTAAGCAGCTAACACGGCTAGTAGGATATAAGCATGTACACAAAAACAAAAATGTGTAGAGCTAAAACTAAAAATTCAACATAAGGACAATATAATCCAACTGGTGATGAAAAAACATCTAGGAAAGGCTTAGACGGAAGTCCTCCATATATGTGAGACTCATGTGAGCTACTAGTTCATATAAATGCAGTGACTTCATGTGAAGAACAAAGTAATTGCGTGACATCTGAAGTGAAGGCAGAAGAAACGCACCACCACCGACAATGACCCATTGGGTCAAATAAGGCTTGAGTGGTGGGTTGTGGTAGATGTTCCGGAAGAATGGTGGAGATGGACATCCAAGAGTAAACCACGAATAGGTGTGTCCCTCAGGATGATGTTGAACAGTGGGTGGCAATGATGTAAAGCAAGAAGGGAAAAGGCCACATAGCGTAATTCCATAAAACAAGTATCAAATTTATTTAAAATAAGGAATACACTCACATGTATATCTTTATATCTGGGGGGTGACGATGTCTAAGAGGACGAAACGCATCGGGTAGGACCCCACTGCCTCCATATTTTTACAGCGCTGATTTTAAAGATATACATGTGAGTGTATTCCTTATTTTAAATAATTTCGATACTTGCACTGTTCAACATCATCCTGAGGGACACACCTATTCGTGATTTACTCTTGGAAGTCCATCTCCACCATTCTTCCGGAACATCTACCACAACCCACCACTCAAGCCTTATTTGACCTAATGGGGTGTATGTCCTCTTGGGTCCATGAGATCCAGTAAGCCTTCTCATTGTCGGTTGTGGTGCGTTTCTTCTGCCTTCACTTCAGATGTCACGCAATTACGGTACTTTGTTCTTCACATGAAGTCACTGCATTTATATGAACTAGTAGCTCACATGAGTCTCACATATATGGAGGACTTCCTTCTAAGCCTTTCCTAGATGTTTTTTCATCATCAGTTGGATTATATTGTCCTTCTGTTGAATTTTTAGTTTTAGCACTACACATTTTTGTTTTTCTGTACATCACTGACCTAGTCTCACAATACCAACCTAATTGTCCTCTTCGTTCCTCTTAAGACCTCCTGCTCTCTAGCTCCATTGTCACCTCCTCCCATGCTCGCCTCCAGGACTTTTCCAGAGCCTCTACAATCCTATGGAAATCCTTACCCCAAACTGTCCGATTATCTCCTACTCTATTAGCTTTTAGACAATCCCTAAAAAAACCCTCCTCTTCAGAGAAGCCTACCCTACCCACACCTAACAACTGTATTTTCATTTTCTCCATCAGATCACCCCCCACAGTTATTACCCTTTGTAACACTTGGCCCTCCATTCTAGATTGTAAGCTCTAACGAGCAGGGCCCTCTGATTCCTCCTGTATTGAATTGTATTGTAACTGTACTGCCTGCCCTCATGTTTTAAAGTGCTGCGCAAAATATTGGCGCTTTATAAACCTGTATAATAATAACCTAGTCCAGCCTTTTTCAACCAGGGTGCCTTGAGGTTTCTTCAGGGGTGCTTTGGCAAAATGCCTAAAAATTGATCAAAAATTGGATACAAGCCAGCAGGTGGATCAAGCCTGCCTTTTAGTTACACAAAGCCACGGATTTTCATTATGCACTATTACAACTTTCTAGACACTGGCATCCTAACAACCAATGATGTCATCAATTAATAAGGAGGATGTCTGTTGCCTCCACAGCATCATTGTTTGACCCTCCTGTGCCCCTCTCTCTCTCAGTACTGGGATGACATTAGCTGACTGGTGGAGAGAAATTGAGGGAGAAGAGAAACATTGGGATACTAGCCAGTACCAGTGTGCAAAAAAAGTGTATTTGCTTTGGAAGAATAAATCACCTCTAACGTTAGGTGTCCTACATGAGGATATTTCTGCATTGTGTAAAGCTATTAGAATAGTTTTTTGTACATTTTTAGAATGGGGTGCCTCAAGATTGTCTGTAATATTAAAGGGTGCCTTGACTGAAAAAAAGGTTGAGAAGAACCGAGCTGGTCTATACACAATGCAAATTCATTCAAAACGAACACAGCCACATTCACATGTTGCCCACGGAAAGAGTCTTCTGAACCATCCATGAAGAGTCACCAGCAAAGCACCATACAATGTGAATGTGAACAGCGGTTGGCGGTGTACCGGAGAGTGAATTGACACTCCAACCTCTTTGTTAATATTGCACCCAATCCCCAAATATGTGGCAGTGTACCCACAATTCCAGGCACAGACTTCGTGAACTGAATTGAAACTTCAAACCACCTCATTTTTTAATTTCAGTTAGAATGGGAAGAGGTTCATCCTGGTGACGGCCCCAGGAAGTCAGGGAAGGTTGTCCCAACTGGGACACCACCAGAAAATGAACAACCTCTGACCACAGTGAAAGATTTTGAAGATGTATTTGGAAAAGAAGAGTTATGCCACGTACACACGATCTGACTTTCCAACAGGAAATGTTAGATGTGAGCTTGTTGGCTGAAAGTCCGACCGTGTGTATGCTCCATCAAACATTTGTTGTCAGACTTTCCACCAACAAATGTTGGCTCACAGGTTCAAATTTTCCGCCAACAAAACTTTGTTGTCGGACTTTGCGATCGTGTCTACACAAGTCCGTCGCACAAAAGTTCACGCATGCTCGGAATCAAGTACGAGCCAGAAGTGCTCGGTCTTGTAAAACTAGCATTCGTAATGGAGATATCACATGACTATAGAACTTCCTTTTTCTTGGCTCGCCGTACGTCTTGTACGTTCCCACGTTCGTAATTGTTGGCCAACATTTGTGTGACCGTGTGTATACAAGACAAGTTGGAGCCAACAACCTTCGAACAAAATTCCACAGTTTTGTTGTCGGAAAGTCCGATCGTGTGTACGGTGCATTACAGTACATGGTAAAAGATTAGAAAGTAGATAGGTTAACATGTATGAAGATCCTCAGACATGGCAGGCGTGCCAAGGATTTGACGTTTCCATTAAACGACGTGGGGTTTTAAGCTCAATCCCCCCATGCATAAACATCTTACATATGTAATAATTCACTTAAAAACTTGCACAAGCAACATATCATTCATTACAGGAGATATTCATTCCTGTTATCTTGGAACACCTTATCAGCTCGGCCAGTCTCCAGACTCCCATATACCTCACTATACAAGGAGACCAACTGTCCCTGTCTTCCACAACAAGACATTTAACCACTTTCAGTCCGGGCCAATTCTGGGATTACTTTCCTACATGTAAGAATCGTTTTTTATTGTTTTTTTTTTTGCTAGAAAACTACTTTGAAGCCACAAACATTATATCATTTTTTTAAGCAGAGGCCCTTGAGAATAAAATGGTGGGTGTTGCATATGTGTATTTTGCACAGAGTTTTTTTAAACACAATTTTTTTTGGAAAAAATACACTTTAATGAATTGTAATATATAAAAACACAATACAATACCAGATTGTTGGAAAAGATGATGTTACACTGAGTAAGTAGATATCCAACATGCTTTACATGCTTTAAAATTGCGCACGCCCGTGGAATGGTGCCAAATTACAGTACCTAAAAATTTCCATAGGCGACGCTTTCAAAGCCCTTACGGGTTACCAGTTTAGGGATCCACAGGAGGTCTGAAACTAGAATTATTGCTAGTGCGTGGTGCGATCACTGTTTACACCTATGTGAACATGGTGTGTGTGGGCAAAAAAGGGATAACAAAAAAGGGATTTCACCATATCAGACCAGGGTGTTGTTGTCACATCCCTGTTTGCATAACAAGAAAAGAAAAGAAAATCCCCCTTCGTTGGGACTTTGTAGGCAACAACCACACATAGATAAATAAGAAAATATGTTTATTGTGTATACATAAAAGATGAACGATCATTAGGATGATCGCGTGTTTAAAAAGACATAGCAAACATTATACAAAAAATATACAAAAAATGGAAAAAGAAAAGACAAAAAACACGACAGGTTACATGATATGCATGACAAAAAGATTGTTGCTACTCTCTGGTACAGAGTGGTCTCCGATACACAACGCGTTTCTGGTTCAAGCACCTTCCTCAAGGGGTATTTAATAAGAGTATGTACAGTCATAATTTTGTCTTACTACAAAAAATAGAAAAAAACATATCATAGCAATAAAAGCCATGGATACTTGACAACTCTAGGGGACAGATGGGCAACAGTTGTTATACGCGACACCTACCATGCAAAATGTTCCACCATGCAACTTGGAAGGATGAATGAAGCACAGCCAGCGGTGGTGTCAATAGATGCCCACCAAAAGCACCAGTATTGCACGATAATATCAGAGGAAAAAAAACTTGCCTATTTAATTTGCCTGGTGATCACAGGGAGTCATACGTTGCCAACTAATGAGTAAACAAACAAAAAAAAATGAACAAAAAAATATTGTAGAAAACAAAAGAAGCAAAAAATCAAAAAGTAAAAATTAAGTCACACTACAATTTTTTTTTTTTTTTACACTATACGTTTCTTTTTTTTTGGGTCAAATTGAACGCGATCATAGGAGATGAAAAACATCCCTTGTGACAGCATGGGCCTTGCAACGCAAAGTCATCTTTATGGAGAGATCTGAGGTCTACGAGACCCTCAGATCTCTCCTCTGGCCTCCAAAGCATTTGGTCAAACAGAGATCGGTTTGATTAGATGCTTTCACAAGCTGGATTGTTTACATGAGACCGAAACTAGAAGTAACAAAATCCTTGTTGCTTCGGGTTTCTGACATCACACAGTGGGAGAAACAACATAATTTCCTCTCACTGTGTCTAGGGAAGCCAAAGCCACCGGCTGCATCCTCACCAGGCCCTCCGATCGGACGGGAGAGCCCAGTAAAGGCGGCAGAGGTTGTGGGACGGGGACCGCTTCCAGTGGCTGTAAAAGTGATCCAGTGGCTCAGTCACCTCTTGGATCACTTTTTTTATCTGGTGGGGAATCGCTGGCTGAAAAAAATGACACTGGGATCATGGCTGTAACCTCAACCACGAATACCAGTATTACCACTTCAATCTTAGGTTGTTTATAAATGGCCTAAGGTACGGGAAGTGGTTAAAGCGGAGTTCCACCCAAAAGTGGAACTTCTGCATTAGGCACCCCCCCCCCCCCCAAATGTGGCATGTCATTTTTTTTGGGGGGGGAGTGGGTGCTTGGTTTTTAAGGGAACTTACTGTCCCACTTCCTGGTTCCGCCTAGGCGACTCCTCCTCTCCCCCTAGGCGGCCCCTCCCTCTCGGCAATCTTCTGGGACACGTGACAGGTCCCAGAAGTTTGCCTGTCCAGTGGGAGAGCGCAGCGCAACTCGTGCATGCGCAGTGCGTGCCCCGCCGTGAAGGCGCAAGCTGTCACAGCCTGGTGCCAACAGTATCAATGGAGGCGCCGAGGAGAGGAGGGGGTGCGAACACATCGCTGGACCGTGGAACAGGTAAGTGTCTGTTTATTAAAAGTCAGCAGCTAAACTTTTTGTAGCTGCTCACCTTTAATAAACAAAAAAAGCCTGGAGCGGCTTTAAAGAATACCAAAAAGAAAAGATTAAAAAAAAAAATCCCAAACTTGATATAATTCTATTGGCTTTGTAACTTGTTTGGAATTCCCCTTTAAATAAGGTGAAAAAAAATAGGAGGTTTAGTAAATAAAATATATAATACAAATAAAAAAACTTAAAGAGTGGATCTCTGTCCTCAACATACACTATATTACCAAAAGTATTGGGACGCCTGCCTTTACACACAAATGAGCTTTAATGGCATCCCAGACTTAGTCTGTAGGGTTCAATATTGAGTTGGCTCCGCCCTTTGCAGCTATAACAGCTTCAACTCTTCTGGGAAGGCCGTCCACAAGGTTTAGGAGTGTGTCTATGGGAATGTTTGACAATTCTTCCAGAAGCGCATTTGTGATGTGAGGTCAGGCACTGATGTTGAATGAGAAGGCCGGGCTCGCAGTCTCCATTCTAAAATATCCCACAGGTGTTCTATCGGGTTCAGGTGAGGACTCTGTGCAGGCCAGTCAAGTTCCACCACCCTAAACTCGATCATTCATGTCTTTATGGAACTTGCTTTGTGCACTGGTCCAAATCATTTGGTGGAAGCTGTTATAGCTGCAAAGCGTGGACCAACTCAATATTGAACCCTACGGATGAAGACTGGGATGTTATTACATAGTTACATAGTTAGTAAGGTTGAATAAAGACACCAGTCCATCCAGTTCAACCTGAGTGTGGGTACGTGTCTACAATCATCCCTATTTATTTAAGGTACCCATATAGCACCGCCAGCACTCCACACATACATCGGACACCCACATTGGTCCCTACCCTCAAGGAGCCCACAATCCAAGGTCCCCAACTCAACTCATTGAAGCTTGCTTGTGTGTAAAGGCAGATGTCCCAATACTTTTGGTAATATAGTGTTCCTGACATCATTAGCGAATACAACCAAAAAGTATTCCTCATTATGACGTTATTATGGCACTCTCTCTCCTCTTTGCCACCTGTTTTAATCCTAATAAGCCCACCCCAGCATGGCGCAGGGTGGTTAAAGAGTGTCTGTGACCCATTCACAGTGGGCATAATTTGTGGCACGGCCACAGAATTTGTACAGCCACCATGTTAGACTAACGGGAAGCTCAACCACCTGTTTTCATGCCCCTCACCCGCTTCCTGTAATCTAGGCCTTACACATTACTGCACTGTTGCGTCCTCCTTGTACAATAAAAACACAAATTAGCATTCCCTCTGGACGGAGGTCAAAACACATTTTAAACCTGAATAAAAAAAATATCTGAATTCAAGGTGACCGCTGTTGGCCAGCAATGTTATAGTTTCCTCCAACTCTTACCGCTGTCACTTTTGCTGAGCAGCTTGTCCGTCATGTAAATATGGAGGCTAATTTAAAGTGGAGTTCCACCCACTTTGACAACTCTTCAGCATCCCTCACTAAACTGTGCACTGTAAACGAATTGGATATTTTTTTATTTTTTTTTTCTCAGCACCTACTGTATATCTGCTGTATTCATTTTTCACTTCCTCCTCCCTGGCCGTGGCCCATCGCATCATTTCCTGTTTGCAATGCCTTCTGGGAAGGGGCGGCAACGTCCTCTGACACTGCCGTTGCTATGGAAACCTGACCTGAATCCTATTACACTGCTTGTGCTGCACTGAGCATGTGCGAGATCTGCAAGGATGAGATCCAGGAAGAAATGCAGTCTGGCTTCAGATGCCCACACTTAAGATGGCCGCGGCCTGCTGTAAGTTTATAAAATACCAAACTACTGCTATAAACTAACAAAACAGACCTTAGTTTACAGACTAACTTTACTGGAATACATTAAGCTTGTGTATTATAGGGGTATTTTTATTTAAAAACTATAACTTTGGCCGGAACACCGCTTTAAATAAAATAATATAAAAAAAGAATTCCTAACCAGAATGTGCTATTATTACATTAATACATTTATTTACTACATATGATCTATAGAATGCATTAACGGTTTATACAATACAATATCAGCCCCTAAACTCATAATGACTACTGGACAGCAGTGGTGAAACATTCTCTACAGAAATTACTGTTACTGTAAATGCAACACAAATCTGGAGTTCCGTTTCTCTTTTGCTTTGCGCCTTCCAACCATAATAGCGGCGGTATCAGTATATAGGTACAGGTTCATACTTAGCATATTGTAGATCAATTTATCACACATAACAGTATTTGCTCTTCCTGTTTCTACTCTTCTTCACCAGGTTCATCTTCCTCTGGTGCCTCTGTATTGCTGCAGAGACGATATAGGACCTGATGAAGGTTCCGAATGATTCCACTTGGAATTGACCTGAAGAAAAAAAAACCTCTCAATGTTCGTTAACCATTCGCTGCTCGATCCTTGTCCAAGGCCACCACCTTGGTTGCAACAGTCAGTAAGCATTGTCCCTGTGTGTCCTCCTCTGTGTTATCAGGATCCTCATGGTTTGGAGCTGCTCCGAAGTTACTCTTGCATTGGATCTCTAGGGACCCCTGTAACTGGCCTCCCTCAGGTTTAGGTATCAACCGGTCTCCTGGGCCTTCCTCAGTTGAGTTCTCACAGCTCGCTTCTTGCTCTGGATTTTCCTGATCGCCATTTGGAATGTCTACAACCACTCCAGGTCGGTGCTCCTCACAATCAGGGTTGCTCTTGTCCTCTGGTTGTCCTATGCCACCATTAGGGACATGGCTGATAAACCCATTTTTCAGTTCTATTTGCTGAGCTTTGACATCTTCAGGTTGGCTTTGTTCAATTCCTTTAGCCTTGGCTTTTTTCTTTAAGTCTGTAATTGGAAACATGAGATTAGTGATTATTTTACTAACTTCATTCCAAGTCTCAAGTCAAGGGCTAAACTAATAACACAGTTGTGTGTGGGAAAAAATAAATAAAAAAAAAGTGTATGGAAAGACAGATCTTATTTTTTAGTTTTGGATTGTGTAGGACACCAACAGTGGAGCATAATTCCTCCCACTGACACCAACAATGGGGCACTATTACTTCCACTGACACCAATGATGGGGCACTATTCCTGCCACTGACACCAACAGTGGAGCATAATTCCTCCCACTGACACCAACAATGGGGCACTATTACTTCCACTGACACCAATGATGGGGCACTATTCCTGCCACTGACACCAACAGTGGGGCATACTTCCTCCCACTGACACCAACGATGGGGCACTACCCCTTCCACTGACAACAATGGGGCACTATTCCTCCCACTGACACCAATGATGGGGCACTATTCCTCCCACTGATACCAATGATGAGGCACTATTCATCCCGCTGATACCAATGATGAGGCACTATTAATCCCGCTGATACCAATGATGGGACACTATTCCTCCCACTGACACCTATAATGGGGCACTTTTCCTCCCACTGATACCAATGATGGGGCACTTTTGCTCCCACTGACACCTATAATGGGGCACTTTTCCTCCCACTGACACCTATAATGGGGCTCTTTTCCTCCCACTGGCACCAATGATGGGGCACTTTTACTCCCACTGACACCTATAATGGGGCACTTTTCCTCCCACTGACACCAATGATTGAACACTAGTCCTCCCACTGATACCAGTGATGGGGCACTATTCCTCCCACTGATACCAATGATTGAACACTAGTCCTCCCACTGATACCAGTGATGGGGCACTATTCCTCCCACTGATACAAATGATGGGACACTATCCCTCCAACTAGCACCAACGATGGGGCACTATTCCTCCAACTAGCCCCAACAATGGGGCACTATTCCTCCAACTAGCACCAACGATGAAGGACCATTCCTTCCACTCTTCCACTGACACCAACAATGAGGCACTATTCATCTACTGACCACAGGCACTATGTAATTGTTTTACTCCCAATTACCACCAAGCCCGAGGCACTGTTTACCCCCACTGATGCTGGGGCATTTCCTTCTCCCAATGGGCACAGTCTGTTTTTTTCCTGAAATTTTCACAGCTCTGCCACACAGCAGGGCACCGGGTTTTTCTCTGCAGAAGTTCAGTAACACTTACAGTTCTTGTCCCTCCACCAGACTGTGACTGGACAGTGCAAAGAGAAGCAGCAGCAGACTGATGAGCTCATCTCTCTGCCACCCTTCTGTCTCCTCCTATCAGCATGTCTCTTGTCAGCACATGAGCACTGCAACACAAATGATTGGCTCTCTGTGCTGCTTCTCTCTCTCCTAGTCTGAGCTCTGATGTACAGAGATGGATGCCAAGTCAAATGCATGCACTTACAGTGCATTTTTACAGTTGCATTGAAAAAAACAAAAAATAAAATTTTCACATGGTTATCCTGCCAGCAAGTCAGTTGTTTTTCAACAGAACAAGCTGCCCTGCATGTGTAGCAGGTAGAGGGTTGGGACAAACCATTTAACAATGACAGGGGTGCTTACAATGATCATCTTTTGTTTATTTATGCAAAATAAATCCACTAGTCCATCTAACACCCCCCCCCTCCCCTCCCCAGACTGACAATGCTTTTGTCCAATTGTGCCTCCTGTGCTCTTTCATCCAGAGTTGGCGTGCTCTGATACAGGAGGTGTGTTACTGGCCAGATCACCAGGTGAAAACAGAGGGGAAAAAAGGCTAAAAAAAGGAAAAACAAATGCAGTCACCCACATCTAATGATTGCTAAGCTGCAATATTAGACATTTTTGGTTTAGGGTTTGATATCGCTTTAATGGTGTATTCATGAATACAGAGCTACATACATTTGTGTCTGTTATATCTGCCTAGAGTTCAGCTTTAATTATCTAATGGCAGCATTAGAGGTTTATATATTGCTATTAATAATGACTAGAGCAGTTGAAATAAGTATTTTTCATCAAAACTTGAGTTCAATAATGATTTTTGATCTCACCAAATAAAAATTCACTTACACATGTAGGAGAGGAAACACAATCCAAGGAAGGCAATCGGCATCACGAGAGCCAAAAGAAGCTTTTCATATGTCATTCTACAGGGGCAGGGGCAGGAATCTGAAAACATACAGGGAAAATCATAAAATACTAAAGTAACAAAGTATATACATAGTAATATAGCAATCAGGAAGTGGAAATGAGTACCTGTCGAAACGATGTACCCGCCCCCCCCCCCCCCCCCACCAAAAAAAAATTACATGCCAAACATGGGAAGAGGGGAGGAGGACTTAAAGTGGAACTTCCCCTTTTGGGTGGAGCCCTGCTTTACTGATTAGAGTAAGAAGTTTGGTTTAGGGTTAGACTTAGGGGTTGGCTTCAGGTTAATGGTTAGAGTTAGAAGTTAGGGTTAGGGTTAGATTTAGGAGTTGACCTCAGGTTAATGGTTAGAGTAAGAAGTTAGGTTTAGGGTTAGACTTAGGGGTTGGCCTCAGCTTAATGGGTAGAGTTAGAAGGTAGGTTTAGGGATAGATTTAATGGGTTGCCCTCAGGGTAATGGTTAGGGTTAGAAGTATGGTTTAGGGATATATTTGGGGGTTGGCCTCAGGAAAAGGTTTAGAGTTAGGTCTATGGGTAAGGTTAAGGTGCTGGCCTTAGATTAAGGGTTAGAGTTAGATATTAGCTTTAGGGTTATATTTAAGGGTTGGTTATAGGACAAGGGTTAAATTTAGAAATTAGGTTTAGGGTTAGACTTAGGTGTTGGCCTCAGGTTAATGGTTAGAATTTGAAGTCATGTTTAGGGTTAAATCTAGGGGTTGGCCTCAGGTTAATGGTTAGAGTTAGACGTTAGGGTTAGATTTAGGAGTTGGCCTCAAGTTAATGGTTAGAGTTAGAAGTTAGGTTTAGGGTTAGACTTAGGGGTTGGCCTCAGCTAAATGGTTAGAGTTATAAGTTATGTTTAGGGTTAAATCTAGGGGTTGTCCTCAGGTTAATGGTTAGAATTAAAAGTTAGGTTTAGGGTTAGATTTAGGAGTTGGCCTCAGGTTAATGGTTAGACTTAGAAGTTATGTTTAGGGTTAAATCTAGGGGTTGTCCTCAGGTTAATGGTTAGAATTAGAAGTTAGGTTTAGGGTTAGATTTAGGAGTTGGCCTCAGGTTAATGGTTAGAGTTAGAAGTTAGGTTTAAGGTTAGACTTAGGGGTTGGCCACAGCTTAATGGCTAGAGTTAGAAGGTAGGTTTAGGGATAGATTTAGGGGTTGCCCTCAGGTTAATGGTTAGGGTTAGAAGTCTGGTTTAGGGTTAGATTTGGGGGTTGGCCTCAGGGAAAGGGTTAGAGTTAGATCTATGGGTAAGGTTGGCCTTAGATTAAGGGTTAACGTTAGATGTTAGCTTTAGGGTTATATTTAAGGGTTGGTTATAGGACAAGGATTACATTTAAAAGTTAGGTTTAGGAAGAGATTTAGGGATGGCCCCAGGTGAGAGAGTTTACCTTTCCTGTGCTTTTTCCGCAACACTCCCCATGCATTCCAGGATCCCCACCACATAAAACTGCTCAGCTATTAAAAAAGTTGCTCCTTTTCCCTTCCATATGTGTAGGCCATGTGCAGCCTGTCAACCAAAAATGCAAAGGGCTCAACTGCCCTCAACCCTGCCCTCAGGGCAAAATAATAAAAAAATATATAGAATATATTGTCAAAGCCTAATTGAACAAGCTGAAGTTAGAAGCTGAGTGGCTGCCATGTACAGAAGCAGCACCAGATTTTGCACTCTCCAGTTTTAGTAAATCCATGGAGGATATGCCACTGAACTCCGTCTATCACCACCCCTCTCCATAGACATACATACATAGATTTTTTCTGTACAAAGAATGTGGCTGCCTCGGCTCCCAAAGGCCCATTCGCATACTGTGTGTTGGTAAAAGGCTCTTGATAATTGTGTGTTGTAGTTTTCTTGGATGTGACTGGGATTAATAAAAGTTATAAAACGGTAAAAGAATAATTAATTAACTATGTGGTGGAAGAGGAAAGTTTGGGGGTGAATTTGGGTCTTGTCTAGACCCTCTAACATTCATCCCATGCTTTCATCTAACCAGAAAAAATACTTCTTTAAAAGGTATGCGGTGTGTGGTAGGAGGAATAGCATATTGCACACCAGTTTGTAGTTGGTCCTGTGTGCACCTCACATGATAATAGAAGACATTGACAGTCAACTACTGAGTGTACACAGCTAACTCCAACAGACAGAATCTCTTATGTGACCACATCTAGATAAATATCGAGTTATGATACGATGGAAACTTTTCTACTCACAGCATTTGTTGACGACCACTAAGACAGCAACACAGAATGCAGGAACTCCCAATATACTGGAGACACGCATGGCAATGGCACAAACACATTTTATAAAGAAAGAAAACTTCACACCTGAGAAAAGAATAAAAACAAGCAACTAGGGAAAGTTACACCTAAAGGAAAAGCAAAGTCGTAAACATTTCATAGGACTAATTTGTACTTTCATATCCAAGCAGCAGGTGAAACTCTAGGATAGAGTCACCTACAGTAGAGGAAGCATACCTCCCAACCGTCCCGGATTCCACGGGACCTTCCCGCGATTTGAAGTAAGTCCCGGGGTCCTGCGGATCTGGGCTGGTGTCCCGGCTCCACTCCGTAGTGGTATCCTCAATGGGTGCAATGGGTGCTATCACACACAGCACCAAGTGAGGATTCCTGGGAGAAGATCTGGCCGGAAATCTCTGCTCCCCCTCCTCAATGCAGTCACCAGTTCTTAGGACCGCCAGCATCCTAGCAACCGATGACATCATTTGCAGGCCACCTCTCAGATCCTCCCCCCGGCTCCCGATCCTCCTGTCAGCGACCCCGTTCCTCTCCTCTCAGCGGCCCCGATGCTCTTCTCTCAGCGGCCCTGATCCTGCCTATCAGTGGCCCCGTTGCTCTCCCCTCAGCGGCCACGTTCCTGTCTGTCGGCGGTTTGTGGAAGGTAAGAGGAACTGAACTCCTTGTCACACAGAAGCACTCCACATGCACCCAGGGGGGGACATGGCCCACATTTGCTGGTGGGTGCCCTAGGTCCTGGTGCCACAACTGCCCACATTGCTGCCCTCACATTTGGGGATGCCAGAGGTGTCTTTCCCTGCCTGTCAGGACTGTAGCATGGAGCCGGTGAAGTGCTGTGAAACTCCTTGGCTCCATGCTACAGTCACTGCACTGGGAGCTGTCAGCAGCAGCACAAGAATAAATAAATATTGATCTGCATTTGTGAGAGAGTTGAGGGTAAGGTCATTAGTAAGAGCGGAGGGGGGGACTTGTGAGAGAGCTGGGGAGGCATTAGTAAGACTGGAGGAAGAATTGGTGTAAGAGGGGAGGGGGGATTAGTAAGAGAGGAGGGGAAATTGGTGAGAGCTGGGGGAGCATTGGTGAGAGAGCTGGGGGGGGGACACTAGTGAGAGCTGGGGGGCATTGGTGAGAGAGCTGAGTTTTGTTTAGCCACACCCCTTAAGCCCCTCCCACCATTAAGACTTTGGTCACACCCACATTTTGCCGCAATGCACGCTGCAGCTCATTTACTCCCTCAATTGTCCCTCATTCTGAAGTTCAAAAGTTGGGAGGTATAGGAATGGATACCATGCGAAACAAAAAGGTTACAGCTACCGTATCTCTAGAAAAGGGTTTCTCAACCAGGGTTCTGTGGAAGCCTAAGGTTCCTCCAGAGGTTGCTAGGGGTTACTTGAACAACAAGCAATTTCTGCCTCTCAGATAAGTTCCCACTGACAACATTGATCTTTTTATTTATCTATAAGGGGGTAATTCTTCCCAATGACCACAAGTGTAAGGAGCTGTTATTGGCTGACAGCTGATCATGTGGTAAAGGGCCACTGTGATTGGCCCTTTAGGTCGATCTGTGATCAGCTGAGTCTTAAGGGAGGGGCATGGGGAGCATGACCACAGGAGGACATCCAATGTACGCCCTCCCGACAAAGTAAGCCCGCACTGTAGCCGTTTTTCGACTATAGTGTGGGCGTGAAGTGGTTAAATCATATAAAAAAAAAGGAAATGTTTGTGGTCTGATTGTTCATGTTGTAAAAAAAAAAAACTGACCACACACATATTTTTACACCACAGTTGGATAGAGCACACAAAGGAAAAACAAGCTCACTGAGACTTACGTGTTTCTCTATGACTGTTCACCAAGATTATTATCCAGTATATTGTCCGGCACAGGAGGAAACATGTTGCAATCACCACACACCACACCGGGATAAAACGTTCTGAAACATATGAAATATATACAGAATAATCAGAAGAAGAAAAAATTGCCTATTTTTAAAAAATCTGTGAATGGATTTGACATTGATAGCTTTTTACATTTTATCCATAAATTTGATAAGAGTGTGCGCATTGGTGCAAAATGGTTCTAGGCTATTTTCTCTCCAGGTTCTTATACAGAATAGAATGACTCAGAGCCCTCCAGTTCTATCTGTGTGTGTTCACAGAGTTTCTCCTCCTTGGTGTAGACATCCAGATACCCTGACACTGCTGCTGGGTTCCGCCATCTTGGATGTCCTGTCAGCAGACTCACAGCCATCACTCAACCGACACTCTAGTGCAGGGTTAGTAAACCAGGGTTCCATTAAATCCCTGGGTTCCCCCAAAGCAGGATTTCTCAACCAGGGTTCCATGGAATCCCAGGGTTCCTCCAAAGCAGGAATTCTCAACCAGGGTTCCATGGGATCCCAGGGTTCCTCCAAAGCAGGATTTCTCAACCAGGGTTCCATGGAATCCCGGGGTTCCTCCAAAGCAGGATTTCTCAACCAGGGTTCCATGGAATCCCGGGGTTCCTCCAAAGCAGGATTTCTCAACCAGGGTTCCATAGAATCCCGGGGGTTTCTCAAGAGGTTGTTAGAGGTTCCTTGAGCAATGAGCAATTTCTGCCTCTCAGATAAGTTCCCACTGACACCATAGATCTTTTTAGCTATTTGTAATGACCACTAGTGTAAGGAGCATTTGTCCCACTGACCATCACACTAATGTATCATGAGTTGTAGATATAGTCATTTTTACCAGGGGTTCCCTGAGACCAGAACGTTATTTCCATGGATCCTCTAGGCTGAAAAGGTTGAGAAAGGCTGATCTAGTGGCCACTCCTACACCTACTCCACCAGAGTGGGCCTTCCAAAGCCAGGCTTTGTCTTTCCAGTTTGAAAAGTGGCTACCTGGTCCTCTATCAACACCTTTACTATGTTTTCACAGCTAGATGTAATTGCTGGCTTCGGATGTATAGTCATTATAGGCAGAGGGTTCCCTGAGACCAGAAAGTTATTTCAAGGGTTCCCCTGTGTTCAAACAGTTAAGAAAATTGGTTCTATAGGATTCCCCTTCTTTCCTCCCCCAACAAGTTATGTAGAATAGTGAGGGGCGGAGGAGCTGGGCCAGCACAAACAGTTATTAGACACTCCTAAAAGAGGAGAGGGCTATGACATACAAGGAGGACGGATTCTGTGCTATGGAATGGACTCTTCCTGGAGTAGTTTAATTTTCAATCAAATTAAATGCACATTGAAAGTGAATAAAAAATAAATATGTAAAATAAAAAAAACTGTAAGCAACCACTTAAAATACTCAAATTTGTTGTGCATTTACCTGAGATTTTTGACCCTAGTGACAGGGTCTCTTTAAGATCTTATCTAAAAATGAGCTTTGACCACTTCGCCTCTCACACCTCTATACACAGTGTAGGGGGTCTATTTATAAAACCTTTGTTACACAAATTATATAAGCATTCATGCAAGTTGAACAAAATATCTTATAGATATTAGTGCCTGTCTAATCAACTCTATCTAGTGGCCAAAATACAGAATAGTGTTCTGAAATACCTCAGTGAGAAAACTATATCACATTTTGGTATAGACAAGAGAAGAGGGGTGGGAAAGAGAGGGTGAGAACGAGAAGGGGTGTGTGAGAGGGAGAGAGAGAGAGAGATAGAGAGAGAGAGAGAGAGAGAGAGAGAGAGAGAGAGAGAGAGAGAGAGAGGGGGGTGAGAGAGAGAGAGAGAGAGAGAGAGGGAGGGAGAGGGAGAGAGAGAGAGAGAGGGGGGTGAGAGAGAGAGAGAGAGAGAGAGAGAGAGAGAGAGAGAGAGAGGGGAGAGGGAAAGGGAGGAGAGGTGAGAGAGGGGGTGAGAGAAAGAGAGAGAGTGGGGGGGTTGACAGAGTGAGGGGGGAGAGGGGAGAGAGAGAGAGGGGTGGTAGATAGAGTGAGGGGAGACAGAAGGGAGAGGCAAAGGGAGAGGTGAGAGAGAGAGAGAGGGGGAGAAAGAAAGGGGTGAGAGAGGGGGGGGAAGAGAGCGAGTAGGGAGAGAAAGAGGAGAGAGAGAGAGGGGGGAGAGGGTAAGGGAGAGGTGAGAGAGAGGGAGGGGGAGAAAGAAAGGGGGAGAGAGCGAGTAGAGAGAGAGAGAGAGAGGAGAGAGAGAGAGAGAGAGGGGGAGAGAGGAAAAGGAAGAGGTGAGAGAGGGGGTGAGAGAGAGAGGGAGGGGGAGAAAGAAAGGGGTGAGAGAGGGGGGAGAGAGCGAGTAGAGAGAGAAAGAGGAGAGAGAGAGAGGGGGGAGAGGAAAAGGGAGAGGTGAGAGAGGGGGGTCACAGAAAGGTGTGAAAGAGAGAGGATAGAGAGAGGGGTGAGAGAGAAAGAGAGAGAGAGCGGGGAAAGGGGACAAGAGAGAAGGGTGAGAGAGCAGAGGGGTTAAAGGGGTAAAAGAGAGAGAGGGTTGAAAGAGAGAAAGGGGCGAGATAGAGAAAGGGGTGAGAGAGAGGGGGGTGAGAGAGAGGGGGGTGAGAGAGAGAGGGAGGTGAGAAAGGGGGAGGAGGCCAGAGGGAGGATGAGAGAGAGGGAGGGGGGGTGTTCAATATGCCTGCTACTCTAAATCATGGCCCCAGGCTGGTCTCAGGCAGCCAGGATCTACTGCTGCTGTGTCCTCTACATTGAAATATGCCGCCTTCATTACAAGCCCTCTCCTAGCAGCGTGTGCATGACAGGGGGTGAAGTGTGGAGCGGGGTAGTCTCCGCAGGGATAAGATGGGAGGCAGAGCAGGTTCAGACTCCTCTGTCCTGTTTTTACACACTGTACTGGGTATCGGATCGGCACTGCACAGTACAGGAAAGGGAGACAATGCAGCAGATCCAGTGCTGCACATAAATACAATGGATTACTCTGGGTGTGCAGTGCATGACAGGGCACAGTGGGTCCCTCTTCCCTCTTGCCCATGCCCCCGCTCCATCCGTGCACGCCTCGTGCCCATGTCCCCGTCCCCTCCGTGCACGCCTATGCCTGCATTGAAATCTCAACCGGTGTTATTAGTCTTGCTCAGTTATCTCTGTGGACTACAGAACACCCCCCACCCCCACCTATGGTATGTAGATGAGGAGGTGAGGTGTTCTGTAGGTCTGTCCTAAGATGACAATGTTGCTCATCCTTAGGACATAAAACGTGTTACTGACAGGATTACCAGATGAAAGCAAAGGG
Source organism: Lithobates clamitans (assembly GCA_037952925.1). Classification (NCBI taxonomy): domain Eukaryota; kingdom Metazoa; phylum Chordata; class Amphibia; order Anura; family Ranidae; genus Lithobates; species Lithobates clamitans. Next base: position 417,629 of record JBBGZY010001746.1, on the reverse strand, counting down.
AAAGAAAATCCAGAAAAAGAAAACAAATGCAGCCAACACATCTAAAGATAAGTAAGTGTAATATATTACATTTATGTTCTTGGGTATAGATACACGTTAAACAAATACATATATGTAGACTGGTACATGCACAACCATGTAGGATATACATGGCTCCATCTTCTATCTGTAATATAGACTTTCAGTGACTCTCATGTTGTGACCCTTTGGATAGGACTGGGGTCACTGTGAGACTTAATCAATGCCCCTTACCATGTGCAAAAATGTATACTGCAAGGGACTCCTTAATGAACCCAAAAATGTTGTCCGCCGTAGTGAGAGCTTTGCTGTGGAGGCTCGGTGTTCTGGAGCCCTGGACCCCTGAAACCAAAAAATCCAGAAATTATTTTCAATGAAATATACCACCTAGAGAAAAATGTATTAATATTCCACAATTATTATCACGCATTTTCATGTGTGGCTCTGACATATACCGCAGTGCTGTACAGACATCACTGAGGCAGTCATATCAGTCTCTGCACCAGAGGAGCTTCTCCACCAGGTGGTGCTGTTTTGCAAGGTGCTGTTGGCTCACTCTGCTGGGATCTCAGCTAGAGGAAACATCAAGCCTGGGTCTGTCCTGCAGGCTTCTCCCCCAACCACCATGCAGTAGGTGGGGGGAGATGAAGGTGGAGGCTCTCCAGAGGCACTGAGGCCTACTCCATGTGCTCAAGCTGCAATGGATCCTGGGCCTGTCCCCAGGGCTGGTGCAAGGATTTTTGACACCCTAGGCGAAACCTCATTTTGCCCCCCCCCCCCGGCTTCACCTCCTTTGCCCTGCCCATGTATACCCCATCTTTCCAATGAAGCACCCATCAATTGCAGCCCACCAGCGCCGATCAATGCAGCCTACCAGCATCCATCAAATGCAGCCTCACCAGCGCCCATCAAATGCAGCCTCACCAGCGCCCATCAAATGCAGCCTCACCAGCACCCATCAAATGCAGCCTCACCAGCACCCATCAAATGCAGCCTACCAATGATTGTTTGCTTGCTTCCATTCATTCAGGAGTTGGGACACAGACACAGTCCTCTGCTGCCGCTGCGCCTCTGACACTATGTGCGAACGGAGCAGCAGCCGCCTGCTGATGCTGAGACTTAGTTGCTTGCTGCAGAGAGAAAAGAGTGGGAACAGCAGTGGCCGAGCGCCCTAGGCAACAGTGCGCCCTAGGCGGCTGCCTAGTTTGCCTAGTGGTAGCACCGGCCCTGCTCCTGCCACATAACTATAAAACTCCATGGTTGAGCACTCAACTTCTACCCTCTTCAGCTGCAGAGGCAGCAGCAGGTAGTCTATATTTTTGTTTATTTAAAATCTTCCAAACATACAGCTTGTTATTAAAAACATAGTTACATTCTGTATATACAAAAATTTAAAATAAATATATAAACAAAAACAAATAAACTTACATCAGTGCTCGGGAGTGAACACATGTGGGGACATGATGCCTCCCTGGAATTATACCCGGTCGCTTTCAGCGGGCATAGTGCCCATCAACCATGACCCGTTCAAGTGAAAAGGGCCGCTCTGCGAACACCCCGCAAACATGTGAAATGCACGTGGTTGCGGCGCACTAGTGTGGCACTCAAGAAGTTAAGGCAGGTAGTGAGGAGGCAATACAACCTGTCAAATGCTCTCTGAAGTGACCTGGACATGGATCACTCTTCAGAGACCAAAGCACACGTGAAGGAGCCCTAAAAGTGTGGAAGGAGTGAAGCTGAAAGTCTACATTCACAATGGTGTGGAGCTCCATACAGCGTGAAGACCCAATTGTTTACATTTGTGTCTCAGCACTGAGCGGTGTGCAGTCTGTCTATATAAGTGAATGGAGATGCGGAGGCGCTATGGACGGGCATGCGGCATCGAATGAAGACAGTGGTACTCCTTAAGCCCCAGTACACATGATCAGAAAATCGTACAAAAAGATATTGCTTTTGAATCGATCGTACGATAATCTGATTGTACACAGCGTTCCAGAGCCAAGCATGACAGTTCATCTGATATATATGATCAGACATGCATGAAAAATTTCTTCATACGATACCAGATTGTATGATTTCTGTTTAATCAGTACAGTTGTCATTTGAAAATGCAATACATGACATCACTTCCAAAATTTTATTCTGTCGTACGAGAATCTTGGTAACTTTAGTAAACTCTTCATTTTTGATGCGAGACTAGCATTAAAATTACACAGACGATCATTTATTCGATGATCTCATCATGTGTACCAGGCGTTACTTCAAAACTAAGCACAGCTGTGTCTCCATACATGCAGCTCAACACTTCACCAAACAGATAAACGTCCCATCACACTGTGCGGGGCTCAGCACCCATGTGACGGCACATAGAATCACACGTTTTCCCGCACTACATGAAAATACAGTAATTTATGGGTACCATTGATTTTTTTTTTTTAATGGCATCCCCACACATGCAGCAAACACATTTGTATTCACGCCCACCAAAACAGACCGCACTGCAATGTAATGCAGATTGGTGTGAAGCAATTTCAAAAATCACATCTGAACCTTTTTGCACGTTTTACGCAAACATGGCTGCCTATTGATATTAATAGGCTGCCCTAAAACACAACATGTGGGAACACACACACTCATATACACCTCAGGGGGGAGCAAGTCCTCAATAAAGTGAAAAGGGAATGTGACCCCCCCCCCCATCACTACACAGGGGTAACCCCATTATTACATATCACTACACATGGGGTGACCCTACATTTATACACAGCGGTGACCCCACATAAATATACAGGGGTAACCCTCATCACTACACAATAGTTGACCCCTATTATTACACATCACTTGGTGACCCAACATTATTACACAAGGGTGACCCCTTAATTACTGCACAGAGTTGCCCTCCATTATTACAGATAACCCCACATTAATACACAGGGCAGACCCCTCCATCACTACACAGGAGGAACCCCTTTATTACATATTACCACACAGGGTGACCCCCCCATTATTACACATTGGTGACCCCCAGTAGAGAAAGTTGCATAGAGGTGATAGTGGGAGGACTGAACCATGTACAGGTGAGGGGGGGTCCCCGGCACACACTTACCCCATGGTTATGTGTAGTCAGGCAGCTGCGGGTGACAATCAGCGGGAGGATTCGGTGTCTCTCCAGTTCTCAGCAGATCACACATGCGGCTCTCATTTGTTGATCCTCACGGAGCTCCAGCCGGCACTGGACTGAGTGTAATCCCAGGAAGGAGAGGCGCCATCCCGGGATCCCATCTCCGCTCTGATGGCACTGTGGATGAAGTGAGAACAACGGCGAAGAGCATCCCCGGCATCCCTTCAGATGGGTCACAGGCGGCACAGTCCTCTGCCCGCCGCCGCTGCGCCTCTGACACTGTACAGAGGGCCTCGGGAGTGACTGCCTATTGTGTTGAGACCGACATAGTTTTTGGCTGCAGAGAGAGGGAAGAGGGTCACCAGTGGCCGGGTGCCCTAGGCGGAAGTGCGCCCTAGGCGGCTGCCTAGTCCGCCTAGTGGTAGCACCGGCCCTGCCTGTCCCTATGCAAGAGGAATCCTTACCAGTCTTCCAGAATAGAGTGGTGAACAGACTTTGCCATATTTCAAGGAGGAACAGAAACTTGCTGTCATGAAAGAAGATCTCAGGAAAAAGGAATCCCTGCACAGTAAGTCTGGAAACAATAACAGGGAAGTCTCCAGTCGAAAGTCTCTGGAAGAGGCATTGAAAAAGCAGGAGAAGTTGGTCGCCTCTCTGAAGGAGAGCAGCGGTGTGCTCAGAGAAAAGTGTGAGAATGAGGAGAGATTCCAACAGATGAAGGAAAGTGCCTGTGCCAGTACCAGCCAGAGGGTGGATACCAGAGCAACGGTATGGATGGGGGGTAAGGAAGTGGCTTCACATGGTGGACCCAGTACTACCCCTGTCTCATGATGTGTCATGTCTGAGTCAGTATCTGCCCCCCTCCCTCCCCAGCAGCCTGGGTCATCTCAGGAGGAGGTTGAGGAAAATGGTGGATTGCTGCAGGCCATTACAGAAATGGAATCTCCCTTGAGCGGCACCTAATCATCAGATGTGGATCATGATAATGGAGTGCTTGCTGAAAATCTCTCTCAATGTGTGGAGGACTTTCCCGAGATTGCACCTGCCAACAGATCATTGCAATCAGCAGGAAATGCAGGATTAGCTGGCTGCAAGGAGTCCCACATGGACACCAACAGTGCAGAGCAGGAATGTCGCATGAACATTGAAACTGCAGAGCAGGAGGTCCGTATGAACGCTGAAACAACTGGTGTTTTTTCTAAACAGAAGACTTTACTTGATGACGGGATTGCTGGTATCTGTGGTACTTCTGGGACTATGGTGAGCGGGACTGTTGTGCTGGAGGGGAGGAGAGAGGATCAAGTGGTGGGTAATTTACCAAACCAGATTTCAGAGGTTCCTATGCAACCAGTTAATATTCCTATGCAACCAGTTAATGTGTCATCTGTCCCAGTTAGGAATTATGCTAAGGCTGTGTCGGGACAAAGTCATGCTGCTGCTGCTGGAAGGGAGCCGGTTGTGCGACTTTCACCTAACGCACCTTCCATTAAACGCAGGAATGTGGTACAGCTCAGGTGGGAAGGAGGAGATATTCCACCTATCAGGAGGGTGGTTGTGGATAAGATCCTATCAATGGGATTTAAGGGGGAGGATATTTATGCTCTTATCATTCTGGCTGGTTCCTATGAATATGATTTGTCATTTGTGCGTCTAGAATCGCTGGATCTGTTTTGGGAGCAGTTTGAGCGTGTATATAGGGGCCAGCCGGACTGGAAGGGGCTTGTCCCCAAAGTTGTCTCACGTCAGCCCTTGATTAAGAATGTGACTATCCTGACAAGGAATGAGTCTATACCCCCCGAGGATTTATGTGTCTGGTTGAGGAGGTTTGGTGAAACGTTGTGTCCCCTAAAAAAGATTGTGGATGATAGAGGAATCTGGACGGGTGGGTGGTCGGTGTCAATGAGGTTGAGTGTGTGTGGGAATGTGGTCCAGCATTTGCCCTCCTCTACCTTTATTGGTAGAGATAGGATTACTGTCTTCTACCCTGGTCAACCTAAGCTGTGCCATAAATGGAGTTAAGGGACATTTCTCCTCTAAATGTCCAGAACAGAAATGCTCTTTGTGCCAGGAACTGGGGCATCTGGTGAGGGACTGTAACATCAATAAATGTAACCTATGTGATAAGGTTGGTCACCCTAATAGCCGGTGCCCTGAGGCTTTTCACAATAAGGCAGAGCTTGTAGAGGAATTCTTCCGTCCGGATAGAGAAGAGTTTGGGTTGGCGGAGGTTGTACCAGGGGATCCTAGTGTCTCTGTCCTGTCAGAATCTGTGTCTGTGAGGACGTCTATGGTGTCAGTGTCCCCCCCAGTCTGTGGTTCCCCAGTCAGTGTCAGGAAGTCTGGTTGTCAAGTCTGTGTCTGCACCTATTGTTTCTCCTAGTGTAGTGAAGGCAGTGGAGGGTGCTGGACCAGCGTGTATGGTGGTGTCAACCCCTCCTCCTCGGCATGGCAGAAGTGCGGCTGGAGGTCAGCAAACACCAAGGGGTGGAGTGAGGGATGGATTGGATGATGGTGGAGGGGGAGGTGGGAAGGGAATGAGAGAGGCTGGTGCAGAATGCAAGGTGAATGATGTGGTGGAAGGGGTTAATGGGGGGGGGGGTTGGAATTGCATCCTGATGGCGATTAAATCTCAAAATGTTTCTTAGCCTGAATTGGGTTTAAGTTGAGGTTCAGGGTTTGTAGTCTTTTTTGTTGTCATTACAATATGTTTCTTTCTATGTTATCTTGTCAGGAAAGTTTTTCTTTACTTGCTGATGTAAGCACGCTTGTCTTTGTTTAGTTGTTGTTTATTTCTGTGTAAATATGTTTTTATTAATAAGCTGTATGTTTGTATGATTTTTTAATAAACAAACATTTACACTCTAATGTCCCCCCCCCCCCCCAGAGTCACACACACTATTATTATTACATATTATTAGTGAAATATTACCATTGCTGCACTTTCACTTACAGTTTTCCGCAAAAAAAGAAACGTGGGGGAGACCTCAGATGACGGAACCCCGGGAGGTAAAGCGGCTACTTATACTTACAATTCTCCACCTGAGCTCATCTTTCTGTCACTCTGCTGTCTCCTCCTATCAGCATGCTTCTTTCACTGCAACCCACCTGGTGTGCTCCCTGTGCAACTCCTCCCCTCTGTCTGAGCTCTACTGCCCAATTGGCTGATACCAGGACACATTCAGATACACACTGTGCTTGCATTACAAAAAACAAACAAACAAACAAATACATTTATTGATGTATTCACGAATACAGAGCTGGATTAATTTCAAGCCCTTGGTCCCTAACTTTCCCCTTCCCCATTAACTTCAATGCATCTCCAACAACAACAAAAAGGCAACTTTTTCAGAAATTTCTAGATTTTCACCAGCATTTCAGGGAAATTAATAATCTCAATTTTGATCTTTTCCATTGGCTTACCTTCATCAATATAGCCATTCCTTTGCTGCCATTCTTGCCACAATGTACTGCATTTGGGGGATACCCTCTCGGATAGGCTGTACAGGATGGTACCGCCCCATTGGAGAAACAAGCCAATCACAATGATCATCATTTCCATCTGCCCCGGTTTTACTGTAAAAGGACACAATAAACTCACTGACTCAAGGGGGCTTCACACACCGAGGGCAGCTTTACACAAGTCATAATTGTCACAAGTCTGGTTTTTTTTTTTGTTTTTTTTCTTACCTTTTAAAGTTTTTATTTTTTTTATTTTTATAAGTTTTATAAAAATAAATTTTTTTATTATTATTATTATTGTTATTATTATTATTAATATACGTGATTTATATAGCGCCAACAGTTTACACAGTGCTTTTTATAGTTAGAAACTCACTGGATCTTTGCCGGGACCAACAGGTATTTTTCTCAAGTCATCTTCCAGGACGGCACACCTGAGAGATGAGAGGCTCCTCCCGACAGGAAACACAATCAATCAACAGCTGTTTTAAGTCCACACCCTTCCCCTTGATCCTCAGTTTTTGATTGTGTTTCTCCCTACACAGCGAAACTGTTTGTTTTTTTCCAAATGACCGAAGCCTGGGGCTGGTGGTCTCCCCCTGGGAGTCGGACCAAATGCCTGGGAAGCCTCTGGGTCTGGCAGGATATATTTATCCTTCCCGGGGGGGTTCCCCTATCCTTTCTTCAGGGGGGGCAGCAAAAACTGGGAAAGCCCCCCTGATAGCTGAAGGCCCCTGGGTACAGTGGTGTACCCAGAACTTCAGGGGCCCGTATCCTGTCTCCCCCTTACCTGTCCGGGCGTCCGTTCAGACGGGGGTGCTGGCCGTCGGTTCTTTCCAGGGGGATCGTATCCCCTGACTTCTGGGCCCCTGATAGCTCGCGTGGGCTGCTGGGGAGGGCACCGCCTGAATGACCCGCGTTCTTACCCAGAAGGGAAGACTGAGAGTCCGCAGGAGCAGGCGCCCACATCCTCCTTTCGAGGAGGCACCAATTCACTATGGTAATTGTCTGCCTAAACCACCTCAGATGGGAATGAGGAACGTATGGCATTGCCCCCCCCCCCCCCATGTGTATATACTGACTGGTACAGTGCAGGACACAGCCTAACCTTGCAGCTCCCTAAAGGGACAGCAGTTGGAGGGGGGGGCACTTTGGCGGCTATCCTCCTTGCGTGTGGACCATAAGGATGGAAAAGCAAGCCCGGTGGCTGTGGCAAAAGGGGGAAGACGACAACGGTGAGTCAAAAATCCCCAATCCCAGCCAGATTGTTTCTGGGCATTTGAGATCATCTCCCCTGGGGTCTGGATTCAAATAGCCCAGAAGCTTTTGCTATGAACACCAGCCACAGCTCCCTCTTACATCAATGATGCTGTATGGTGGACAAGTGGTGAAGAGGAGCGAATGTGCCTAAACCACCTCAGATGGGAAAGAGGTAGGTAAGGCATTTTTTCCCCTTCCACCTCTATTTACTGAGTGGTGCAGTGCAGGGCCTGGGGTCTGCATAACAAAACAGCCCAGAAGCTACTGCTAAAAACCACCAGCCACAGCTCCCTCTTATAGCAGAGACACTGTGGTTATCACAATAGTAGGTTGCCAGCCTCTCCCTACATACCCGGTTGTGGTACATTAGTAGGGGTGAATATAGCAAAGGGGGTGACCTGGTAGAACAAAGAGTTCCTTACTGGCCAGGTATACCACTGAACAAATGATTAATGGTGCAATGGTTGAAGGATTCAGGAGTAAGCTCCCTTGCTCAGCAGGTGCACTAGGTTATCTGGCCCTATTAGCCCAGCTGCTAGGAATCTGAAGTTGCTCCAAGATGCTTAAAAGCTGACCTAACCTTCAACAATGTGGCAGGGACCAAGCTTCTGTGTGGCACAGTAGGGGTTCCCTTGTGACAGATCCTCCTTTTGGGGGTTGCTTGCTATGGGTAACTTTTCATAAGCTCCAACCTCCCACTCCACTCTTACATTGTGGTTATATTTTAATGCAGGGGGTAAGAAAAACCTTTTTGTTGGTTTGGGCTACAGTCCACTCAGTGACAGATCTAAAAGCGATTTACCATAAATCGTTTTCCTATATCCTTTGAATAAGGATTTTCTGTGCAAACATATGCAAGAGCTAGATGGCTATATGATTGCTTGTTTAAGGCCTGCAGGTGGCTATTTACCTCCAGGCTAAATTGGTAACCACCCTTTCTAGGGGTCTTAAATTGGTCTCTAGGGCTGGGCTCATTGAGACTTTAGTTACTAATCAGCCGTGTATGAGCTGGCTAGCGTTTGCTCAATCTACGGAGGTAAGGTAGGACAACAGCTACTATAGTAAGGTGTCCAACCATTTTAGGATTGGTTCCTTCACTGGTGGTGAAGGATTGGTATCTACAGCCCAGGCTAGACCTATGAAATAAATTGCCCCTGTTTGGTTATTTCATAAAGGGATACACCATGACTCCTTGGCTGCTCACCAGTAGACCTCAGTAGTGAAGGTTTGTCCTTGCTGGGGTGTTTGGTGGCACAGCAGAAATACACATTGAGATTTGTGACATCTCTGCTCATAAGGGGTATATTGCTGTACATCAGAAATGCACTGCACTGAAGCTTGTTGGGTGTCCTTTATGTCCTAAAGGTACTGCTTTGTTTGGCTACAGATCAGAAAAATACAACAGGGAAGGTGGTCTGTACTTTCTGGTTTTGTGCCGCACGGCAGAAACGCACATCATTGAGTCTGGTAAAGACCTCTCTGCTCATAAGTGTTATATTGCTGCACATCAGACCTACACTAGATTGAGGTCTGTCTGTGGGGGTTTTGTGTCCTGTATTATTGCCTTATTGGTTGCTTATCAGAAAGGCAGCAGGAAAGATTGATGGTCCTGATTTGTCGGGCTCCATAACAGAAGTACAAATTGAACCTGGGCCAGGGGTAGTACATATACTGCCTTTGGTAATCGGTACAGCACCACAAAGTGGCGTCGTGCTGATTCAGACAGTGCTATTAACGGCAATGGCTGCCGATTTTAGGCATGCGATTTGACATGTTGAGTCGCATGCCAAATCGCTTGAAGATGGATGTGCTATCTCTATTCAGAATTGTTAGATTGTTGCACATCAGAGATATACACGACTGAGGTCTGTCTATGGGTCCTGTATTACTGCCTTATTGGTTGCTTATCAGAAAGGCAGTAGTGAAGATTGATGGTCCTGATTTTTGTTGGAAAATACAAAATTGAACCTGTGCCTGGGGTAGTACACATACTGCCATTGGTAATCAGTGCAGCACCACAATGTGGCCCGTACTGATTCAGACAGTGCTATTAACGGCAATGGCTGCCGATTTTAGGCATGCGATTTGACATGTTGAGTCGCATGCCAAATCACTTGAATATGGATGTGCTATCTCTATTCAAAATTGTTGTTGCACATCAGACACATACAAGATTGAAGGTTGTCTGTCCTTTATGTCTTACATTTACTGCCTTATTGGCTGCATATCAGAAAGGACACAACAGTGAAGGTTGTTTGTCTTTTTCTGATTTTGTTTTTGCTGCTCAGCAGGGAGACACATTGAGCGTGATGGCATCTCTGCTCAGTATTGGTATATGCTACACATCAGACATACACAAAGATTGAACATTGTTTGTGTCCTGTATGTCCTATATTTACTGCCTTATCGTCTGTATATCAGAAAGGCACAGCAGTAAGTGGTGTTTCTCATTGATCTTCCTCGCTGTTTCTTAGGTATACACAGTACAGGGTTGTTGGCTGCACTCCTCCAGGGAGCCACAGCATGGGGACCCCTTGTTTGTTCGACCTGAAAACTGCTTTTCCTGCGACCTGTGTAATCTTGAGGCCTGTGGTTCCGTAAGCAGGGACTGCTGGAGACGCTGCGACCTGGAGTCGCACAGTCACGAATGGTACCCTTTGGAAGCCATAGTATATGACTTCTCAGGCATCTTGCAGTCCCAAGTGGCAGGTTGGGTCGCACGGGTGTGGGAACCCTAAGCTTATCTGTCCCTCCTGTTGAGGTTTTGCTACGCAGCAGGGATACTCATTGTGGAGTTATTGCCTTATTTTGCAGTAGACCAGAAAGATTGCAGCTGTAAAGGCTGTCTGTTGTTTCTTTGTTTTTATGTTGCTGCACAGCAGAAATACTCAACATTGAAGCTTGTTGGTGCTTTCTGTTTTATATTGCCTTATCTTATGGCACTTCAGAAAAACCCAATGCTGTAGGTTGCTTGTGTTCTTTCTCTGTTGGTTCTATGTAACTGCACTACAGAACTGCATAACAGAAAGGATTGTCTTATAACTGTACTTGGTGGTTCGTCATAAATACGCAACATAGAAGTTTGGGTCTTTCTGTCTTCTCTTTAAGGCCTTGTTTTGCTGTACATCAGTAAAACACCACTGTAAAAGGGGGTTCCCGTCCTTTCTGTATTTACCAGTTATGACCTAGCTAGCTGCACTTCAGAAATGCGCAGCATTTAAGGTGTGTTTGTGTCTTAATGTTTACATATTGGCCGCACATCAGAAAACCAGACTGTGAGGTTCAGATTTGGGTCTCTTCCCATGTTTGATATGTTGGTTTAGCTAGTCACACTCAGATACACAACATTTTTGTCTGTTTGTGTCCTTTCTGTTTAAATCTATTGTGCTATGTCCACAATCTATGATTTTTTCTTTTTATTTGTGATATTAATAATACATGTATCACCTTTTTGTATTTCAGCCTTCTCTTCCGTGGAAGGGCCAGGAGTTCTGGCTGCAAATGTCACATGTCAGAAAGCCTCGACCCCTTACTTTCAGGGATGCCAGAGCCATTTCCTAGGGTTGAAGCCCGGTAGAGTTATGGGTCACTGGAGGAAGGCGATAATGAGTCGCCCTGTAATAAGAACTTAGGAAGTTCGGTTCAGAGGAGTTTTATGGCCTGAAGATGAAGTATAAAGATGTATATCCGACCAAATAGGTTACAGCTCGGTGCATGGCCTTCATTTTGCCCTTCTAGCAAAACTAGATGTAGCAGTATGAGTGTTCTCCTCCTGCTATGGATGTTAATCTCCTGAGTAGGCTCTCAGGCATAAGTAAAACTATAGATTGGGCATGCCTTAAACCCAGGGGTTAAGTTTTTGTTAATCTATTTCCCTTAAGTAGGTTTCCCTTCAGTCTTTGCTGACGTAAAGATAAAAATGAACAAAAAAGGTTGTCTGTCAGGGGCCCCCCTTTTGGCAGTTTTATTTCCCTGGACAGGGTTGTGTTAAGACAGGCTCCCTTATTGATCAATGTAGTGTCCTTGTCTTACAACACAGCTCTCCGATTAATCTTTTTAGTGATTCTAAGCAGCACCTATAGGCAGAATAGGCCATTGTTGTTAGATGTGTGACAGGCAACATTGATAACCTACAAGTTTAACATGTTTTCTGATTCCATCTTTAAGAGCCCACTCCACCTAGATCCTGCATCCGAAGCAGAGAAGGCAGGGACACCGGTGGAGTAGACCGGCAGATGAGCCGCATGATCCAGCTATAATACCTTCATCAAGCATATGGAGTGAAGGTAAAGCTCACTGCAGAACCGAGGTTCGCCAAGAGGGTCTTGCAGTGGTCCCACCCTAAAGGTAGGCCTGAGGTACTTGATTATCCTCTCAGGTGTGCCGTCCTGGAAGATGACTTGAGAAAAGTACTAGTTACTTACCGGTAACTGTCTTTCTAGGAAATCTTCCAGGACGGCAGGCCTACTTCCCACCCATTGGAGGAGGGAAAATTTTAGAACACTAGAAGGTGAGTACCTATGAGGAATGATTTCCCTTGTGAAACAGGTTCAGGAGTTACTTCTCTACAAACTGAGGATCAAGGGGAAGGGTGTGGACTTAAAACAGCTGTTGATTGATTGTGTTTCCTGTCGGGAGGAGCCTCTCATCTCTCAGGTGTGCCGTCCTGGAAGATTTCCTAGAAAGACAGTTACCGGTAAGTAACTAGTACTTTTCTGTACTTGCAGCATTTTGGGCATGCATTTTTATTTATTTTTTTACACTATGGTTGCTTTATAAACAGTGCTGATCACTGTTATAAGCAATCATTTTTTATGGATGGAATCCATTCATTGGCATTGTGTACTATGGTGATAACTGTGATTGACCACAGCTATCACATGGTACAGATGCACTGTGATTGGCCCTGTCTGTACCATGTAATCATCACAATAGTACACAATGAATGGCTATGAAGGAAAGCCATTCACTGTGTACAACTTTCATGTGATCGCTGTGATTGGTATCGGGGTGGGACCGGTACGACGATCTGTCTTCTGGGTTACAGATCACGCTGCAGTGACGTCTCCCCCCCCCCCACCCCCCCGGAATAACAGCGCCCCTGCTTGGCCGTCATTTGTCTATAGGCCAGGCAGGAGGCGGTTAAAGACCTCTTAAAAAACCAGCCAAAAACATATCTAAATCTAAAAATGTATTATATTGCAGTTCATCGGTCCTTAGATGAGGTGGTTGTATTAGTTTTCTTTCTGCAAGTCTTTTTTCTCTTTTTAAATCTTATGCTTTCACCAATAATACACTTCCTGTTCTGGGGTGACAAACCTTACTCACCATGTCACCATGTCGCCATGTCACCCTAGAGAAGGAAGTGAATTGTGTTACTAGGAGAATCATCCAGGAAACAAAGAAAAAAACAATGAAACAGAAAACGAATGTTGTCACATCATCTAATAACAGGAAAGCTGCAAAATACGACATGATTGTTTTTGTGTTCAGATAAAACTTTAACCAGTTGCATGAACAATGCTAAAAAAATGTCATCACAGTACACAGGGCGGTTGTCGTACTTCCTGTGCTTTTATCTTCACAAGCTGCAGTGCAAATACAATAGCTATATCAATTGCTGCTGTCACAAACACTATTGTCTGATACAGTGTTTATATACAGTGTTCTTACATGAGATACAAAGTAACATTGTTTATAAACATTGATCAGACGGGAGATGGAGAGATACAAAGTAACATTGTTTATAAACATTGATCAGACAGGAGAGGGAGAGATACAAAGTAACATTGTTTATAAACATTGATCAGATAGGAGATGGAGAGATACAAAGTAACATTGTTTGTAAACATTGATCAGACAGGAGATGGAGAGATACAAAGTAACATTGTTTGTAAACATTGATCAGACAGGAGATGGAGAGATACAAAGTAACATTGTTTATAAACATTGATCAGATAGGAGATGGAGAGATACAAAGTAACATTGTTTATAAACATTGATCAGATAGGAGATGAAGAGATACAAAGTAACTTTGTTTATAAACATTGATCAGATAGGAGATGAAGAGATACAAAGTAACTTTGTTTATAAACATTGATCAGACAGGAGATGGAGAGATACAAAGTAACATTGTTTATAAACATTGATCAGACAGGAGATGGAGAGATACAAAGTAACATTGTTTGTAAACATTGATCAGACAGGAGATGGAGAGATACAAAGTAACAGTGTTTATAAACATTGATCAGACAGGAGAGGAAGAGATACAAAGTAACATTGTTTGTAAACACTGATCAGACAGGAGATGGAGAGATACAAAGTAACATTGATTAGACATCGATAACTAAGATCTGTTTCATTCATCTGCTCATCAAAGGGATGAGGTTCAAAGTACATCTGATTTCACCTAAGGCCCCTTTCACACTGTCTGTCATTTTTAGCGCCGCTTTACCGTCGTCTTAGCGGTGGTATTCGGCCGCTAGCGGTGCGGTTTTAACCCCCGCTGCCGGCCAAAAAAGGGCTAAAACCGCTCGCATAGTGCCGCTACAGCGGCGGTATAGCCGCGGTATAGCCGCGCTGCCCCATTGATTTCAATGGGCAGGAGCGGTGAAGGAGTGGTGAATACACCGCTCCTTCACCGCTCCAAAGATGCTGTTTGCAGGAGTTTTTTTTCTCTCCTGCCAGCGCACCGCTCCAGTGTGAATGCCCTCGGGGCTTTCACACTGGAGAAACAGCAGCGGCAGTTTTAGGTCGGTTTGCAGGCCCTATTTTTAGCGCAATAACGCCTGCGAACCGCCCCAGTGTGAAAGGGGCCTTAATCAACCTTTTTTTATTAAAAAAAACCCCATGGTTTCTATGTAACACCCTTTTAACCCTTAGTTTACCATAATCAGCCCTAAATTAAGCTGCATTAAAACTAACATTGTCATATATTGCAGCTTTTTTTTTTTTTTTTTTAGGATTTTTTCCTTTATTTTCATCTGATGATCCAGTCAGTATCACACTTCCTGTTATAGGGTGACTCTACTCTATATAGAGGAACAATGGGGACACCTTTGGACAGCTTCAGTGTCAGTCTGGGAAGAGGATAATGTTAAACTACCAGATGTAACTAACAAATAAAGCTGGACTCCAGGTTACATTTTTATGCAGTTACAGAAAAACGTTTTCTTTTCTTTTGGGATAAAGGTTTTACATTTAGGTATTTTTAAAATGTTTATTTTATTTTATTTTATTTCTTTAATTATTTTTATTTATTTATTTTTTATTATTTTATTTCAAAATGTTGAAAGTTTACAGAAATGTCCCTTTTTTAAAAATATTTTAACTTGTAGGCTTTCAAAAACACTCAAGTTTTCTTTTTCAAGCTGGTACCCTAAAATATCTTCAGTTAGCCAATGAAAAGCACCACCTACTATTAGAGCTGCATTATTAATCGTTAAAAAAATTGTGAGCACGATTCAACCCCCCCCCCCCCCCCCCCTCACAATTATAATTTGGCATTTTCCCGATTCATGTTAACCGCTTCAGCCCCGGACCATTTGGCTGGCCAAAGACCAGAGCACTTTTTGCGATTTGGCACTGCGTCGCTTTAACTGACAATTGCGAGGTCGTGCGACGTGGCTCCCAAACAAGATTGACGTCCTTTTCCCCCCCACAAATAGAGCTTTCTTTTGGTGGTATTTGATCACCTCTGCGGTTTTTATTTTTTGCACTATAAACAAAAAAAAAAATGACAATTTTGGAAAAAAAACGCAATATTTTTTACTTTTTGCTATAATAAATATCCCCCAAATATATATAAAATAACATTTGTTTTCCTCAGTTTAGGCCGATATGTAATCTTCTACATATTTTTGGTTAAAAAAAAAAAAATCGTTATAAGTGTATATTTGCGCAAAAGTTTTACCGTCTACAAATAGGGGATAGTTTTATGGCTTTTTATTATTAATTTTTTTTTTACTAGTAATGGCGGCGATCTGCGATTTTTATCGTGACTGCGACATTATGGCGGACACATTGGACACTTTTGACACATTTTTGGGACCATTGTCATTTATACAGCGATCAGTGCTATAAAATTTCACTGATAACTGTAAAAATGTCACTGGCAGTGAAGGGTTAACCATTAGGGGGCAGTGAAGGGGTTAAGTGTGTCCTAGTGTGTGTTCTAACTGAAGGGGGGAGGGGACTGTGTAGGGGAGATGACAGATCACTGTCCATACTCTGTATGAACAGACGATCTGTCTATTCTCCCCTCAGAGAACTGGAAACTGTGCGTTTACACACACAGATCCCCGGTTCTCGGTGTGCCCCGAGGGATTGCGGGAGCACGGCAGTGCCCGCGACCGCCGGGCACACGCATCAGCTCCGTGGGCGAGCAGGGGGCGCGCACGTGCCCCCTGGTGGCTGTCTATTACCGACGTAACATGACGGCGATTCGCACAGCCGAGCCATGTTGCCGCAGTACATCTGCGGCGGCTGGTCGCCATGCGGTTAAACAAGTGCAGAGCCTTCTCTGAGTTGTCAAAAGAAAACGGAAAAAAAAAACTCAGCAGGAAAATGTTTATCAACAGCGATAAAGAGAAACAATGTATCTCTTGGTTCTTTTAGATCAAAGGAATGAACTTGGGTCTGTAAAGGAGGGAAGTTTAACCACTGAAAGACTAAACTTTTTTTGACACTTGTTGCTTACAAGTGAAAATCAGTATTTTTTGCTAGAAATTTACTTAGAACCCCCAAACATTATATATATATATATATATATATATATATATATATATATATATATATTTTTTTTAGCAGAGACCCTAGAGCAGGGATATGCAATTAGCGGACCTCCAGCTGTTGCAGAACTACAAGTCCCATGAGGCAAAGCAAGACTCTGACAGCCACGAGCATGGCACCCAGAGGCAGAGGCATGATGACACGTGATCCCTGTGTCGAAGACACGTAGGGGAGGGGCCAGGACAGAGAGACTGACACAGACTTTACACCAGCGCTGTCTCAGCACAGCATACCGCACCAAACTTCCACTGATTTTGCATAGAAAGCCGTTATAGTATGGTGAACTGACGCACCAGTGCCATGTGAGTACCCCGGTGTGGGGAGCGTTTTCTTTTAATAAAAGCATTTTGACTATATTACACTATATAGTTTCCTTTTCATTCTATGTATGGAGCCACATTGTTTCCAGCTGGAGGAGTGGAGCAGACACTGAGACTGAGCCCAGGGGTGGCTCCAAAGCAATTTTGGACTCAGGGTAGAAGCTGAGTCACACGCTCTGAGGTGAGCACATTAGCTTAAGGGGGTCACGAAGGAGCACAGGAGCATGTTTTGCAGCACTCAGGATATCTTCGGCATGATGTTGGATTGTTGTCACAGCTGAACACCACCTGCACACATTGTTTTATTATCACTGCTGGACATTGTGCCATAGAGAACTTTTTTTTTTTTCATTTAAGAAAAGTAGGTTACTGTGTATTGAGCACGAAGCACACTTTTTATGTTGATTAAGACACTATGTATGGTGTAAAAAGCACTAATAAGCACTAATTTATGGTGTAACAAGCACTTGTTTTTTCACACCTTGTTTATTTGTTCTACATTCATATTATTTGTATTTAATATTATCGCACTAGTAAGCACAAAGTTGGTTATTATTATTTTTGTTTTTGGGGTCACCCAAGCGCAGCGCATAACTTGTAAATTAATTTCATATAAATAGTAAAAAAAATATGTAAAACATTTGAAAAAATGTACAAAAACATTTTAATTTCCTATTAGTGCAGTCTGCAGATCATTAGCGCTCTGGCCGTTACGACATTAAATAATGTAATGTACCTGGAGGTGGCAGTTCAATCGCTGAAGATGTGTTGAAGCTGACGGCATTTGTCACATTACAGAAGAATCTACCAGACGTTTCTGGATCCCAGCCATCCATAGACAGAGAGATGGAGTTGTTTGTGCTGGTGACATTACGGAAAATCTTATTGTTCCTTAGAATTGTGAAGCTGAGCGAACCGTCGCCCTTGGCTTGGCATGTGATGGTGACCCGGCATTGGGTTCCGTTTTCTCTCACTTCCTGTTTCAAGACTGGTTCCAACACTGGAGCTGCAGAAACAAAAATGACTTACTGGCAGGATCACCGGATGAAAACAGAAGAAAGAAAGCCTCAAAAGAAAACAAATGCAGCCAGCGCATCTAAGAATTGGTAAGCTGCAATATAATAAATGTTTGCTTTTGGTCTAATAACGCTTGAACAAGTGTAGCAAGGTCTCCAAGCCTCCTTCAGTCTAATGAGAACCTCCAGGGCCGGAGATAGCTGACATTCTGTATCTGGCGGGTTGTGAGGCATGGTGCGTGCAAGGTGAAAGTTATTGGGCGCCAGACACTTCTTGAATGCAAAAGAGATGTTTATTTCTCTTACAAACTTTTATAGGGGAAAGAGGGTTAGGGCCAGGACACCCTTGAGTAGCTGCAAGTTCAATTAGCAGACTCCGAGACTTCAATAGGAGGACAGCCATGCAGGGAAAGGCCTCCAGCAAGACGCCACATCTGCATGTGTAGGAATGCTGTCTCCCATGGCAACAGTCTTTAACAGTTCCTAACACAAAGCATAACAGTTCTTTCACTCTCAATACAACTTCTCCTTGTAGTTCTTCCATACACTGAGCTCCTGGTTTCTCACTAGACCCTCTGATTCACTGCCACTGAATCCCTTGAGCTCCTCCAATCTCCACAGTGGTATCTTCCTCAACTGTCACCACCGCCTCTCCGCAGGGTCCCTAGTTTGCCACTCTAGATACTTCTCAAGCTTCACCCCCATTGGCCTGCTCGGTCCCTGGCTTGACACACAAGGCTACTCTGCAAGCGTCACCTCCGCTGGGTGGGTCCCTGACTTGGTACCCACTGAAGTTTTCCGATTCTCCACTGTGCCCGTTCGGTGAGAATACTGCTCCGGTACTTGCTTCAGTTACTCGCTGTGGTCCCTGGTAATAAGGTGGTTGGCCCGTTAGTGGCGACAGCTTCCCCTCTACCTCCGACCACGACAGGATGGTTCTCTGGTTCTCTGGCCGGCAGATCCGTCACTTATGGTTGGACTGCAAGCCGCAATCCCAACCCTGCGCTGCCCTCTTGCTTCTAGATAGACCCTCAGACAGCCTAGCAGCCAGATGCCCCCAGGATAGGCCTAATCTCCGGCCTAGCAGCCCGGGGCAACACGACGCACAGAACATAGATCACCTGACTCCACCTAAATATATAGGTGCCCCCAGCAGGTCAAGGGGTTCAAGAAAACCCCTGTCCATAGGCTGAGATACCCCATATACCCATAACCTGACCTTGAGTTGCTCTTCTCATATTTAATACCAAGTGCCCGGCCACCTAGTAGTAGAAGAGAAAAGTGCAACAAGGCCAAACTTATGGAGAAATCAATATATCTCTAACAATTGACCAGAGTAACTACTAATGGCAAGTACATTTGTAAGGAGCATCCCTGACTAAACTCCAGGGTTCTACACAAGCTTATTAGAACCCAAATAGCAAGGGGCTACCAATAGCCATTTTTTTATAATTTGATCAGAGTTTCAGTTTTGTTTTGCTAGCCTCTTCATATAGCACGACTGGCACCCGTATACCACACTCACCCATCACCCGGAGATGGACCTGTCCCTTCAGTGTGAAGTTCACTTCGTACGCAAAGATCCCGCTGTCCTCCTTTCTTAGCTGAGTCAGCTGAAATGTCCCATTGTGTTGGTAGAAGTGACCACGTTGGGTGTACGGATCCCGTACATTGCAGTCACCATGACATGTCACTACAACAGCTCCATTGGTTCTTCTCAAGTCATAAAATGTCAAATTATCAATCTTCACTCTGGGAAAGGACACAGATGAGCCAATTGCTTCAAATAGATTGTGAATCTCCATACCTTCATCCCCTGCAGAAATAAATAAGAGAACAGGTATTTCAGTGTTTGGTGGATGCTGAAGAGTTAAAGCTGAACTCCAAACAGATGTAAAGCAATAACTAATGCAGCTCTATAATCATTACAAGTATTTTTTTTTTATGCAAGCAATGTAAGTACCTGAATTTGACCTGGTGCCAGCCTCTTGAATGCCTGTACAGCAGGGCTCAGATTGGTAAAGGGAAAAACAGCACACAGAGTCAGTTGTGCTGTAGTCCTTATATGCTAACATGGAGCATGCTGATAGAAGGAGAGGGTAGAGTAACACAAGATGAGCTCGTCCTCTCCTTTCAAGTAATCTTCAAGCCTAAATTGAGCATTTTGCAAGTATATAAAAAAAAACAAAATGTTACTAGAGCTCATGATTAAGGCCTGGCGGCTGAAAACGCGCTGGATCCTTACATGACTGTACTACACAAACTTTAACCGCTTACTGCAGTAGGTTGGCTCTTCTGCACGAATCGCCATCATTGTACATCGGCTCCCGCGCCCGCTGCGGGAGGGTGCCCGTGGGTCGGGCGGACTCGATGTCCGCCGGCGACCCACAATCGCCTAGTACAAAAGGTAGAATGGGGATCTGCCTTTGTAAACAAGGCAGATCCCCGTTCTGACAGATGACATGACAGGGATCTACTATTCCCAGTCATCGGGAACAGTGATCTGTCACGTCCCTGCCAGCCCATCCCCCCCTACAGTTAGAACACACACAGTTAACCCCTTGATCGCCCCCCTAGTGTTAATCCCTTCCCTGCCGGTGTCCTTTTTACATTGATCAGTGCTTTTTTTTTTTTTAAGCACTGATCAATGTAATAATGTCACTGGTCCCCAAAAAGTGTCATTTGGGGTCAGATTTGTCCACCGCAATGTCGCAGTCCTGCTGTAAATTGTAGATCGCTGCCATTACCAGTAAAAACAATAAAAAAAAAAAAAAGTCCCCAAATCAATCCCGTAGTTTGCAGATGCGATAACTTTTGCGCAAACCAATCAATATACGCCTATTGTGATTTTTTTTTTAACCAAAAATATGTAGGAGAATATATATCGGCCTAAACTGATGAGTACATTTGTTTTTTTATAATTTTTTTGAGATATGTATCATATCAAAAAGTAGAAAAAATTGTTTTTTTTTTTCAAAATTATCGCTCTTTGTTTATAGCACAAAAAAAAAAAACTGCAGAGGTGATCAAATACCACAAAAATAAAGCTCTATTTGTTGGAAAAAAAGGACGTAAATTTTATTTGGGTACAGCGTCGCACGACCGCGCAATAGCTAGTTAAAGCGACGCAGTGCCGTATCGCAAAAAATGGCCTGGTCATTATGGGGGAAAATCCTTCCGGGTCCTTAAATGGTTAATAAAAAGCATTTTATTATAGCCGTTGCCTTGGAGCACTAGCTTTCTCTATATACCATTTTGAAAAAGATTCCTGCACTAATTTTTGACGATTTTCGTGTGAAATCGCACAGATATCGGCAGGCCACACATGAAATCACACTGACTGGAGGCTTTGAAATCGCGCTGAAGTAGCACGATTTCAAAGCCGCACTCAGCGTGAACCGGGGCTAATACTACTTTTTTTTTTTTTTTTTCAATTTCATTGCAACTTGCATTGACTTCTGTTAAATAAAGTTGCAAGCCGCAATCAAATCGGAGGTCCAAATCGCGGTGATCTGCGGCCTTGAAATAGCACTGAAGTAGCGCAACTTCAAACCTGCAGATCAGTACAATTTGGACCTTCAATCCCATTGCGGCTTGCAACTTTATTTAACAGAAGTCAATGCAAGTCGCAATGAAATCGTAAATAGGGTGCGATGTTGAACTGTCAGATTGCATGATAAATCGCACTGGTGTGAACCGTAAAAAAATAAATGCATCCAAGGGCAAAATAGGTAGTGGTGATTGGTACTGGTGAGTATTGGTACTCCTTCTTGGTCTTACAAAACTGGTATGGTTGCATTCCTAATGAAAAGCTATAATATTTATTTATTTTTTTAAATTTATATATTATACTAATATAAATGCATTTTCACAGTTTAAATTAAATACTCCTTTTTAAATAAAAAAAGCCTAACTGCGACATGTTGTGGAGGAGGCGTGACTACATGACAAGGCTCTTTTGATTCAGATCTTTATCCCTTACAGCAGTGGTTCTCAACTCCTGTCCTCGTGACCCACTAACAGGCAAGGTTTACAAGATAACTGAAATACATCACAGGTGATATCATTTGCTGCTCAGTGATTGCAGTATTCTAGTCTGCATCTCCCCAAGGTAATACTTCAAATCTGGCCTGTTGGTGGGTCCTGAGGACAGGAGTTGAGAACCACTGCCTTACAGAAAAGAATGAAGATCCTGTTACAGGGCTCAGTCATGTGATGAGATCACACTGGGCGTTGGCGACTTCAAGAACAAACAGACTTCCAGAGTACACAGCGAGGCTGGAAAGTCCCTGAGACACAGCAAACATGAAGAGCTCTGACTACAGAAAACCTGAATTCTGCTTCACAACGGAGCACCAAACCTACCCCATGGATTACCAGCACCATCACCTATCAGGAACTCTACAACATGTCCTCCAAAGGGCCCCACACAATTCTCAGCCTTTGTATCTTTAATAAAAAATGTTCCAATGTGATTTTGGTTTCTTTTGGCATCTGAACCCTCTGTGGACCTCAAGAGCCGACCAGCTTTATATCCAAAGGATACCAAGATGGAACATCTGGATGACTACAGCCACCCTAGCTACCATTGCTCCCTCAAAAATTACTTCTGTCCTGGATTATTAATGTTCTGTCCTGGATTATTAATGTTCTGTCCTGGATTATTAATGTTCTGTCCTGGATTATTAATGTTCTGTCCTGGATTATTAATGCTTTATTGGGAGTTCACTGGTTGTCATTGGTGGAGCTATGAAGGTAAGTGGCAAAATTATGGTCAAGGGGACAAAACAGCAGCCAAGCAGTCCTCACACAAAAGGAACAGCTGGACACAAACTACCCGGGACTTTTATTACTGGAGCCAAGATGAGTTCAAATCTTGTTTGTATATTATTTTCCCATTTTTCTTTACCGCAAGTCAGGCCAAGAATGGGGGCATCTACGCTTCCTAGTTCTTCAGTGGATCATATTATCAACTGCACAGGTTTTAATCACTCGGGGTTGAAGGGAAGATGGTCAGGCTGTGGTGTCAAGACTTTACCACTCTTCTACCTAGGACCTCTGTGTGCTACATCAATCCCCCTCCCCCCCTCCCCAAATAAAAAAAATTGCGAAGAGGTATATATAAAGCTATTTTACTCAGTTACTCCTATGGCAGCCTATACACTCACACTATATATAGATTGCAGTTCATGGGAATTTACATTGCAACTCTCCCCTGTGGTCCAGCTGGCTCTCATCACTGTAAACAGGAGTAAAAGGGGGGGGTCATTCTGGGACTGGTCAGTATTGGGGTGCAGGAGGAGAAGAGCCAACTCCGCTTGGCTGCAGCAGCTGATGTAATCATATGTAAGAATATAGGATGGGGGGATTTCACGTGAATCATAAAGGCGTAAATTCCAAGTGTTGGGCAATATACATTGTGCACAAGAATGGACACGGGGAGCTCTGTAATCTTTATATACAAAGTGTATCACTTCACATACACCCAGATCACAATTGTCTGATTCCATTGTATGAAATGTTAGTATTATATTGTAGGAGGGATTAACATTAAAAGGAAGGCATGCTGGGAAGTGGCCATATGACAGGGGAGGCATTTAAATCACATGATGTTACAAAGTCATGTACAATATACTACGCAAGAGTACGCCGACTGTCACTCTAGAACTACAAGGTCCAGCATGACCAGTCTGAGCATAGTGGGATTCTCATTTCTACATCAGCACAGCTCAGCCACATCTACAGTCATTCTCTGACTTCCTAAAGTTGTGTGACAGCCTGATACATTGTAACACTGCATGCCTTGTATTTACTACACACAGCCTGATACATTGTAACATTGCATGCCTTGTATTTACTACACACAGCCTGATACATTGTAACATTGCATGCCTTGTATTTACTACACACAGCCTGATACATTGTAACATTGCATGCCTTGTATTTACTACACACAGCCTGATACATTGTAACACTGCATGCCTTGTATTTACTACACACAGCCTGATACATTGTAACACTGCATGCCCTGTATTTACTACACACAGCCTGATACATTGTAACACTGCATGCCCTGTATTTACTACACACAGCCTGATACATTGTAACACTGCATGCCCTGTATTTACTACACACAGCCTGATACATTGTAACACTGCATGCCCTGTATTTACTACACACAGCCTGATACATTGTAACATTGCATGCCCTGTATTTACTACACACAGCCTGATACATTGTAACATTGCATGCCCTGTATTTACTACACACAGCCTGATACATTGTAATATTGCATGCCCTGTATTTACTACACACAGCCTGATACATTGTAACACTGCATGCCCTGTATTTACTACACACAGCCTGATACATTGTAACACTGCACGCTACATTCACTGTATTTATCAAACATAGCCTGCAGAAAATATCTCCCTCCTCCCCAGCAGAGTTTTATTTCTGGCTCTTTCATCGGCCAGTAATTTCCTACAAGGCTGGCATTGTTCCCCAACATAAAAATCATTGTTCCCTAAAATAAAGATGATTGCTCCCTAAAAAAGATGATTGTTCCCAACATAGAGATGAATGTCCCTCAACAGAGACCTCCCAACATAGTGATGATCAGTGTCCCAGCAGACCAGGCAGTGCCCCCTCCACACTGGCAGATCTCACCTGTAGCTGTGTAGAGGGTGATCAGGGATATCAGGAGGATCAGGGGGGTCTTCATGGTGCAGGGATTGGGGGGTCTCTGCAGAGACATCCACTGGTGCTGCTGATGCAACTTTACAGATTTCAGACTGGAGGAATGCAAGGGAGGTCTGGAGTTTTGATTGGTCAGGAGGGAGGGATGGGGATGGGGGTGCTCAGTGACGCCCACAGGCCTGATGTAATCTCATTGACTACAAACAGTGAATGGGTCTGGGCGTGTGAGGTGAGGAGGAGGGGAGAGCCTCACATGATTTCCTGTTATGGTAACTGATATGGTATTCACTTCTGGTGCTGGAGAGTGAATTCCCGTAAACAAATTATCAACATTTTGTGGAGGACTCTTGATGTGCGTCATCTTCTAGTAATAACAACACCCAATATGATATAGAAATGAATGTTATGCACAGCTGCAGGCAATGTTGACAAACCCATGCATACATATATACAGTACATACAGTACACACATATATACAGTACATATATACAGTACACACATATATACAGTACATACAGTACACACATATATGCAGTACATATATACAGTACACACATACATATATACAGTACATATATACAGTACACACATATATACAGTACATACAGTACACACATATATACAGTACATATATACAGTACACACATACATATATACAGTACATATATACAGTACACACATATATACAGTACATATATACATATATACATACATGCACACACATATATACATACATACAGTACACACATACATATATACAGTACATATATACATATATACAGTACATATATACAGTACACACATACATATATACAGTACATACAGTACACACATATATACAGTACACACATACATATATACAGTACACACATATATACAGTACACACATACATATATACAGTACACACATATATACAGTACATATATACATATATACATACATACACACACATATATACATACATACAGTACACACATGCACACATATATACAGTACATATATACAGTACACACATACATATATACAGTACATATATACAGTACATATATACAGTACATATATACAGTGCACACATATATACAGTATATATATACAGTACACACATGCACACATATATACATACAGTGCAAACATATACATACAGTACACACATACATATAGCTCCCAACTGTCCCTGATTTGGAGCAATGTCCCTCTGTCCCTCTGTCCCTCATTCCTCCTCATTTGTCCCTCATTTTGGTCTGATCTATATAGTTGTATATAAAATGCACTTTTTATCTATCAAAAAAGTGTCTCCCAGTGCTAAACCTTTCATCTGATTTCTAAATTGCTGCATTTGTAAATTCCAAAAGCCTATATAAAGGAATTGTAGTGGTTAAAAAAGCACTCGTGGGTTCAACCAATCTTGTTTTTTTGCACAATTCTCCTTTAAGGGGGCGTGGAAGGGGGTGTGTCCTATGCCTGCATACTTCTGCTGATAGGTGTCCCTCATTCCGATCTCACAAAGTTGGGAGGTGTGCATACATACATACAGTACATACACACACATATATATATATATACAGTGGGGACGGAAAGTATTCTGCAAGGAGGAATGGCAGAGGATCCCCAAATCCAGGTGTGAAAAACTTGTTGCATCTTTCCAAAAAAGACTCATGGCTGTATTAGATCAAAAGGGGCTTCTACTAAATACTGAGCAAAGGGTCTGAATACTTAGGACCATGTGATATTTCAGTTTTTCTTTTTTAACAAATCTGCAAAAATGTCAACAATTCTGTGTTTTTCTGTCAATATGGGGTGCTGTGTGTACAATATGGGGTGCTGTGTGTACATTAATGAGGAAAAAAATGAACTTAAATTATTTTAGCAAATGGCTGCAAAATAACAAAGAGTGAAGAATGTAAGGGGGTCTGAATACTTTCCGTCCCCACTGTATATACAGTACACACACACATATATATATACATACACATACAGTACACACATACAGTACATACAAACACAGACATACATACAGTATACACATACAGTACATACATACGGTACAGACATACATACAAATACATACATACATACATACATACATACACATACCTGCTATGACTCCACTACACTATTTACAGACTGGGAGGATTTCCCACCCCCACCTCAGTGACTCAATAGAGAGAAAGTGAACACAACCTGAGTGTGTAGTTCATGTAATGAGTGACGTCCGTTCTGATGTGACTTCCACCGCCCCCCATTGTACACCATTACAGATCTGAGGAGGGATTGGTGAACTTTCTAACCTCCACCCTAATATTATTCTAAACTACAATAAAAATGAATGGAAAAGGGTGTAAAATGCTGGGGCTTGTAGTTCCTCTATGGCAGCCCATACACTCACGCAATATATACTGTAGATTGCAGTTACATTGTAGTTCTGACCTGCAGCCCAGCTGGCTGTCAGCACCATGGGCAGGAATATAGGGGGGGCTGGTCCCGGGACTGATCAGTATTGGGGTGCAGGAGGAGAAGAGCTGAGTCTGTGTAACTGCAGGATCTGATATAATGATATGTAAGAATTTAGGATGGGGGGGGGGGGGGGGTGGGCCTCATCTGACCTCAAAGATGGAATTCCCCAGTATTATGCTATATCCATCGTACACCAGAACAGGCGCTATTGGGGAGCTCTATGATACTTCATATACAAAGTGTATCAGAAAAAGCGTGCATAATAAATGTACAGTATTCAAAAGGCCAGAATAAATGAATATACTGGATGGCGAAATACATTTACGCTCAAACGCCATACATGCAGAAATGCACATACATATTGTAACATTAGAGAAGATTTTTCTGCTACGTTCTTATTTCCATAAGTCTGTGTGCATGAGATCTTATATGCTACAAACAAATACAAATACAAACAAATACTTCCCAGCATTGTAGAATACCCTGATACATAACGTTGCATGATACATTTCCCTGTATTTACTAAACACACCAGTCAGCAGCAATCAGTGCCCATCAGTACTGCTAATCAGTGCCCACCAGTGCCCATCAGTACTGCTAATCAGTGCCCACCAGTGTCACCTATCAGTGCCATCTATCATTGCCTATCAGTACTGCTAATCAGTGCCCATTAGTGCTGCCAATCAGTGCCTCCTGATCAATGCCCACCAGTGCCGATTATCAGTGCTCACCAGTGCCCTTCAGTGCTGCATATCAGTGCCACCTCTCCATGCCACCTATCGGTGCCCATCAATGCCACCTCATCAGTGCCTCCTGATCAGTGCCACCTATCAGTGCCCTTCAGTGCTGCCTATCGGTGCCACCTCTCTGTGCCACCTATCAGTGCCCATCAGTGCCTCCTGATCAGTGCCCATCAGTGCCTTCTGATCAGTGCCCACCAGTGCCGCCTATCAGTGCCACCTCTTCAGTGCCTCCTGATGAGTGCTCACCAGTGCTGCCTATCAGTGCCCTTCAGTGCTGCCTATCGGTGCCACCTCTCTGTGCCACCTATCAGTGCCCATCAATGCCACCTCATCAGTGCCTCCTGATCAGTGCCCACCAGTGCTGCCTATCAGTGCCCATCAGTGAAGGAGAAGAATTAGCTGTTTGCAAAATTGTATAACAAATTATACTTTTTTTTTCCCCCAAATTTTCTGTCTATTTTTGTTTGTTTAGCAAAAAAATAAAAAAAAAAACCCAGTGGTGACTAAACACCACACTCAATTTGTATGAATAAAATCATAAAAATCTCATATGGGTACAGCGTAGCATGACCGCGCAATTGTCTTTTAAAGTGTGGGAGCTCTGAAAGCTGAAGATTGGCCTGGGCAGGGAGGGGTGTAAGTGCCTGGTAGGCAAGTGATATATAACAGAGACATATGGCACCTACGAGTATATGTGTTATCCATATAACTGACTGGAAGATAAAGACAATAGTTGGATGACAGTTGTGTTTCTTTAATACATTGATCAGTGTATGGGGCGCTTAGAGCTCCAATGTGGATCTTTTCTGCTATGACTCTTTTCCTGTCGATATCGATACATGTGTTTTGTTCTGACGCATTTTTAATGACATTAATGTAATTTTCTGTTTTCTTATAGAAAATCATATAAATGTATGCTGGTCTAAAATGTTGTGAATTGTCTCTCCTCTGTGTGATGAATAAACGGATCTAACTGGAAAACATGAACTCCGGGTCATTATTTTGTCAAATATTATAACATGTCAGAGTTTTATTTGTGAACCAGTTCAAACCCAGGCCAATTCTGACATTCCTCTCCTACATGTAAAAATCTGTGTTTTGTTTGCTAGAAAATTACTCAGAACCCCCAAATGTTATATAGATATATATTTTTTTAGCAAAGACCCTAGAGAATAAAAAGGTGGTTGTTGTAATTTTTTTTTTTTTACACTGTCCATTAAATTTTTTTTTTTAATCACTTTTGTTCCTATCACAAGGGATGCTTACATACAGAAATAAGGCATGATTGACAGGTCCTCTTTTATGAAGACATCTGGGGTCATTAAGACCCCAGATATTTCCTCTACCCTGGAAAGCATGAGATCTAAAAAAAAAAAACGTAATCTCTGCTTTCCAGGGAAAAAAATGGCAGTGTTTGCGTTACTTCTGGCTCTGGCAGATGTAATCACGTTGCTTCCACGGCCAGCTCTGTTGTAACTCGGCACCACCGGATTGGATACTGAGCTCCCCCGTGCAATTGGAGAGGCTCTGGTGGGTGTCTGATCCTGCCACCTGTAAAAGCAATCCAGGGGGTAATTAGCCAATAGGATGGCTTTTACATTACAGGGAATCGCTATCTGGAAAAAAAAAGATACCAGAATGATGCCTGTTGATGCAGCCACCATCCTGAGACAACCACTGAAAGTCCAGGAAGTGGTTAAAGTTCTCTGCTGGGGAAGAGCAAGAGGTAGGTATTTCTGCTGACTGCTGTGTTTTTTTTAAATACAGGATCATAGAGATGGTTGTGGACACCATCCTACCACCAGCCTGCTCTGTGGTAACCTGGTTGCCGCCGCCGGATTGGATCCCAGGCTCTCTGGTCACACGGGAGAGCCCTGAGAGCCGCCGATGGGTGGCAGGAGGCATCATCCAGATATCTCCACTTCAAGTCTAGAATGCCATATGATGTCATATGGCGGGAAATGTTTAAAGATGAACTCCAGGCACAACAAAACTTTTATTAGAGTGGAGGTTTAGCCACTCTAACCTGTATACACGATCAGCACTGCCTCCTATTGTAGTGTCCCCCTCTGTGTGTGATTTATAGAAATAAATGTTGCAAATACCTAATTTCACTGCTGAAATTGTGATCACATGACCAGCCAGCTTTCTTCTCTACTCCTCTAAGAGATGCAGTGGGCGGGGCTGAGATTCCCCTGCTGACTACAGTCTGGAGGAGAGGAGGAGGAGAGAGCTGGCTAGTCATGTGATCGCAATCGGCTCTTAAATGAGGTATTTACAGCATTGATATTTATAAATCATTCACAGTGGGGGACACTGCAATAGGACATACCTCCCAACTTTTTGAGATGGGAATGAGGGACACCTATCAGAAAAAGTATGCAGGCACAGGACACACCCCTTAAAGGAGAATTGTACAAAAAAAAAAACAAGATTGGTTGCTTTTATTTACCACTACTATTCCTTTATATTGGCTTTTGGAATTTACAAATGCAGCAATTTAGAAATCAGATGAAAGGTTTAGTGCTGGAAAACACTTTTTGATAGATAAAAAGTGCATTTTATATACATCTATATAGATCAGACCAAAATGAGGGACAAACGAGGAGGAATGAGGGACAGAGGGACATTGTTCCAAATCAGGGACAGTTGGGAGCTATGCAATAGGAGGCAGTGCTGATGGTGTACACACAGACAGAGAGGGGAGGGGCGGCTCACACACACACAGAGAGGGGAGGAGGGAGGAGGACACAAGAGTAGATAGGAGAGCAGATAGCAGGCTGCTGATGAGAGAGGCATGTAAACTGACCACGGCATCTGGTCTCAGCAGCCATGATACACTGTGGTCAGTTTACATAGAGGAGGGTAGAAACTGGCAGGATCAGCCAGGTTTTTTAGGTGTTACCGGGGGCCAAATGACACAGGACAAGCACTGTATCATATATCTTTTTTTTTGGGTTAACATACGCTTTAAAATATCTTCCCTAATAGCTGCAAAGGATAAAACAAAATCCAAAATGTTTTTACAAACTCAGATATTGCCTTGTAAATATAGCAGTGACATCACTGTGCTGTACAAACTACAGGAGGGGGGGCGGAGACCGGACCAGTCACCCTGCAGGAGGAGAGAGAGCAGCAGTCAGCAGTGCCACAGGCTGGTCGCCTCCGTGCCATGCCGCAGTGATGCCATAATTTATGCAAAAGGAGCCCCGACCAAGTATTGAGTGCATACTGTACATGGACAGACTTTTCACTAAGCCAACATTTCTGTATTAAAAATTCTTTTTTTTTTTTTTTTTTTTTTTATTGGTCTTATGTAATATTCTAATTTTTTGAGATACTGAATTACTGAACTAGCTGTAAGCCATAATCATCAAAATTAAAAGAAAGAAAATGCTTTAAATATATGACTGTGTGTAATGCATCTATAAAATACACGAGTTTCACTTTTTGAGTTGAATTACTGAAATAAACTAACTTTTTGATGATATTCTAATTTTTTGAGCTGCACCTGTATAATAAAGTCCAAGGTTCAAGGATTAAACATGGCATATATACACCAGGGGAAATTATAATATGTAGCAGAAGCAAACCTCCCAACCTTTTTGGGTTGGGCATAGGTGTGTGTGGCCTTTTGCATTAGGGTGTGCACCCCAAAGCTCAAACACACATGCGTGTATATATATATATATATATATATATATATATATATATATATATATATATATATATATATATATTTACACTATATTACTAAAAGTATTGGGACTAAGGATGAGCCAAACACCCTCCTGTTTTCGGAAAAACACACGAACACCGTTAAAGTCTATGGGACACGAACATAAAAAATCTAAAGTGTTCATTTTAAAGGCTTATATGCAAGTTATTGTCATAAAAAGTGTTTGGGGACCTGGATCCTGCCCCAGGGGACATGGATCAATGCAAACATTTTTTTTTTTAAATAAGCCATTTTTTCAGGAGCTGTGATTTTTTTTAATGCTTAAAGTGAAACAATAAAAATGAAATGTTCCTTTAAATATCGTGCCTGGGGGGTGTCTATAGTATGCCTGTAAAGTGGCACAGTTTTCCCGTTTTTAGAACAGTCCCTGCACAAAATGACATTTCTAAAGGAAGAAAGTAATTTAAAACTGATTGTGGCTGTAATAAATTGTCGGGTCTCGACAATATAGATAAAACTCATTGAAAAAAAGGGCATCGCCCCCCAGTCCATTACCAGGCCCTTTGGGTCTAGTATGAATATTAAGGGGAACCCCGAACCAAAATTTAAAAAAAAAATTGCGTGGGGGTCCCCCCCAAAATCCATACCAACCAGACCCTTCAGGTCTGATATGGAAATTAAGGGGAACCCTGTGCCAAAATTAAAATAAAATGGCGTAGGGGTTCCCTCCAAAATCCCCACCAGACCCTTATCCGGGCACACAACCTGGCAGGCCGCAGGAAAAGAGGGGGGGACGAGAGAACGCCCCCTGAACTGTACCAGGCCACATGCCCTCAACGTGGAGAGGGTGCTTTGGGGTCTGACCCCAAAGCACCTTGTCCCCATGTTGATGGGACAAGGGCCTCATCCCCACAACCCTTGCCCGGTGGTTGTGGGGTTATGCGGGCGGGGGACTTATCGGAAATCTGGAACCCACCTTTAACAAGAGGAACCCCAGATCCCGGCCCTCCTCTGTGAATTGGTAATGGGGTGCATTGTACCCCTACCGTTTCACAAAATAAGTGTCAACAATGGTAAAAAAGACAAGAGACAGCTTGGGACAAGTCCTTTATTAAAAAGTAAAAAAATAAAAATGTCCAGCGATGTAAATTCACGCCGCCCGACGGACCGAAAAAGAAAAAAAAACAAGAAAACCGCAACCGTTCCGCCTCTCGGCGGGAGCCTCCCATGGAGGCGGAACGGTTGCGCCTTTTTTTTTCCTTTTCCGGTCCGTCGGGCGGCGTGGATTTACATCGCTGGACATTTTTATTTCTTAACCACTTCAGCCCCGGACCATTTGGCTGCCTAAAGACCAGAGGACTTTTTCCAATTTGGCACTGCGTCGCTTTAACTGCTAATTGCGCAGTCATGCAATGCTGTACCCAAACGAAATTTGCGTCCTTTTCTTCCCACAAATAGAGCTTTCTTTTCATGGTATTTGATCACCTCTGCGGTTTTTATTTTTTGCGCTATAAACCGAAAAAGACAGAAAATTTTGAAAAAAAATGATATTTTTTACTTTTTGTTATAAAAGAAATCCAATAAACTCAATTTTAGTCATACATTTAGGCCAAAATGTATTCGGCCACATGTCTTTGGTAAAAAAAAATGTCAATAAGCGTATATTTATTGGTTTGCGCAAAAGTTATAGCGTCTACAAACTAGGGTACATTTTCTGGAATTTACACAGCTTTTAGTTTATGACTGCCTATGTCATTTCTTGAGGTGCTAAAATGGCAGGGCAGTACAAAACCCCCCCAAATGACCCCATTTTGGAAAGTAGACACCCCAAGGAAATTGCTGAGAGGCATGTTGAGCCCATTGAATATTATTTTTTTTTGCCCCGAATGATTGAATGACAAACAAAAACAAAATTACAAAAAGTTGTCACTAAATGATATATTGCTCACACAGGCCATGGGCATATGTAGAATTGCACCCCAAAATACATTTAGCTGCTTCTCCTGAGTATGGGGATACCACATGTGTGGGACTTTTTGGGAGCCTAGCCGCGTACGGGGCCCCGAAAACCAAGCACCGCCTTCAGGATTTCTAAGGGCGTAAATTTTTGATTTCACTCCTCACTACCTATCACAGTTTTGAAGGCCATAAAATGCCAAGATAGCACAAACCCCCCCAAATGACCCCATTTTGGAAAGTAGACACCCCAAGCTATTTGCTGAGAGGCATGTTGAGTCCATGGAATATTTTATATTTTGACACAAGTTGCGGGAAAGTGACAATTTTTTTTTTTTTTTTTTTGCACAAAGTTGTCACTAAATGATATATTGCTCACACAGGCCTTGGGCATATGTGGAATTGCACCCCAAAATACATTTAGCTGCTTCTTCTGAGTATGGGGATACCACATGTGTGGGACTTTTTGGGAGTCTAGCCGCGTACGGGGCCCTGAAAACCAATCACCGCCTTCAGGATTTCTAAAAGGTATAAATTTTTGATTTCACTCTTCACTGCCTATCACAGTTTCGGAGGCCATGGAATGCCCAGGTGGCACAACCCCCCCCCCCCCAAATTACCCCATTTTGGAAAGTAGACACCCCAAGCTATTTGCTGAGATGCATGGTGAGTATTTTTCAGCTCTCATTTGTTTTTAAAAATGAAGAAAGACAAGAAAAAACTTTTTTTTTTCTTTTTTCAATTTTCAAAACTTTGTGACAAAAAGTGAGGTCTGCAAAATACTCACTATACCTCTCAGCAAATAGCTTGGGGTGTTTACTTTCCAAAATTGGGCCATTTGGGGGGGGGGTTTGTTCCACCTGGGCATTCCATGGCCTCCGAAACTGTGATAGGCAGTGAAGAGTGAAATCAAAAATTTATGCCCTTAGAAAGCCTGAAGGCGGTGCTTGGTTTTCGGGGTCCCGTACGCGGCTAGGCTCCCAAAAAGTCTCACACATGTGGCATCCCCGTACTCAGGAGAAGCAACAGAATGTATTTTGGGGTGTAATTTCACATATTCCCATGGCATGTTTGAGCAATATATCATTTAGTGACAACTTTGTGCAAAAAAAAAAAAAATTTGTCTCTTTCCCGCAACTTGTGTCACAATATAAAATATTCCATGGACTCGACATGCCTCTCAGCAAATAGCTTGGGGTGTCTACTTTCCAAAATGGGGTCATTTGGGGGGGGTTTTGAACTGTCCTGGCATTTTATGCACAACATTTAGAAGTTTATGTCACACATCACCCACTCTTCTAACCACTTGAAGACAAAGCCCTTTCTGACACTTTTTGTTTACATGAAAAAATTATTTTTTTTTGCAAGAAAATTACTTTGAACCCCCAAACATTATATATTTTTTTTAAAGCAAATGCCCTACAGATTAAAATGGTGGGTGTTTCATTTTTTTTTTTCACACAGTATTTGAGTAGCGATTTTTTAAACGCATTTTTTGGGGAAAAAACACACTTTTTTAAATTTTAATGCACTAAAACACACTATATTGCCCAAATGTTTGATGAAATAAAAAAGATGATCTTAGGCCGAGTACATGGATACCAAACATGACATGCTTTAAAATTGCGCACAAATGTGCAGTGGCGACAGACTAAATACATTTTTAAAAGCCTTTAAAAGCCTTTACAGGTTACCACTTTAGATTTACAGAGGAGGTCTACTGCTAAAATTACTGCCCTCGATCTGACCTTCACGGTGATACCTCACATGCATGGTGCAATTGCTGTTTACATTTAATGCCAGACCGTCGCTTGTGTTTGCCTTTGCGCGAGAGCAGGGGGGGACAGGGGTGCTTTTTTTTTTTTCTTTATTATTTTTTTATCTTATTTTTAAACTGTTCCTTTCATTTTTTTTTTTTTAATCATTTTTATTGTTTTTTCAGGGAATGTAAATATCCCCTATGATAGCAATAGGTAGTGACAGGTACTCTTTTTTGAAAAAATTGGGGTCTATTAGACCCTAAATCTCTCCTCTGCCCTCAAAGCATCTGACCACACCAAGATCGGTGTGATAAAATACTTTCCCAATTTCCCAATGGCGCTGTTTGCATCCGGCGAAATCTAAGTCATAAAATGCTCATAGCTTCCGGTTTCTTAGGCCATAGAGATGTTTGGAGCAACTCTGGTCTCTGATCAGCTCTATGGTCAGCTGGCTGAATCACCGGCTGCATTCTCAGGTTCCCTGTTGACAGAGGCGGCTCTAGGCTTTGTGAGGCCTTAGGCAAAACCTAGACATGAGGCCCCACTCGCGCCCATAATGGGAAAAATTAAAGCGATAAAAATGAACTGTATAAATTGTATATATTAAAAGCCTTAAACACTATGAACTATAATTTCACAGTTTCTAGAATTTTCTCTAGCAAATTATCATTAAACATATATATATTACATGCACACAAAAATAAATACAATTTGTGCAGCTGCTACTAGTAATGTGTAGTAGTAGTAGTAAAATAAAAGTCAAAAATCATATTTCTTCATTCACATAAAGCTCAGGTTAATATAACCCAGCACAGAGTTCCCCCTTACATCAGAGTCTGCAAGATTCCCCCTTACAGTGCAAGGGGAAATGCTGCAGACTGGAGTAAGGGGGAACACTAAAGTAAGGGGGGCTCTGGTGACCAGAGATCACCTTATATCAGAGTGTACAGCATTCCCATTTACATCAGAGTTCCCCTTTTTATCAGGGTCCATGGAGTTCCAACTTGCATTTAAAATGAGAACTCCAATGTAGGGAATACGCTGGTGACCACAGACCACCCGCAGAGTGAATACACTAAGGTAAAAGGGGGGGGTACTAATATAAGGGGGAACCTTTATATCAGTGCCCCCTTACCTTGCTGTATTCACTCCCCCTTACATCACTAACCCCCATCAGACTATCCTTGCAACGCTGTCACTGACCTCATCTCAGGTGCACCGTACAGGGCTCAGCTAGACGGTCCTCTCTGGGCTCCAGCTTGGTGGCTCTAGTTTCATCCTATATTATCCTACTCCACACAAGTCCAACTCCTCTTGTGACCCCCCTCCTAGCAGTGCTCCAGCTCTTGACTCCTCTATAACCCCCCCCCCCCCCCTAGAGACTGCAGACACAATAAAGAAGATGGTCAGAGATTGTGCAGATATGATACAGAAAAAGGTCTGTGCAGACATGATACAAGAGATAGTCAGAGACTGCAGAAATTATACAATAGATGGTCAGAAACTGCGGGCATGATACAAGAGATAGTCAGAGACTGAAGACATGATACAAGAGATGGTCAGACTGCAAACATAATACAAGAGATGGTCAGAGACTGCAGACATAATACAAGAGATGGTCAGAGACTGCAGACATAATACAAGAGATGGTCAGAGACTGCAGACATAATACAAGAGATGGTCAGAGACTGCAGACATAATACAAGAGATGGTCAGAGACTGCAGACATAATACAAGAGATGGTCAGAGACTGCAGACATAATACAAGAGATGGTCAGAGACTGCAGACATAATACAAGAGATGGTCAGAGACTGTAGACATGATACAAGAGATGGTCAGAGACTGCAGACATAATACAAGAGATGGTCAGAGACTGCAGACATAATACAAGAGATGGTCAGAGACTGCAGACATAATACAAGAGATGGTCAGAGACTGTAGACATGATACAAGAGATGGTCAGAGACTGCAGACATGATACAAGAGATGGTCAGAGACTGCAGACATAATACAAGAGATGGTCAGAGACTGCAGACATAATACAAGAGATGGTCAGAGACTGCAGGCATAATACAAGAGATGGTCAGAGACTGTAGACATGATACAAGAGATGGTCAGAGACTGCAGACATGATACAAGAGATGGTCAGAGACTGCAGACATAATACAAGAGATGGTCAGAGACTGCAGACATAATACAAGAGATGGTCAGAGACTGCAGACATAATACAAGAGATGGTCAGAGACTGCAGGCATAATACAAGAGATGGTCAGAGACTGTAGACATGATACAAGAGATGGTCAGAGACTGCAGGCATAATACAAGAGATGGTCAGAGACTGCGGGCATGATACAAGAGATGGTCAGAGACTGCGTAAATTATACAATAGATGATCGAACTGCGGACATGATACAAGAGATGGTCAAAGACTGAAGACATGGAGGTTAAAATAGGCAGGGAGGAAATTAGACATCGCCTCCTCACTGCCTGTCAAATGCCTCTGAAAAGCGACCTAAGCATTGATCACTTCAGTGGAGTGGCAGTGCCTGCTAAGAGTGCAAGCCTTTGGGCTCACAAAGATGCTCAAAATTTTTTTGGGGGGGTAGGCAAGCAAACTGAAAAAAAAACATCAAATGCAACCACTGTGCCCCCATCAATTGCAGCCACTGTGCCCCCATCAAATGCAGCCACTGTGCCCCCATCAAATGCAGCCACTGTGCCCCCATCAAATGCAGCCACTGTGCCCCATTAAATGCAGCCACTGTGACACCCCTTCCGCCCACTTGCTGTCTGACTGACACTTACCCCATCTTGGTGACGGGTCAGGCAGTGGGTGATGGCGGCGAGCTGTGGGACATGCAGTGGGTCAGGTGATGCCCCTGTCCTGTGTCCTCCATGGTTCCCGTGCATCTCTTCTTCTGGTCTGCTAGATGTCCAATAGGAATGCCTGTGCCTTCAGCCAATCAGATGACGGGTATTAGACCCGTACTTCCTGATTGGCGGAGAGGTGGTTCAGTGTTAGAAAAGAGAATATTAATTTGCTTTTTTAACACACCTGGGTGGGCTCATGGTGCAATACTCTGCGCTCTGAGTCCACCTTTTTTGAAGCCTATGGCACTAAGCAGGTGGTTTAAAAAAAAAAAACACACCCCCACCACTGTAATTCAGGCGCCTGGTGTTTGAGAAGGGGCCAGACGCCTGAACAGGGGGTAGCCACGGTGGCCATGGATAGATTCATGCAGTGCATGAATCTATACATTTTACATACAGGGAGTGGCATAATGTAGGGGGCAGTGCCTGTGCGTCCTTAATGGACAGGCTGCCACTGTGCTGGTGGTTTTCCATAGCCGCAGTCCTTCAGACTTCTAATGTGCGTTTTGCTGCATTTTCTCGAATTGCACCAAAGATGCAGCATGCAGGACTTCTTGTGCACTTTCAGAACATGCAGCAAAAATGTACAACCTAATAGAAGTCTATGGGACCGAGGGTAACATGCAGGAAGACTGTCAGTACACCAGCACTGCAGTATGCCAGTGTGAGCCCACATCATAACATCTAGAAGGGCGAGGTACTGTCACAGTAATATAACACTTAAGCTGCAGAGAGGGGAAGAGACAACAGGAAGGGAGGGAGGGAGGAGAAGCTCACTTGTCACTTACTTGGACGCAATGGACACTAGTCCCAGGAGGCTCACTTGTTTTTTGTTGTGGTTGCTGAGCTCAGCCGACTGCTCAGTTTTAACTTTCCCGCCCCACACATCCTCTTCACAGACAGCACACGGGCTGCCCGGAGTGTGGGCGGGGAAAGAAAAAGCAGATCCATCCAGCCTCTGCCAGAGCTTCGTGTGCAGGAGGGAGGGGCGGGGCTAACACAGACTGTCAGCCCTGTGACAGAGCTCATCGCTGGCTTGCAGTACTGAATCCGGTGTCTTGTCAAATATAGTCCCCTATCATATAGTGTCCGCCCTGTACTGCGCAGGCGCAGTACGGAGGACAAACGAGACGCCGAAAGTCTCCGAAGTTTAACAGCTGATCATCAGCTGTACACGGCGCCTGCACTTTTATTCTTACCCTATGTCCAGGTTCATTCCCTACTATCCAAGTGGACATAGAGTGAGAATATATAGTTGCCGAGCGCAGCGAGGCCGTGCCTGAAGCGTGGCGAGCGAAGCGAGCCCGCGAGTGGCCCTCTTACACTGCCATCGCTAAGAAGTGCAGAAGCGCCGTGTACAGCTGATGGCCAGCTGATCAACTTCGGACACTTTCGGCATCTCCTTCTGCTCCGTACTGCGCAAGCGCGTCGCCTGCGCAGTACGGGGCGGACACTATGTGATAGGAGGACACTATATGGCAGAACACCGGCCGTGCCCTCCACCCGAGCAGCCGCCCTCGGCCAGCTCAGCGGCCTTTGTGCAGGACATTAGAGCAGCCCAGGGGGCAATTGCATCCCCGCCCCTGTGCATGGCCGTGCTTCCTCCCCGCCTCCTCCTCTGTGTCCAGGAAAACATCGCAGCAGGAGGAGGAGGGGGCGGGGTCAGTGCGCAGAGCTTCGTATGTGTGTGTCAGCCGGGGAGAGATGCCACTTTGCGGCTGCCATACGAAGCGTTGCTCGTGGGAACCAAGACACCCCACGGGCATGCAGGGACTCTGATTCGCCAGGACTATCCTGGGGAAGTTGAGCTACAGGCAAATTAGGCTTTTGCGAGGCCCCTTAGATTGCGAGGCCTTAGGCAAAGGCCTAATTTGCCTAATTAGAGAGCCGCCTCTGCCTGTTGAGACAGGACAGCCAGAGAAAAACACGGAAGACGGTGGGGGTGGGGGCATTCCCTCCCACTGCTTGTAAAAGCAGTCTAGAGGCTAATTAGCCACTAGGATTGCTTTTACATGAAAGCCGACCGCTGGCTGAAAAAAAATGATACCAAGATGATACCTAAACCTGCAGGCATCATTCTGGTATAACCACTCAAAGTCGTGAATGGCGTACCTGAAGACAAAAAAATGGTTAACAATAAAGCACAGTAAACGGTAAAGTATAAAAAATTGCATACCTGAAAAGCAAACATGATAAAACATAATAGCAATAAAACATTGCAGAATAGAATACAGTAAAAAAGAGCAGAACAATAGAGAGAGAATAGAGAGAGAGAGAACAATAAACGACAACTATTTTTTTTTATTTTATATATTTTTTTTTTTTTTTACACTTTTTTTTGTAACTGTAACTTTTATAACTGTAACCGGTTCCAGGTTCGGGTCTCTCAAAATGCGATGGCATCTTGGGAGACCCTGTGAAAGTGCGCCTAGTCTGTGCAATGCTGTACCCTACGCTAATACTCAACTAGTGAATGGTAGCGTTCAAAACATTCACCAATGCAAAGACCAGGATTATCAGGACAGGAGGGACAATAATAGCGGGTGTCACGCCTATATCAGTGCTTGCTTCAGACACGACATCTTTTTTGGGGGGGTTCGTTGGGTAGGGGTACTCGGGAGGACATAAAGAAAATGCCTCTCATGCAGCCGACTGCATTTGGTTGGGGATGTGAATGGGGGAAGTACGGGCGCTGCAGAAGCGGTGGGTTCCCAATTAGGATTGGCGAATGCAGCAGGAAGGGCATTATGGGCACGACAGGCCTGTGTTTGTCTTTTTGGTGGCAGCGGGACACTACTTGTGCTTGCCACCTCACCAGCTTGAACTGCACTTATGGGACTCGCCACGTCACCAAGTGTTACTGTAGTGCTGGTTTGACTACGACCGGGGTGTACTAGGCCGCTGGCGCTTGCCAGTTCACCAAAACACTACCAAAAAAACTGTTAGCGATCGCAGGGATCAGACCTGACTCTGCGAACGCTGCAGTTATGCGTTTAGTGTTTTGTAAGTGACAGTGATCGATCGATACTGCACTTGGGTGGGCTGGGCCGGGCGGAGGGGCAAAACACAGGTGCTAGCAGGTATCTGGGCTGATCCCGCTAACACTGAGTTTTTGGGAACCCTAAACTGCTGGGGACACTAGTATAGATCTGATCGGATCAGATATTGATCCGATCAGATACTATACCACTAAGGGAGGCGCATGCTGCGTGCGTGGGTGTTCGCGGTACTGGCGCTAATCTGACGCTGCCTGGGGTGACGCATATCACCGCCGGGCGATCGGGGGGCTAAACCTTTATTCGGTAATAAACGGCAGGTGCCCTGACACTATAAAAAATAAACGAACTAACCAGCGTCACCCGTAACAGTTATACGGTGATCAGTGGTGAAAGGGTTAACTAGGGGGCAATCAAGGGGTTAAAACCCTTATTAGGTAGTATATGGGGGTCCCTGACGCTATAAAACGCTGACGGCGAACCTAAATATTTACCTCACTAACTAGCGTCACCAGCGACACTAATACAGCGATCAGAAAAATGATCGCTTAGTGACACTGGTGAGGGGGGGTGATCAAGGGGTTAAAACTTTATTAGGAAGGGTTAGGGGGGTACCCTAGACCTAAAGGGGGGTAATACTCACTGCCCTAACACTTCTAACTGTCACAAACTGACACCATGCAGTAATCAGAAAAAAAAAAAAACTGCTTGGTGTCAGTGTGACGGGAGGGTGATTGGGGGGATCGGGGGTGTAAGGTATGCCTGGCATGTTCTACTGTGTGTGTGTGTGTGTTGTGCACTCACAGTGAAGTCTTCTCTCCTCGGCGCCGGAACGGAAAATACCGAGCCGAGGAGAGATGACATCACTTCCTTTGCTGCTGTTTAGCATACAGCAGCAGAGGAAGAACCTGATTGGCTGGGAGCGATCACGAGGGGGGGGGGCCACGAATGGATGGTCTCCCCCTCACCTCTCATCGCTCCCAGTCACAAGCCGACCGCCTTGGGCACCGGGGGGGGGGGGGTCTGATTGGACCCCCCGCCCGCGGGAGGCAAATCACGTACAGGTACGTGATTTTGCCTGCCTGTGCCATTCTGCCGAAGTATATCTGTGTGAGGCGGTCGGCAAGTGGAAAAAAAAAAAAAAAGAAGTGTGTGGAGTTGGGTTTCAGGCGTCTGTATATGTTATGACAACGGAAAAAAAATCATCTTTTCTACGGTAGTCCGAACTGCGAATGACAAAATGGCTGCTAGAAACAAGGCTTCAGTTCCTGTGCTAACCAATCACATCTCCTCGCTCAGTGATCATGGCTCAGGACCTGGAATTCCCCCACCCTGAGCTCCTCTGTCATCATGTTTATCTGACATCTCAGCATTTTACTTTCACTTTCTCCCATCCAGTTCCTCAACCAGCCATCTTTTGCCTAACAACTGGTGATCATCTGTGTATGAATTTTTCTATTGGATTGGAGATAATTATCACCCAATCAGCAGCGTCCTGTGTACAGAGTCTCCGCCTCCTCCTACACGGAGTGACAGTAGAAGTTGGTGAGGTGAGAGGACAGTTCGGGTTCTGTACAAAGAGGAGAATGAGGCTCTTTGTGGCCGTACTCCTCTGTGTGTCTGTCATAGGAGTCCATTCCGGTGAGTACAGTGCCGGTATATGGGGGGCTGTGGAGGGTCTGTGTTATGCCGTGTATGAGTTATAATATATCTATCTATCTAGCTATATTAGATTGTAAGCTCTTCTGAGCAGGGCCCTCTTAATCCTCTTGTATTTTATTGTATTATAACTGTATTGTCTCCCTTTTATAAAGCGCTGCGTAAACTGTTGGCGCTATATAAATCCTGTATAATAATAAGTCTGTCTGTCTGTCCTGCACACATTACTATACAAACACTATACAAATAATAGGCGACAAATGCAGAGCTTCCAGCGGTCCTTCATATGGGACTATAGTTGGCCATAGACGGGCGGCTTCTTTTTATTCAGCCAGCGGTCTGTGACAAAATAAGAGACAACTGACAGATTCCTCCATCCACACAGGACATCGTATTCTGACAGCAAGACTCCCCACTGACAACAGGACGTCGATCAACAAACGTTCTTCAACTTGTTTGTTTGACAGAAGTTGATTAAAAGATGACATTAAAAGATGACATTAAAAGATGACATTAAAAGATGACATTAAAAGATGACATTAAAAGATGACATTGAACTGGGACGGCCACACACTGTTCGAAATCTGAACGATCGCTGATAAACCAGACAAATTTCCATTTGTCTCTGGCCAGCTTTATCTCCTCGGTCCTCCTTTCCTCCCCCATGTGTCCCTCTATGTGGTCTGATGTACACACCTCTAATAAAATGTACAATTTACCAATCAAATATGTAATAGTGCACTAAACATTCCATACAACCTTTAAATGTCCACATTTATAAAAAAAATACTATAAAAATGGAAAGCTGTGATGAAAGGTAGGACTTGTTGGTTTAACCCAGTGCTCTCCAAATGGCAGACCTTTGCTAGATTTTATCAGG
Organism: Lithobates clamitans; assembly: GCA_037952925.1. Classification (NCBI taxonomy): domain Eukaryota; kingdom Metazoa; phylum Chordata; class Amphibia; order Anura; family Ranidae; genus Lithobates; species Lithobates clamitans. Next base: position 373,945 of record JBBGZY010001746.1, on the reverse strand, counting down.
TCCTGGGGGCACTATTCCTCCTAATAATATGACGCTTTCCACTGACACCAACAATGCGTTATTATTCCTTCCACTGACACCAACAATGGGTTACTATTCCTTCCACTGACACCAACAATGGGTTACTATTCCTTCCACTGACACCAACAATGTGGTAATATTCCTTCCACTGACACCAACAATGGGGGACCATTCCTTCCACTGACACCAACAATGTGGTACTATTCCTTCCACTGACACCAACAATGGGGTACTATTCCTTCCACTGACACCAACAATGGGGGACCATTCCTTCAACTGACACCAACAATGGGGGACCATTCCTTCAACTGACACCAACAATGTGGTACTATTCCTTCCACTGACACCAATGGGGGACCATTCCTTCCACTGACACCAACAATGAGGTACTATTTCTTCCACTGACACCAACAATGTGGTACTATTCCTTCCACTGACACCAACAATGGGGTACTATTCCTTCCACTGACACCAACAATGGGGGACCATTCCTTCAACTGACACCAACAATGGGGGACCATTCCTTCAACTGACACCAACAATGTGGTACTATTCCTTCCACTGACACCAATGGGGGACCATTCCTTCCACTGACACCAACAATGAGGTACTATTTCTTCCACTGACACCAACAATGTGGTACTATTCCTTCCACTGACACCAACAATGGGTTACTATTCCTTCCACTGACACCAACAATGTGGTACTATTCCTTTCACTGACACCAACAATGGGGGACCATTCCTTCCACTGACACCAACAATGTGGTACTATTCCTTCCACTGACACCAACAATGGGGGACCATTCCTTCCACTGACACCAACAATGTGGTACTATTCCTTCCACTGACACCAATGGGGGACTATTCCTTCCACTGACACCAACAATGGGTTACTGTTCCTTCCACTGACACCAACAATATTTACTATTCCTTCCACTGACACCAACAATGTGGTACTATTCCTTCCACTGACACCAACAATGTGGTACTATTCCTTCCACTGACACCAACAATGGGTTACTATTCCTTCCACTGACACCAACAATGGGGGACCATTCCTTCCACTGACACCAACAATGTGGTACTATTCCTTTCACTGACACCAACAATGGGTTACTATTCCTTCCACTGACACCAACAATGGGTTACTATTCCTTCCACTGACACCAACAATGTGGTACTATTCCTTCCACTGACACCAACAATGGGGGACCATTCCTTCCACTGACACCAACAATGGGGTACTATTCCTTCCACTGACACCAACAATGAGGTACTATTCCTTCCACTGACACCAACAATGGGTTACTATTCCTTCCACTGACACCAACAATGTAGTACTATTCCTTCCACTGACACCAACAATGTGGTACTATTCCTTTCACTGACACCAACAATGGGTTACTATTCCTTCCACTGACACCAACAATGGGGGACCATTCCTTCCACTGACACCAACAATGGGTTACTATTCCTTCCACTGACACCAACAATGGGGGACCATTCCTTCCACTGACACCAACAATGGGTTACTATTCCTTCCACTGACACCAACAATGTGGTACTATTCCTTCCACTGACACCAACAATGGGGGACCATTCCTTCCACTGACACCAACAATGGGGTACTATTCCTTCCACTGACACCAACAATGGGTTACTATTCCTTCCACTGACACCAACAATGTGGTACTATTCCTTCCACTGACACCAACAATGGGTTACTATTCCTTCCACTGACACCAACAATGGGTTACTATTCCTTCCACTGACACCAACAATGTGGTACTATTCCTTTCACTGACACCAACAATGGGTTACTATTCCTTCCACTGACACCAACAATGGGTTACTATTCCTTCCACTGACACCAACAATGGGTTACTATTCCTTCCACTGACACCAACAATGTGGTACTATTCCTTCCACTGACACCAACAATGGGGGACCATTCCTTCCACTGACACCAACAATGGGGGACCATTCCTTCCACTGACACCAACAATGGGGTACTATTCCTTCCACTGACACCAACAATGAGGTACTATTCCTTCCACTGACACCAACAATGGGTTACTATTCCTTCCACTGACACCAACAATGTAGTACTATTCCTTCCACTGACACCAACAATGGGTTACTATTCCTTCCACTGACACCAACAATGTGGTACTATTCCTTCCACTGACACCAACAATGTGGTACTATTCCTTCCACTGACACCAACAATGGGTTACTATTCCTTCCACTGACACCAACAATGGGGTACTATTCCTTCCACTGACACCAACAATGTGGTACTATTCCTTCCACTGACACCAACAATGGGGTACTATTCCTTCCACTGACACCAACAATGTAGTACTATTCCTTCCACTGACACCAACAATGGGGGACCATTCCTTCCACTGACACCAACAATGGGGGACCATTCCTTCCACTGACACCAACAATGGGGGACCATTCCTTCCACTGACACCAACAATGGGGTACTATTCCTCCCCCCAATACCAATGATGGGGCATTACTCCTCCTCCCACTGACCACCAACACCGAGGCCATGTTTATTCTCATTGGTGCTGGGCCCGGGACATTTTTTACCCTCAATGGCCACAATCCAGCCCCTAAAGTCTGAAGGACAGGAACTGGCTCTTTGTTAGTAATGATTTAACCAATCATTTTATGTTTGAGTATTAATACTTTGTGGCTCATGTAAATGGGTGCATGACTGGAGTGTGCTCTTTATCTATGCAGTTTTTGTGAAGTCTCCATTCACACCTATGTGACAATTCACTACTACAGGAATCCCATTATAGGTTATAGGGCTTCCTTTTATTTATGCAATGGGCTTTTATGCAACTTGGAAATAAAAGTTAGCGCTTTGTTTGGTGTGACATTTGTGGCCCCATAGACTATGGACACAGATGAAAATACAGACACAGGTGAGTCCAGTCTAATGCCCCGTACACACGGTCGGATTTTCCGATGGACAATGTCCGATCGGAGCGTGTTGTCGGAAATTCCGACCGTGTGTGGGCTCCATCATCGGACATTTTCCATCGGATTTTCCGACACACAAAGTTTGGGAGCAGGCTATAAAATTTTCCGACAACAAAATCCGATCGCGTCAATTCTGACCGTGTGTGGCCATTTCCGACGCACAAAGTGCCACGCATGCTCAGAAGAAATTCCGAGACGGAACAGCTCGGTCTGGTAAACTTAGCGTTCGCAATGGATACAGCACTTTCGTCACGCTGCAATGTTCAAAATGGTTTAATACAGTGCACTCTCTTCTTCTTTATAATGTGACAAGAATTAAGTAGTTTTGATGCTCATATTCACACACACTTCTCACAAACTTCTTTTGTTACTATTTATCGGGATTCCCTCAATATATTTTGATTTCTCACATCTGACAACATATTTTTGTATCTTTTTTTTTTTTTTTTTTTGGTGATTTTGATTTGTACTCCCGAAAATGTTTGTGTGTTTTTTGTGACAAGTTCCCACAACACCATTGATATGTTGTTCTATTTAATCTGTAGGAGGAGATTGTTTGGTGTTGTTGTCCCTTGTTAATTTCACATTGTACTTTAGAAATGTACCTGAATCGTCACCAACAAACTGTCCTTTTTGGATGAAAACACACACAGGAGAGTAGAATTTTCCGAAAAATATTTTATTAAGGGGTCACAACTTTAAAAAAACAAAGAGGAAGGCAACGCTGAAGAAACTGCAGAAGTGGGCGAAGCCTTGGACCCCCAGGGCAGACATCAATTATTTAAAAGCAAAATTGGTGGCCTGAGGAGTCCTTATCTAAGGGAGGGCAGTCTGGTCCAGAAGTCCCAGAGATCTGGAAAGCAGCAGATGACATCTGTGTCCCCAGGCTGTGGTCATACGAGAGACTGCATCTTCTGTCAGACCAGACTGAACCCAGGGTCATCACTCTCAGGTCTTCCTTCCACGCTTCCTTCCAGGCTTTGGCTGTGGTGGTGGAGTTGTGGCAGCAGGAGGAGGAGGAGGAGGAGGATCGTCGATCTCCATGACATCCGTCTTGTGTGTCAGTTCCCCACTCTCCCCCTTCCGAAGGACTTTATAAATCAGGTCCTCAGAGATCTTGCGTTGGCCCTCCTGCATGCCCAGCAATTTGGTGGCAGCCATGCAGGCAAAGGCCTCTTCAGGAGTTGGTAAGGCTCTGAGGGACGCCGAAGCCTCCTGGATCAGCCTGTACGCTGAATCCTGCACGGGACTCGGAGTCATCTTCCTGGCTCGTTTATGTGGCAGGCGGAGGGGAGGAACCTGAGACTCAGTCAGGCTGCGACTTGACCCAGGCTTCTCTTGGCTGCCACTTAGCCCCACCTCCTCCTGGCTGCCACTAATCCCCGCCTCCTCCTGACTGCCACTAATCCCCGCCTCCTCCTGGCTGAGGTCTTCCTATGTATGAAAAAGGGACATAGTTTTAGTTTTTTATTCATCAATCACACACAATTTTCACCTCCTGACTGCTGCAAATTGAATGTTAACAAATATAACAGACTATCCTTTTGAGCCCAGCATTTTGCATTTTTGTCCCAATTTTCGGTGCTCACTACTGTCTATTGATATGTAAAACACTTTCAATTAATGATCAATAATAACATCTAGTAAACATCATTTATTTATTGCCCAGAAATCAGTAGAAAAATGCTATACCTGACTCCAGCCTGGCTCCTCCACTTCTTCCTGGCTGGAAGGCACAGGTTGGACATCGGAAGCCTCAGCTGGGATGGAAGGAAGAGTGGAAGGAAGAGTGGAGAGGGATTCCCTGACTTCAGTGTGGTCTTACAGAAATCGCAGTCTCTCATAGTACCACAGCCTGGGGACATAAACGTCATCTGCTGCAGCTCCGGACCTCTGGGAATCTGTGACCTTCTTGCGCTCCCTAAGATAAGTGCTCCTCAGGCCACCAATTTTAGCTTTTAAATAAGGGATGGTTGCTGTGGGGACCACCGGCTTCACCAACTCCAGCAGTTTCTCCAGGCTGCCTGCCTCTTCTGTTTGTGATTATAGTGGGGGTGCCTGACCTGCCACAGACAGGGCAGCTCCCTGTACTTGTCTATGAACAGGGGCAGGAAATTGTGGTCGTTGAACCCATCCATTTTCTCTGCAAGACACAACACAAGACAAACCCTAATGTCAGGCCAAACTCCCCTAATCTTGTTACAATATAGGCTTCAATTTCGAAGCAGTATAGGCCCAAGTTTAGATCCTACCTTCGTTAGCACGATCGGTGTCTCCGATGCTCCTTCCTGCGCTCACAGATTGTACGTAAGACGTGCGCGTTACGATTTATACACACTGCGCATGCGTATAACTCCGCCCGCCCCTGACGTTGTTTCTAGTCTATTCCCCGCCCCTTTTCGTTCGGCGCAGTGGGGGAAGAGCACATGGCGGATAGACAGCAGGATCGTGCTAATTACAGCAACGAGGAGGAGGAGGAGGAGGAAAGGCCGGAGAGTGAAACGTCCCGATCCAGAAGGAGATTGAAGGACTCAAATATGTCCTTTGGGGAGATGTTGGAGATGGTGGACATCCTGAAGAAGGCCGACTATGATGGAAAGTATGGGCCTTACCCCAACCCCAATGTCCGAAAGGCCAAGATCATGGCGAATGTGGTCAGGAGTCTGCAACGGAAATTCGGGGTACGACGATCGAAAGATCAGCTCAGGAAGCGCTGGTCGGACCTGAAATTACGAGAACATGAGCAGTACAGAAAGATCCGGAGAGTGCTGCAAAAAAGTAAGTATTTTTGCTGTGTTCCTATTGTTCTTGTGTTTATTACGTTCGTGCTGCTCCATGTGCTTTTAGGAACTGTTGTACAGTTTAAAATGGCAACTTTTATGTTCATGGGCACATTATTCGTTCGGATCACGCATTGTTATTTCGGACGATAAAATACCATTGTTTAGGCATTTGGCCACCATTTTGACGCCCTATACTTGTCTTCAAAGAATTGGGTTGTGTAGATGGCTTTGTTACTAGAATGAAATGCAAAGTAGATTGTGTGTAAGGAGAGGACACTGAGCAGCTGTTTTCACATCTGGACACTGGAGCACTAGTGTGGGACCCCAGAACACCCTTTTTATTAGGGGGGCCACACAGGTGCTCCAGTGTATACTATAGGGGGGGCTACATCTGTGAAGCTTGTACCAAACAGGTAAAGTATTGCAGCTTGACAAAGGACACTAAAAAAGCTACATCTTGGAACTCTGCTAAAATAGACAATTGTACCCCACTTCCAAGCAATGTTTCATCTTTAGAGTTCTGACATTAAATATCTGTGTGCCAATTATAGCATTTTTGTTTTACATAGGGGAGAAAAGACTCGGAGGACACCCCTCATCCGAGGAGACCAGAGCCCTCCCCCTCTGGAAGAAGGTGTAATCCCCCCAACACAAGATGAGCAGGAGGAAGAAGACGTGGTGGAACTAGTCACCACAACAGGTGAGTGTCTGCGACCACAGGCTCAGATAAGAGATGGATGGCGGCATTTTTTTTAGACTTAATTTAATTTGGGTTTCCTTTCTTTTTAGGTGATCGTGAGGTTGTGGATCCAGATCCTTTCACATCCGAAAGTGCCCAGATCCTGATCGGGGACATCATGGGGTGTAATTTACAATTGGAAAACATCAAGCAAAACATCAATGATGTTATTCCAAAATATAAAAACATCATTGATGTTTTGGGGCGAGTTTAAAACCCCTCCAAATCACTTTCTTCTTTTGTGTGCTACAATGTGCGAAATGTTTTTTGTGATTTTTCCCAAAGCCAAATTTGGAGGATGCACACAGTGTGCCAACATGTGCTATCTGCCATTACGGGAGATCAATGGACGCGTTTTGGGGGTGCAACCCCTTCCTCAATAATAAAGTAGTGGTGAGGAAGGGCTTTCTCCCCCTTAATCCCCCCTGATGGCAGATAGCACATGTTGACATTGGGAAATTTGTGTGCATCTTCCAAATTTGACGTTTCCAGGGGTGATTTCCCCCCATCTGAACGCAATATCAAACCCAGTTCCTAAATACTCATGTCTGATATTGCCTTTCAGTTCTACCAAATGTGAACTTTGTAAGATCAAGATTTGTGTCTTTCTTGTGGGTTTTACACAGGCCTGTTTTCTATAAAATGCACATTTTGATTTTGGATAATGACACCACAAAAATTGTTATACAACAAACATGTTGGTTTGTCAGAAAAACCTTTGGTAAATGCACATGTGATTGTGCAGGTATTAAAAAGATTGCTCATCAAGAATGTGCGGATTATTGTCTCAACACTACAACACTTTTGGGGTGATGTAATTGTTGTTTTATGAGAAAATGGGGGTTATTTCCTAAGGGCAAATCCACTTTGCACTACAAGTGCAGTTTCAGTGCAGTTGCAAGTGCACTTGTAGTGAAATGTGTTTTTGCATTTAGTAAATAACAGCCAACAGTGCTTTGTAAGGTTACACAATCACGACATTTTCTGGACTCCACACATTTCTGTCAGGGTCAGCTAAAACAAACACAAGCAATAAATGTCCACACGGAAGAGCCTGGGGGGAGATGCCTGTCGAGAACTTGAGGTCCTGCAGACTTCTCCCTGTGGCCAAATACCGCAAGGTAGCGACGAGCCTCTGCTCCGGAGTGATGGCTTGCCTCATGCAGGTATCCTGCCTGCTGATATAGGGGGTCAGCGAAGCCAACAAACGGTGAAACACGGGGTCCGTCATCCTGAGAAAGTTCCTGAAATCATCAGGATTATTCTCACGGATCTCACGGAACAAAGGCATATGAGAGAACTGGTCACGCTGAAGCAACCAATTCTTGGTCCATGAACTCCTCCCCACCCTGTTCATGGACTGGACTTGTGTCAAGGTCAGGACCCCAACACCAAGCCCCCGCACAGCATGAACTCTACGAGGAGTACGCATACGCAACATGGCTAGAAAACGGTCGGCTGCTCAGAACGAAGTAACAGAACGCACTGAAGAACAGCAAGGCCTGTGAAGAGCGACCTGAAACACAGCAACGAGCGGACAAGATCGCACAGAAAACTCCGATACGAACTGACTGCACGCACTGAAGAGCAGATACAAACCCACAAGCACAAACTGAACGGCAGAAAACGATCTGAAAGCCACGAGTCTGAAAAAGCGCGAATCGTCTCTCACCAAACTTTTACTAACACGAGATTAGCAAAAGGAGCCCAAAGGGTGCCGCGCTTGGTTCTGAACCGGCCTTTTCTAGTCTCGTCGTACGTGGTGTACGTGACCGCGTGGTTGGCGATGGGAAATTCCGACAACTTTGTGCGACCGTGTGTAGGCAAAACAAGTTTGAGCCAACATCCGTCGGAAAAAATCCTAGGATTTTGTTGGCGGAATGTCCGATCAATGTCCGACCGTGTGTACGCCTTATAAAGCTGTCCTTCCTCATCACAGAAAGTTAGGAGGCAGAACACAAATATGAGTTTATGGGGATTCTACCTATTAGGACCTCTTAGATCAGATTGTTTATATATAAAAAGGCTCTGATCATTCTATGTATGGAGCGTCTCTAGTCCAGTTTAGGTATTTGTTAATCTTGAATTAAAGGAAGTCTTTCATATGAATATGATGGAGGGAACCATTTTGTGTTGATCGTGTAAAAACAGTTTGGATTTTACTCAGACTGAGATGTGGTTGAATTTATCAGTGAGAACTGTGGGGGGTTATTGGGGATTGAGATTTAAAGGCTGTTCATTTAGTTTTGGGTAGGGAGGGATTAGAACATTTTGAGGTATTTATTTCTTTCTATGACCCCATTGGGGTGATTTTACCTTACTCTCTGTACTGCAGACACTGGGACGGGGATGGACGTCTCCGTACAGGAAGACCAGGGCTTTTTTCAGAGGGAACGCAGTGCTAAATGTATGTAATGGCAATGGGTACTGGAGAGTCTATTGATGCTGGCTACTGGGGGGGCTCTATTGTTGGGGGGGTCTATTGTTGCTGGGGGGTCTGTTTTTGCTGGTGGGGGATATATTATTGCATGGGGTCTTATGTTGCTGGGGGATCAATTGTTCCTGGTAGGAATCTACTGTTGAGGGGGGAGTCTACTGATGCAGGCTGCTGGGAGATCTATTGTTGTTGTGTACTGTTAATGGGGGGTCTATTGTTGCTGATGGGGGGGTCTATTGTTGCTGGAGGTGTGTTATGTTGTTCGGCAGGTTGTTGCAGGGAGAGATCTACTGTTGAGGGAGGAGTCTACTGATGCAGGCTGCTGGGGATCTATTGTTGCTGAGGCTCCAGTGTTGGGGGAATCTATTGTGTCTGGAGGGATCTGTTGCTGATGGGGGATTTTTGTTGTGGGGGGGGGGTCTATTGTTTCTGACTTCAGGAGATCTATTGTACTGCTTTTCTTGTTATCATTAACACATTCCTACAAATTACAATGATACTTGATTCTGTATTCTCTATAAAGGGTAGTACTGGGAGGTGAGTATGGAGTAGAGCCAAGGGACAATGCTCAGAGGTGGGTAAGGGATGGAGACAAGGGGTGACTTGGAAGGGGGAGTACCTTCACCTATTCTCTGAGAAAAAAAGTCCTAAAGGAAGACACAGTGCTTAGAACCGTCCCCAATATATCTAAACCAACAACAAAGCTTTGTCTAGATTAAACATTTAAATTTATTTTGGTTTTATAAAAAAAAAAATCTCTAAATAACTTAAAAATAAAAGCTCTGATCTCTGTGGGAGAACGCTCTTATAATTCATTTCACGCTCCCAATCTCACACTGGCAGCAGAATTAGTACAACTGTCACTTTATCTCATGGATGTCACTTCATCACTGAATGAAATAATGGAGGACAGAAATCACCAGCCAGAGAGAAGCAATGGAGAGACATTGTACTGGTAGAAGGTAAATTGATGCTTAACGATTGTTTTATAGGCAGGTTGTGAAAAGCTTCAGAATAACTAGTGTGACGTGGTCTTCAGGTTCTATGATATATATATACACACACACACACACACACACACACACACACACTAGAGGTCGACCGATATGGGTTTTTCTCTGGCCGATGCCGATATTTAGAAATCGCGGTGGCCGATGGCCGATATGTGATGCCGATTTTTTTGGGCCGATATATTAGGCCGATTTCTTTTTTTCCCTTCATCTCATAAAATCTAACAGTTAGACCCCTTTCACACTGGGGCGTTTTTCAGGCGCTTTTGGGCTAAAAATAGCGTTTTGGCAGCGGCGCTTCAGGGGCGCATTTAACCCCTTCCTCGGCCGCTAGCTGGGTTATAAGCGTCCTGCTAGAAGCCGAATAGCGCCTCTAAAATGACGGTAAAGCGCCGCTAAAACTAGCAGTGTTTTACCGTCAACGCATGCCCGCTCCAGTGTGAAAGCAACCTTAAGTGATACAGAAATTTTTTTACATTTAGAGTTCACTTGTATGTAGAATTTAGATAAAAAAAAAAAAAAAAACTATATCTTAAATATTAAATACACAAAAACAGGTAATCAAAACTTTTGGATGAACAAAAAATGGGCTAACTTTACTGCTTAGTTTTTTTTAAAATTTTATTAGTGTGTTTTAAAAAAAAAAATTGCGTTTGAAAGACCGCTGCGCAAATACCGTGTGACATAAAATATTGCAACAACCGCTATTTTATTCCCTAAGGTCTCTGCTAAAAAATATATATAATGTTTGGGGGTTCTAAGTGATTTTCTAGCAGAAAATACAGGATTTTTACTTGTAAGCAACATGTGTCAGAAAAGATTTAGTCTTTAAATGGTTAAACTGAGAGCTTTTACACATGGAGCTCAGTTCATTCATAAGTGTAAACATTGTATCCTTCAGGTTCTTTTTTATTAGATTTGGCTGCCCAGAGGAGGAGAGAAGTCACTTCACAGAAGATTTCAGAGAACTTGTATTGACTTCTTTTACAGAAGTCATTTGAAAGTCCGCTGATATCGGCCTTTATTATCGGCTGATGCCGATTAAAGTAAAAAAAAACCAAATATCGGCCGATATATCTGCTGGCCGATAAATCGGTCAACCTCTAATATATACACACAGTATCTCACAAAAGTGAATACACCCCTTACATTTTTGTAAATATTTTATTCTATCTTTTCATGTGACAACACTGAAGAAATGACACTTTGCTACAATGTAAAGTAGTGAGTGTACAGCTTGTATAACAGTGTAAATTTGCTGTCCCCTCAAAATAACTCAACACACAGCCATTAATGTCTAAACAGCTGGCAACAAAAGTCAGTACACCCCTAAGTGAAAATGTCAATATTTTGTGTGGCCACCATTATTTTCCAGCACTGCCTTAACCCTCTGAGACATGGAGGTCACCAGAGCTTCACAGGTTGTCACTGGAGTCCTCTTCCCCTCCTCCATGATGACATCACAGAGCTGGTGAATATTAGAGACCTTGCGCTCCTCCACCTTCCGTTTGAGGATGTCCCACAGATGCTCAATAGGGTTTAGGTCTGGAGACATGCTTGGCCAGTCCATCACCTTTACCCTCAGCTTCTTTAGCAAGGCAGTGGTCATCTTGGTGTTGTGTTTGGGGTCGTTATCATGTTGGAATACTGCCCTGCGGCCCAGTCTCTGAAGGGAGGGGATCATGCTCTGCTTCAGTATGTCACAGTACATGTTGGCATTCATGGTTCCCTCAATGATCTGTAGCCCCCCAATGCCGGAAGCACTCATGCAGCCCCAGACCATGACACTCCCACCACCATGCTTGACTGTAGACAAGACACACTTGTCTTTGTACTCCTCACCTGGTTGCCCCCACACACGCTTCACACCATCTGAACCAAATAAGTTTATCTTGGTCTCATCAGACCACAGGACATGGTTCCAGTAATCAATGTCCTTAGTCTGCTTGTCTTCAGTAAACTGTTTTCTGTCTTTCTTGTGCATCATCTTTAGAAGAGGCTTCCTTCTGGGATGACAGTCATGCAGACCAATTTGATGCAGTGTGCGGCGTATGGTCTGAGCACTGACAGGCTGACCCCCCACCCCTTCAACCTCTGCAGCAATGCTGGCAGCACTCATACATCTATTTCCCAAAGACAACCTCTGGATATGATGCTGAGCACATGCACTCAACTTCTTTGGTTGACTATGTTGAGGCCTGTTCTGAGTGGAACCTGTCCTGTTATACCGCTGTATGGTCTTGGCCACCGTACTGCAGCTCAGTTTCAGGGTCTTGGCAATCTTCTTATAGCCTAGGCCATCTTTATGTAGAGCAACAATTATTTATGTTCAGATCCCCAGAGAATTCTTTGCCATGAGGTGCCATGTTGACCTTCCAGTGACCAGTATGAGAGAGAGAGAGCGATAAAACCAAATTTAACACACCTGCTCCCCATTCACACCTGAGACCTTGTAACACTAACGGGTCACATGACACCGGGGAGGGAGAATGGCTAGTTGGGCCACTTTTGTTGCCAGCGGTTTAGACATTAATGGCTGTGTGTTGAGTTATTTTGAGGGGACAGCAAATTTACACTGTTATACAACCTGTACACTCACTACTTTACATTGTAGCAAATTGTCATTTCTTCAGTGTTGTCACATGAAAAGAAATATTTACAAAATTGTGAGGGGTGTACTCACTTTTGTGAGATACTGTGTGTGTGTGTCCATCTGCAGCCTTGTTGTGTCATTTGCAGCCTTGCCCAGTGACACTGCCGTTTTTAAATATGGCGCCGCCGAGACTCTCGGCTGCTTTCGGCTCCTCTTGGAGCCCTGTGGGCGAAGCCGAGCGCCGCCGACATTCATACATAGCCGAGTGTACTCTGCTAGGTTCGGCTAGCTTCGCTCACAGTCACGCCCAGTCCCTATGTTATGTCCATCTTAGGGTGGGACTGGGCGTGACTGTGAGCGGAGCTAGCCGAGTACACTCGGCTATGTATGAATGTCGGCGGCGATCGCTCCTCCGCTCACAGTCAGCGGGTGATTGGCGGGCATCGGTGTATAACACGCACCCGCGATTTTCCCCTGATTTTAAGGGGAAAAAAGTGTGTGTTATACGCCAATAAATACGGTATGTTTATGTGTACATAGAAACCTACGCCATTTAGTTCAGTGCATTAAAATTCCTGCCAATGCACACTGGGTTTAAAAAAACTGTCTGTTCTCTTAGGAGCAAAATCCGCTCATAAAGAGCATTTTTTGTACAAAGTTTAGACGAGTTTAGGAGAGTTTTTTTAAGGTTTTTTTTCTGCCTCCAGGCTCCAATCAGAAACACGAACCAGAAGGGTTTTTTTTCTGCCTCTAAACGTTAAACTCAAAATATGCCTCTTAACGTCCTAATGTGCATGGACACATACGATAACACTGAGCTGCTTCTATAGGCAGAACATAAAACCCCATAGAAGCAACGTGTTTTTAAGCCAGTTTGCATGTATCTTTTGCCCCGTACACACGATCAGACTTTCCGCCAACAAAACCGTGGATTTTTGTTGTTGTCTCAAACTTGTCTTGCATACACACACGGTCACACAAATGTTGGCCAACAATTACAAGCGTATTACAAGTGTAGTGACATACTAGACATACTACATATTTTTTCAGCTCTTTAGCTCCACCCTTTGGGCTCCTTCTGCTAATTTTGTGTTAGGAGTTCCGTGAGTGTTGATTCACGCTTTTCACTTTTTTTAATGCACAAAAAAAAAAAATAGTGTAGAATAATACTTGGCTGTGTGTTTTACTTCAAATGACAGTTTGGGAGTCGGCAGTTACATTTAAAAAAATAGAATGTAAGATTGACAAGGGACTACAAGATAATGGTGTTGTGGTAACTTGCCCAAAAAAAAATAAAAATAATATTATTCTTGATATCACTAGAAAAAAAAAAGCCTTTGAAAATTCATTTGCAATAACTCCATCAGTATCACCAGCAAAGCAGCTTCATTATTATCCCATTAAAGAAGAAGAGAATTGTGCGCTGCATTTCCAGATTTCATAATTTGCCGCGTCACGAATGTTAATTCTTCATTACGAACGCGAGTTTACAAGACAGACCGCTTCTGGCTCATCCTTGCTTCCGAGCATGTGTGGACTTTTGTCCGATGGACTTGTGTACACACGCTCGGAAAATTTGACAAAACACATTTGTTAGCAGAAAATTTGAGAACCTGCTAGCCAACATTTGTTGGCAGAAAGTCCGATCGTGTGTACGCGGGATAAGTGTGTCTTTGGTGGGTTTTCTCCTCCTAACCTTTCCTGGAACTCTCACAATAACTCTGCTTATACTTATAACCATATTCCTTTCTGTATCCCTCCCTGTAATTCTAATGCCGCGTACACATGACCGGTTTTCCCATCGGATTAAACTCCGAAGGTTTTTTCGACGGAGTTCCGCTGCAACGGTCTTGCGTACACACGATCACACCAAAGTCCGATCGTCAAGAACAGGGTGAAGTACAGCAGATACGACGGGACTAGAAAAAGGAAGTTCAATAGCCAGTAGTTTCCGTCTCGTACTTGCCTCAGAGCATGCGTCGTTTTTGGTCTGTCGGAACAGCATACAGACGAGCGGGTTCCCCGATAGGTGTGGGTTCCGTGGGAAATATTCAAAACATGTTCTATTTCTAAGTCTGTCAGAATTTTCGTAAAATAAACTCCGATGAGGCACACACACAATATGGAATAGACGATGAAAAGCTTCCGTCTGACTTTTTCTGTCGGACATTCCGCTCGTGTGTACGCGGCAAAACACTCACTTTCCCTGTAACTCTAACATTAACCCACCCTGTAATCCTCATACAACCCTCTTTATAATCCTAACTTTATTCCTACCTGTAATCTCTTGTTATTACAATAACAATTAGGCTAAGTTCACACAGGCATTAAAAATGCCCATCAAACACCTATGCAAATGATACAGTGGACAGCACACAGTGCTGTTTACACTCTCAAAGCATGAAGCATTAGCGTCGCTTCAAAATTGAAGCCTCATGTTGAGTCAGGGGTCGTTTGAAGCCTTTCAAGGCCTCCCATTCAAGTCTTTGGTAATGCTTTAGCAAGCTACAAGATAAGTTTAGTTCCTGTAATGGAAAAGGCATTTGTGGAGTGGTTTTAGCACGTGCCTCAATGCTCATCAAATGCTTCAAAACTCCCCCTAGGGCATTTGAGAAGAACTTTTAACTCGTCATTAGCGCTTGTAAAATGCCAGTCTAAACGCCCATACTGAAGCTCATTAATGCGAGTCTAATGCCCATACTAACACTATAGGAGTGTTTGTTAAGTGTTCAGAATTTAGTCAAGTGTGAACAAACCCTTAATCTCCCTGAAATCCAAACATTAACCCTTCCCACAACCATAACATTATCTCTCCCTGTAATCCTAATACTAATCCAACACTGACTCTCCCTGTAATCTTTACACTAGTCCTCCCTGGAACCCTAACACTAATCCTAACACAGGCCCACTCTGAAACCTTTATACTAATGCTTTCTATAATTTTAACACTTATCCTTCTTGTAACCTTAGGGCCAGTTCACATCTGTGTGGTTCATTGTACTTTAGGTGCGTTACAATTGAACTCTATAGAACATGCGTTTTGATGAAACCGCATCAAAAAGAGGCAGCATGCAAAATTTTTTAATGCACCGCACCTAAACTGCACATAAACACACAGGTGTGAACTGGGCCTTAAAGCCCCATACACACTATCAGATTTTCTGCTGATTTTTGTCTTCAGATTTACCAAAACCAGTAGTGCAAGGGCCTGCCTGATTGCATACAAATTGGAACTCCTAAGGTTTGACCTCATATGATATGGTTTTGGTAAATCTGAAGGAAAACATAAGCAGAAAATCTGATAGTGTGTATGGGGCTTTAAAGAGGTTGTAAACCTCAGAAAAAAACAACAAAAAAACCCCCTGTAAGACAAAAGCATAATGAGTATTCTTCGCATACTAGCTCCTTATGAAATGCTTACCTTAGATCAAAGCTGTTGCAGTGGCGCCCGCACACCGCTGACATGGCTGACATTTTCCCCAGAGTTTCTTCTGGGTTCGCTGGCTCCGGCGCTGTGATTGGCCAGACCTACGATGACGTCACTCCCACGCATGTGCGCGGGAGCTGCCATTCACGGTACTGGGCTCGGAAGGAGCGGCACCCGTGGCTGTTCCTTCAGAGCGCATGCGCCAGTGATGTTAGTGGCTGCATGCAATGTAAATATCTCCTAAACAGTGCAGGTTTAGGAGATATTTCCAGTACCTACAGGTAAACCTTATTATAGGCTTACGTATATGTACTAGAGCTGCACGATTCTGGCTAAAATGAGAATCACAATTTTTTTGCTTAGAATAAAGATCACGATTCTCGCAACATAACATTATCTTTGGAAAGTGGGGAAGTGCCTGGAGCTGCTCCAAACATACTCTATAGCACTAAAAAAGCCAAGGACTATCTCGGTACCCAAGGATTGAACCAATTAAAAAGAAAATTTAAACAATTTATTAGAAAATAGACATAGTTAAAAACAGTTGGTATAGAGGTACATACACTGTGCACATAGTTACATAGTAGGTGAGGTTGAAAAAAGACACAAGTCCATCAAGTCCAACCTATGTGTGTGATTATGTGTCAGTATTACATTGTATATCCCTGTATGTTGTGGTCATTCAGGTGATTATCTAATAGTTTCTTGAAGCTATCAATGCTCCCCACTGAGACCACCGCCTGTGGAAGGGAATTCCACATCCTTGCCGCTCTTACAGTAACGTAGTTTAAGGTTAAACCTCTTTTCTTCTAATTTTAAGGAGTGGCCACGAGTCTTGTTGTGGGGTCACCAGTACGGTATTTGTATATTGAAATCATATCCCCTCTCAAGCGTCTCTTCTCCAGAGAGAATAGGTTCAGAGCTCGCAACCTTTCCTCATAACTAATATCCTCCAGACCCTTTATTAGCTTTGTTGCCCTTCTTTGTACTCGCTCCATTTCCAGTACATCCTTCCTGAGGACTGGTGCCCAGAACTGGACAGCATACTCCAGGTGCGGCCGGACCAGAGTCTTGTAGAGCGGGAGAATTATCGTTTTATCTCTGCAGTTGATCCCCTTTTTAATGCCAATATTCTGATTGCTTTGTTAGCAGCAGCTTGGCACTGCATGTCATTGCTGAGCCTATCATCCACTAGGACCCCCAGGTCCTTTTCCATCCTAGATTCCCCCAGAGGTTCTCCCCCCAGTGTATAGATTACATTCATATTTTTGCCACCCAAATGCATTATTTTACATTTTTCTACATTGAACCTTTGATCTTTTTGCAAGGTTTCCACATCCTGCGGAGAAGTTATTGCCCTGCTTAGCTTAGTATCATCTGCAAATACAGAGATTGAACTGTTTATCCCATCCTCCAGATCATTTATGAACAAATTAAACAGGATTGGTCCCAGCACAGAACCCTGGGGAACCCCACTACCCACCCCTGACCATTCCGAGTACTCCCCATTTATCACCACCCTCTGAACTCGCCCTTGTAGCCGGTTTTCAATCCATGTTTTCACCCTATGGTCCATGCCAACGGACCTTATTTTGTACAGTAACGTTTATGGGGAACTGTGTCAAATGCTTTTGCAAAATCCAGATACACCACGTCTACGGACCTTCCTTTATCTAGATGGCAACTCACCTCCTCATAGAAGGTTAGTAGATTGGTTTAGCAAGAACGATTCTTTATGAATTCATGCTGGTTACTGCTAATGATACCATTCTCATTACTAAAATCTTGTATATAGTCCCTTATCATCCCCTCCAAGAGTTTACATACTATTGATGTTAGGCTAACTGGTCTGTAATTCCCAGGGATGTATTTTGGGCCCTTTTTAAATATTGGTGCTACATTGGCTTTTCTCCAATCAGCTGGTACCATTCCAGGCAGGAGACTGTGTAAAAATTAGGAACAACGGTCTGGCAATCACTTGACTGAGTTCTCAAAGTACCCTCGGTCGGATGCAAGCCATCTGGTCCCGGTGATTTAATAATGTTAAGTTTCTCAAGTCTAAGTTTAATTCTGTCCTCTGTTAATCATGGAGGTGCTTCCTGTGATGTGTCATGAGGATAAACACTGCAGTTTTGGTTACTGAAGCCCCCCGATTCACTCATGAAGACTGGGGAGAAGAATAAATTAAATACCTTCGCCATCTCCCCATCCTTTGTAACCAGATGTCCTTCCTCATTCTTTATGGGGCCAATATGGTCTGTCCTTCCTTTTTTCTGTTTACATACTTAAAGAATTTCTTGGGATTTTTTTTGCTCTCCTCCGCTATGTGTCTTTCATGTTCTATCTTAGCCGTCCTAATTGCACCCTTACAATTCTTGTTGCATTCTTTATAAAGTCTGAATGTTGATGATGATCCCTCAACCTTGTATTTTTTGAAGGCCTTCTTCTTTGCTTTTATATGCATTTTTACATTGGAGTTAAGCCATCCAGGCCTTTTGTTCGCTCTTTTAAATTTATTACCCATTACCCATCCCATTATTGGGATGCATTGGCTAATGCCCTTATTTAATATGCTCTTAAAGCAAACCCATCTCTCCTCCGTATTCTTTGTTCTTAATATTTTATCCCAATTTATGCCTTTTAGCAAGGTTTGTAGTTTAGGGAAGTTGGCTCTTTTGAAATTCAGTGTCTTTGTTTTCCCTTCACGTTTCCTATTTGTGCGATTTATACTGAAACTAATTGACCTGTGATCGCTGTTACCTAAATTGCCCCGTATTTCCACATCAGTGATCAGGTCTGTATTGTTGGTAATCAGTAGATCCAGTAATGCTTTATTTCTAGTTGGTGCTTCTACCATCTGACCCGTAAAATTGTCCTGCAAGACATTAAGGAACTGGCGAGCCTTGAATGAATGCGCGGTTCCCTCCGCCCAGTCTATGTCTGGATAATTAAAATCCCCCATTATGATAACACTTCCATCCTTGCTGCTAATCCAAATTGTGATAGAAGATCTGTCTCCACTTCCTCCCTCAGGTTAGGGGGCCTATAGCATACTCCCAGTATTATTTTCCCCTTAGCTTTATCCCTTTGGAGCTCTACCCATAAGGATTCCACCTCCTCTCTAGCTCCCTCAGTGATGTCATCTCTCACATTCGCTTGTACATTATTCTTGATATATAGGCATACCCCTCCCCCCTTTTTACCCTCTCTATCCTTGCGGTAAAGAGTATACCCTTTAATGTTTGCCAGCCAATCACGAGAGCTGTTAAACCAGGTCTCTAAAATTCCCACAAAATCCAAATCCTCCTCGTACAACAGTATCTCTAGTTCACCCATCTTGTCCGCCAGGCTCCTGGCATTGGTGAACATGCCACATAGTTTAGACCGGTCGCATATTGTCCTCGTATTGGGTGTTCTGAGATTGCAACTAGGACTTGCTACTATACTCACCTTGTGTTTTTGTGCTTTGATTAACCTACCACTAATGCCCCCAATACTACCCTCTGGAATATCTTCCGCGCTGGCTATCTCTGCTTTGGACCCTCCCCCCCATTACCTAGTTTACCATGCACGGTAATGAAAACAGGTAATGGACACGTAGGTCCTAATACAAGAAAAATTGGATGTATATCCTGACGGAGTACTCTACATGTTTCGTGGTATCCGCTTCTTCAGGTGGGGTCAGTCAAAAACATCTACAAGAGTAAATAAAGTTTCATAGTTGAACAGTTATACAAATTTCAAGATTCGGAAGTTTGAGTGTAACGGATGATACAATACATAGTGGATTAATCTTGGAGAATCTATAGAATTATAAGTAGCTTACCAAAGATGGCCCTGGAGGCACCCCGCAGCACCCGATAAGGGGTAGTCCCCCAGGGCGGACACGGGAGAGGCTATGAGCACAAAAGACCATAGTTGAAAAATGGTAAGGTGACAATGGGTCAGTGCTATAAACTATAGAAACAACAAACCGTGGAAAGTACAAAGGGGGAGGGGGGGGGGTGAGAAAAGGAAAGGGGGGAGGATGAAAAGGAAAAGAACCATAAGGAATAAGAAAAGGAAGGAGGAAGAAGGGCAGGAAAAAAACAAGAATAGGAATAATTGAAAAGCAGGGGGGGGGGGGGGGGGGAAACGGCAATTTTTTTTTTCCTCTCCCCCTTCCTTTTTCCTCTATTCCCCCTCCTATTTTTTCCTCCCCCCTGCTTTTCAATTACTCCTATTCTTGTTTTTTCCTTCCCTTCTTCCTCCTCCTTCCTTTTCTTATTCCTTGGTGTAAACACACCAAAAAGCACGATAAAAAACGCACCATTCTTCGCTCTAAAAAAAGTTCTGGAGCTTCTTGTTGTGAATAGGGCAGCCCATTCAAGTGAATAGACATTCCCTATGTATGACGAGCAAAAATGCCCAAAAAAACAAATGCAGAAATGAGTTCCTTTGTGCTTGTCACGTTTTTCTTTTAGAAATGAGTTCCCGCTTTGCAGAAATGTGAACAGTGCCTGATAGCTGAGTGTCTCCATGCACTCCCTCCCATGAATAGAAAAAAACATGCAGCGCTAAAGATGTGCATTTACATTTGCAACATATGTCTGTGGGAAAGTGCTGAAGAGATAATCTATACCTGTTGGGTAATAAGTGTATTAAGTGAACATCTAATATGTAAACACATTAAGAAAAAAGTCCATAAATGTATGGTGGATCATCTTTTACTTTCAAAATCTTTTATTGGTTTTTTACAAAAACAAGAGAATAAAATAAAATACAGGATTTGTAAACACATATCGTGTAACATCAGCTGATAAATAAGATACGCCTGCTGGGGCTAGAGAACTAGCATTGTAAAGACACAGTAGGAATGTCTGATTATTGCGTATAGGATTAAATGCCTGAAACAATGTAACTGGTATAAATATAGTAAGTGACCACCAAGAGGTTTGACCGTTGACTAGAGAGGGACTAGGAGATCCCACCGGCACCCCTATAGGGATCATGCTGTGCACAGTGGGAGCCCCCACCCTCCCTTAACCAGCGATTAACCTCAGGCCCTAGGGTCCAAAGGATCGGTACAAAATAATTGCTGGAGATTATAACCTCTCAGGGAGAACCATGAAACGAAAAACAGGTATTTGCCCCAATATGAAGGATCTCTGATCAGAAAATACAATACATCAATTACAGGATGATCTGTCCTAGTCTTCCCCAACAGATGAACACAATCGACGAGAACTAAAACTAGAATAGTAGAAGAGAAAAAGAGGAAGGGGGGAAAGTGAGAAAGGAAGGTTAGCCGGCTGTCTGGAGGGGCCCCCGCCCCACAATTTGTCCCCTTTTAATTTTGGGGTAGGACTCCGGGTATGAGAGAGATGCCGACGAACTGTGCCCAAGGCTCCCATATAGCTTCAAATTGCGTTTTTTGTCATCTAAGATGTTGGCCAATTTCTCCTGGGCCATAATCCATGAGATTTTGTGAATTGCCGCTTTCACCGAGACTTTGGGCTGTTTCCAAGCCTTAGCAATGGTGAGTTTTGCACCTAGGAGGATGAAGTGTATCAGTTTACATGAGCTCTTCGGAGTCCTGGGCAAGTTGTCATTGAGAAGAGCTATAGTCGGGGATTTCGGGATTTGGATCTGTGTTGTTTTCCGTATCAGGGAGAATATCTTATCCCAGAAGGGCCTGAGTCTAGGGCATTCCCACCAGACATGAGCCATTGAGCCCAAGAGCTGACACCCCCGAAAACACTTGGGGTCAGCTGTTGGGAACATTCTGGAAAGCTTGGCAGGAGTAAGGTACCATCTTGTCATAACCTTAACACTTCCTTCGATTAAGGAAATGTTTTTAAAACCTTTAAAGGCTCTGTCAAAGGAGCATCTCCATTTAGAGGCTTCCCATTCGAAAGCTAGATCCCTTTCCCAGTCGAGCATATAGGGGGTCTTTTGGGGGTGAAGGGCTAGTGACTGGTAGATGTTGGAAATCCCTCCCCTCTGTTCCAAAGAGCGACCACACCATAGTTCATATGGCGTAAAGGCGGTGTGTGAGGGAATACCTCCTCTCCAAAGTTGGCAGAGAAAATGTCTTATTTGGTGGAATCTGAAACGCTCAGAGTTCGGAATTTCTAGAAGCCTTACACCTTGCTCCAAGGAGATAGGACCCTCATTCGTGAAAAAGTATCCGATTCGGTACAGTCCCTTGTCCAACCACCAGCGAAAAAAAGCCTCAATATCCAACCCAGGGGGAAAATCAGGGTTATTGAAGATGTGTGCTAAAGGAAGACATCTTGAGATTAGGGCCGAATTTTTCCTTAGGTTATCCCATAAGTGAAATGATTGAGATAAAGATGGGGAAAGAATTGGGGGTCTCTGTTTGTGAGGAGTCCAGAGGAGATAGTCCAGGGTGTATGTGGGGACTGCCTGTCTCTATCTGAATCCAATCTGGCTTCTCTGCCTTGGAGTAAACCGTGGATAATTGGGCCAGCCTAGCCGCTTGAAAGTACCAGAAGAGCTGAGGAGCCCCCAAGCCACCCTGATCTCTTGGAAGGAATAGGGTTTTTTGTTGAAATCTATGTCCTCTCCCCCCCAGATGAATTTGGTGATCTTCTTTTGAAAATTGGATAGGTGTTCTGTTTATATTTATCGGAATGGCCCTGAAAAGGTATAGCATTCTGGGCAGAAGTGTCATCTTTACTGCGTGAACTCTGCCCAACCAAGAGATCTCACCCTTGGACCATGATCCCAGATCAGCTGCCAATTTCCGGTACATTGGCGGGAAGTTTAAAGGGTACAGTTGTTCCGTTCTAGCTGGAAGTTTAATTCCTAAATAATCTATCCATTGGTCATTCCATTTAAAGTCAAAGGAGCTTTGGAGTGCGGATACCGTGTCTGACTGCAGGGAGATATTTAAAGCTGATGATTTAGAATAGTTTACCTTAAGGCCTGAGGTGCTAGAGAAGTCTTTCAATAGTTTACATAAATTAGGGAGTGATGTGATAGGGGACGTAATGAAAAGGAGCATATCATCGGCGAAGAGCCCACACTTGTGGACTTGTTCCCCACAGGATACGCTGTGGATATTAGGGTTTGATCTAATCGCTATCGCCAGTGTTTCAATGGCCATGGCGAAAATGAGAGGGGAGAGAGGGCATCCCTGTCTCGTCCCTCGCTATTTGAAGGGGTTTGGAGTATTGGCCCTGAAGTCTGATTATTGCTGCCGGGTTGGAGTAGAGGGATCGCAGTATCCCTAAGAAGCTAACCCCGAAACCCCATCTCTCCAGGAGGGAAAAAAGGTATGGCCATTCGATTGAGTCGAAGGCCTTATGTAAATCTAAAGACAACAGCATTCCTGCTTGTTTTGGAGTGGTGGATCATCTTTTAATCCAAAAGTACATGGGCGTTCATGGGCATGGATGGTGTCGCAACTCCACGTAGAGTGGAGGCTGGAAAGGACTCTGTATGAGGAGACACTCTGCACATGAATCTTCTAAGTTCCAAATGGAGACTGCAAATAGTAGGAATGAATATCCTTACCAGAAAAGGTGGACACAGTCACCATACAGTGGAGTGTCATACAGGCTTGAGGGATTCAGCGATCCCAAGGGTATCCGGCTGGAGAAGTCCTGACGGGGAGTCACATCCAGGGCGACAATCACCGTTCGATGGTATGGAAGTTCCCGGTCAGTTGGAGTCTCTCTCTGAGATGGAAGGAGTATGCAAACAGAAATGGCTGGTGCTCAGCAAGGTCCCATTCATGAGGGGAGATAAGAGCAAAAAATTCTCCACATAGGGCTTGAATCAGTTAAAAAAGGAAGCTTTATTTAAAAGCTGAAAAAGTGCTAGACAATGCACTTCAATACATAAAACGTGATCACAGAGAATAAAATAAAATCGCGTGATAACAGGGCATCTATAGGCATTAGCAACCCGACATGTTTCGGACCATCGTCCTTTTACTGGGACATAAGCCTGAATGCCTGTACCACGCTCAGATATATGCACAAATAATTAAGCCAAATAATAATCAGCTGTATAGAACCTGAATGATCACATGCTGTATAGGACCTGGATGATCACATGATCACATGGGTAATTACACTGTCAGCAGTGTAGGACTTTCATAGTTACTGAGTTGTGTAAAGGGTAGCTGTTTGATGCAGCTGCCAAGGATTTTCATATAATTACCCATGTGATCATGTGATCATCCAGGTCCTACACAGCATGTGATCATTCAGGTTCTATACAGCTGATTATTATTTGGCTTAATTATTTGTGCATATATCTGAGCGTGGTACAGGCATTCAGGCTTATGTCCCAGTAGAAGGACGATGGTCCGAAACATGTCGGG
The DNA here is from genome assembly GCA_037952925.1 of Lithobates clamitans. Classification (NCBI taxonomy): domain Eukaryota; kingdom Metazoa; phylum Chordata; class Amphibia; order Anura; family Ranidae; genus Lithobates; species Lithobates clamitans. Next base: position 349,598 of record JBBGZY010001746.1, on the reverse strand, counting down.
TTGCTAATGCCTATAGATGCCCTGTTATCACGCGATTTTATTTTATTCTCTGTGATCACGTTTTATGTATTGAAGTGCATTGTCTAGCACTTTTTCAGCTTTTAAATAAAGCTTCCTTTTTTAACTGATTCATGCCCTATGTGGAGAATTTTTTGCTCTTATCTCCCCTCATGAATGGGACCTTGCTGAGCACCAGCCATTTCTGTTTGCATACTCCTTCCATCATCAGAGAGAGACTCCAACTGACCGGGAACTTCCATACCATCGAACGGTGATTGTTGCCCTGGATGTGACTCCCCGTCAGGACTTCTCCAGCCGGATACCCTTGGGATCGCTGAATCCCTCAAGCCTGTATTACACTCCACTGTATGGTGACTGTGTCCACCTCTTCTGGTAAGGATATTCATTCCTACTATTTGCAGTCTCCATTTGGAACTTAGAAGATTCATGTGCAGAGTGTCTCCTCATACAGAGTCCTTTCCAGCCTCCACTCTACGTGGAGTTGCGACACCATCCATGCCCATGAACCCCCATGTACTTTTGGATTAAAAGATGATCCACCATACATTTATGGACTTTTTTCTTAATGTGTTTACATATTAGATGTTCACTTATTACCCAACAGGTATAGATTTCAGCACTTTTCCACAGACATATGTTGCAAATGTAAATGCACATCTTTAGCGCTGCATGTTTTTTTCTATTCATCTGTATACTGTCTACCACATTGTTACATGCCGGCAGCTATCATTCACACATTTTTTGTAATAGTGCAATTATTGTTTGGTTTTATTGACTCCCTCCCATGTACTTGTATAAAGCTGGCCATACACTATGCAACCTGATTGTACAATATTTGTATAATTTCTTTTAGATTTACCAAAAGTATGGAATAGGAAGACCCATCTATCTATCCATTCACTATGTATGAAAATCGGACAGGCCCATGCACTGCATAGTTGATGGTAGATCTAAAGGAAATGGTACAATCAGGTTGCATAGTGTATGGCCAGATTTATACAAGTACATAGGTGGGAGTGCATGGAGACACTAAGTTGTCAGGCCCCGTTCACATCTCTGTGTAGCGGGAACTCACATTCCCTCATTAATATAAAGCTTTTTTTTTTCTGCAACAGAGTTATATTAATGGTATATTGCTACATAGGGGAGCTGGATTTTAGAAAAAAAAAGTTGAACTTTAAAAACCACTTGATGACTGCCCACAGTAAACATACATCATTACTTTGCTGTTAAATACCGGTATTATGCAGCAGCTAGCACAGTATAATTTTTTACTGTGGCCAATTCTACAACGAATTAAAATGGTCCCGCAGGTGGATTTACCGGGGGATCACTTTAAGAGGCAGCGGGAGAGGTGCCCTCCTGCCACTTCCATGTCATTTCTGGGAAGGGACAAGGACCCCTTCTCCACAACATTGGCTGGTGGTTATGGGGGTCTGCGGGCTTATCACAATCTGATAAAAAAATAATCTTTTCTATTCTGAACTGCGAATGACAAAATGGCTGCTAGAAACAAGGCTTCCTGTGCCAACCAATCACATATCCTTAAATAAATAAAAAGAGAAAAAAACTGCGCTAATCCAATGTAACAATAGGGTGGACAAATCCCCAAGCTGCAATAAATGTGGGATAAACACAAAACCAAATAAACAAGAAAAAAATCGTGCTATTAAAGTCCAAATAGGTAAAGACATATATGGAAAATTCCAGATGTTTTAGCAGTCAAGATGAACTAGATATTCCTCACAAAAAAAAATCATAAGAAATGCATGCTTACCAGAATGTAAGCAAAAATAGACGGGTGGCTAATACCCCAGCCTGGGTTGGTGGTTGTACAGCATGAAGTGTAGCAAAGAGGGAAGACACATTTAGGAGAGATATCAATGCTGCTCACCCCAATATGGAAAAGAAAAATGGGAAAGAGTCCCCCGAGCGGGGTTTTTAGGCAGCTAACTTTAGGTATGAGCAAAACATTAGGTAAAATATTAGAATTCTTTATTAAAAAGTAATGGATAGGTATAACAGCATATAGATATAAATGAAGAGCTCAAGTGGGGAAATACCCATACCAAGTACAGATAATAGCAAACATATAGGTTATACACAGCATGTGATAAGGCTATTGTACAACAATCCTGACGCGTTTCGACCCATGAATTTTGGGGTCTCTTCAGAGGATGCGTTTGCTAAGGAAAAAAGAAAAATTTATAATAGTATGTCCAGCTTATTTGAAAAAGTTATAGCATAGGCAGGTTTGTTTGGCAACATGTTTAGTAACATTTTGCACATAATTACCATTGAGTTTGGATGTACCCCTCGATCAGAGCCTCCCCACACAGCAGCCAGACCATCCAGTGTGCCCGCATACAGCAGCACCCGGAAGAGGGGGGAACAGGAATCCACTTGATGTGGCTTGCAAGGAGTCACACATGTAATTAGCCCCCACCAACACGCCACGGGGGAGGTGGGGCCGGAACCTACGAAAATTATCAGAGCGTTAGCTCATGGATAAACCCATGTTGGTTAATGGTTAGATTTGTCTATTGGGCGGTCAGGAGGTGTTGTAAAGAGTTATTACAGCTTGAAATGATCATGTGAGGGATAATAATATTAGTAAAATAACTATATTGGTATAACTGATATAAAATATGTCAGGGATGACCTTGTCTTTAAATGCTGACAATGGCAGTGATAGTGAGGGATGTGCAAGGTGAATAATGACGTGTAAACTATAAATATAAAAAGAAGTGTGCATAAAAATGATGCAAGTGAATATTTGAAAAGCAAGAAAAAAAAAGGGGGAAATTGAATAAATGAGTGTGTGTATAATTGTAATATAGAGAGAAAGTGCATAATATTGCCAAGTATCTAAGTCTACGGCATCCAGGGCTGGTGTGCACTTAAATCAAAATTAAATATAAGTGTAAATATTATTCTATGGGGTCTGACAAAACAAATATATCATAAGTTCTTACTCCTACAGTTGAGGAAAAGAGTCTGGCTGTCCAAGGAGGAAAGTGGAGGGATCACACCCAGATCCACCCTCATTAAATAGTATCCTTAATTAGTGCTGAAATTAACAACAGATATCGTTTCTTCCGCCCCCCAGCCCCGGTACGTAGAGGGAGGCTGTGGCCGCCAATTGGCAGGCCTTGTGTGGCTCCCTCGGCGTCCATCAAGGCGAAGCTCCGACCGCTGTCGTCACCTTCGCCGTAAAATACGTGACATCACGACGCCGCACGCACACGCGAGCCAGCACGCGCACACTGCACGCAACGTCCGAAGGCGATGAGGGATGCCACCGGCAGGGTGATCAAACCCGTGTGCGGCCGATCCGGGAAACCTGGCCATCCAAGGGGAGAAGAGGGAGCGCAGGTGACTGAGCTTCCCACCCTGCCGGGAAGACACATCAGGGAACATGATCCCCGACCCGGAGAGCATGCGAACATGCAGGCATCACAGGGATCCGATGGCCCAAACTGCAAGCGGGGAGGCGCCGATCGAGAGGCACACAAACGAGCTCACATATGCAATTTATGTAAAATAACAAACGACAGAAGTTTTCTACATAATTACGCCTTGATGGACGCCGAGGGAGCCATACAAGGCCTGCTAATTGGCGGCCACAGCCTCCCTCTACATACCGGGGCTGGGGGGCAGAAGAAACGATATCTGTTGTTAATTTCAGCACTAATTAAGGATACTATTTAATGAGGGTGGATCTGGGTGTGATCCCTCCACTTTCCTCCTTGGACAGCCAGACTCTTTTCCTCAACTGTAGGAGTAAGAACTTATGATATATTTGTTTTGTCAGACCCCATAGAATAATATTTACACTTATATTTAATTTTGATTTAAGTGCACACCAGCCCTGGATGCCGTAGACTTAGATACTTGGCAATATTATGCACTTTCTCTCTATATTACAATTATACACACACTCATTTATTCAATTTCCCCCTTTTTTTTCTTGCTTTTCAAATATTCACTTGCATCATTTTTATGCACACTTCTTTTTATATTTATAGTTTACACGTCATTATTCACCTTGCACATCCCTCACTATCACTGCCATTGTCAGCATTTAAAGACAAGGTCATCCCTGACATATTTTATATCAGTTATACCAATATAATTATTTTACTAATATTATTATCCCTCACATGATCATTTCAAGCTGTAATAACTCTTTACAACACCTCCTGACCGCCCAATAGACAAATCTAACCATTAACCAACATGGGTTTATCCATGAGCTAACGCTCTGATAATTTTCGTAGGTTCCGGCCCCACCTCCCCCGTGGCGTGTTGGTGGGGGCTAATTACATGTGTGACTCCTTGCAAGCCACATCAAGTGGATTCCTGTTCCCCCCTCTTCCGGGTGCTGCTGTATGCGGGCACACTGGATGGTCTGGCTGCTGTGTGGGGAGGCTCTGATCGAGGGGTACATCCAAACTCAGTGGTAATTATGTGCAAAATGTTACTAAACATGTTGCCAAACAAACCTGCCTATGCTATAACTTTTTCAAATAATCTGGACATACTATTATAAATTTTTCTTTTTTCCTTAGCAAACGCATCCTCTGAAGAGACCCCAAAATTCATGGGTCGAAACGCGTCAGGATTGTTGTAGAATAGCCTTATCACATGCTGTGTATAACCTATATGTTTGCTATTATCTGTACTTGGTATGGGTATTTCCCCACTTGAGCTCTTCATTTATATCTATATGCTGTTATACCTATCCATTACTTTTTAATAAACAATACTAATATTTTACCTAATGTTTTGCCTAATGTTTTGCTCATACCTATAAAAACCCCGCTCGGGGGACTCTTTCCCATTTTTCTTGTACAGCATGAAGTGTAGACCTTGCGAACTCTTCAGCATGGGTTAGCATCAACTCCAAAGGTGTTTATTGTGTGTAAAACAAAAAATGTGTACATAGTGTGATACCGTCAAAGTTATAAAATAAATGTGTAAAATAGATATAGTGACACTCACATTATGAGCAACCAGACTTTATTTTTAATAAATTAGTGTTGATGATAACACGCCATTGGTCTATATATATTTTTTTTGGGTTATCATCTACTGTCAACTATGGCTCCGTGAGACTGTTTTCCTTATCTGCTGAACGATTGATCCATCTATCACACAAGTCGTTCCCTGGATTAAGCCGTGGCTCTGCTTCCTGTTGGTGCAGTTTTTTGCTCAGTTTGATCTGACGTCTGGTAAGAAGGCGCTCCATGTGGTGACGGTCCCACTCAATTCGATTTATCCACTGGGTGGATGTTTGTTTTTCTATTGGTTATACTCCTTATGCCCTTTTGCCATTTAAATCTGGTAAGGAGGTCCTCCATCTAGTGAGGGCACATCTATTGTCACTTTATTCACTGGGTGACTATCAAATCTTTTCTTTCTCTGCTCACGTCTGGTTGCTCATAATGTGAGTGTCACTATATCTACTTTACACATTTAATCACATTTGACGGTATCACACTATGTACACATTTTTTGTTTTACACACAATAAACACCTTTGGAGTTGATGCTAACCCATGCTGAGGAGTTCGCGAGGTCTACACTTCATGCTGTACAACCACCAACCCAGGCTGGGGTATTAGCCACCTGTCTATTTTTGCTTGAATTCTGGTAAGCATTGCATTTCTTATGATTTTTTTTTGTGAGGAATATCTAGTTCATCTGGAATTTTCCATATATGTCTTTACCCATTTGGACTTTAACCACTTTAGCCCTGGACCATTATGCTGCCTAAGGACCAGAGGTCTTTTTCCAATTTGGCACTGCGTCGCTTTAACTGCTAATTGCGCGGTCATGCAATGCTGTACCCAAACAAAATTTGCGTCCTTTTCTTCCCACAAATAGAGCTTTCTTTTGATGTTATTTGATCACCTCTGCCAAATAGGTGTCTTAGGTTAGCCTAGATCCAACCACTTTAAGCTGCTCACTGCCCGTGTTCATGTTTACAGAGCTCTGAACGCTCTGGGCTTTTAAATTAGCCACCTGGCGTCTGCACACCTGCAGTGGGGGAAGGGAATGATTGGACACCAGCTTCAGTGAGTGTGTCTGAAAAGCACTTAAGTTTGCTCTTTACCTCCCTCTAGTGGTGGAAATCAGGTAAGACATGAACTACTCTTAATGAAGAAAATCCACTTGTAATATAAATATATATATATATATATATATATATATATATATAGGATTAACTTCTCTTACCTGTCACCGCCGCAGGAACTGCTGAGAACAGACAGTTTCCAGCCTTCACCCATCACGGCGGGTAGCATTGTGCCAACCTTCAGGGTTTTTTGGGTTCCTACTCAGAGAAACCTCTTTACCGGGACCTGTAAAAGACTCTGCAAGAAACTTTCGTGCCACTGTTTTAATAGTACACCAAGCCTGGTTTTCTCAGAGCCCAGTCTTCCAAAGAGAGACTTACAGGCAAAACCTTGCTTCTTCGGGATGACAAGGCCCGGGTACCATACCATCTTAGGAGTCAAGATATCGGCCCGAGATATGGATCCAGTCAGCACAGCCCTTTAAGCCCCCGCAGGGACCAAACTGGAGCTTTCTTCACAGCACATGTTTTACGTGACCAACCACCTTAGACACTGGTGAAAAAACTGAGGTCCTCCCCGTATGGGAGGGGTTATATAGGGGAGGAATTCTCCTTAATTGGGGTTAACCAGTGTCCAATAACCGATGGTGCCTATCTAACCCACTTTGTAATGAATACTCTGTGTCCCGAGATGTATGAGCAAGAAAACATTGTAGTTAACTATTTCAGCCATTTTTACCAGAGTGAGTAGCAGCAGCAGAGAGAGCAGTTGTCTACTTGTATTTGCCTCTATTTCTGTGCTTTTTTTTTTGCAATGGATCCCATAATGAGCATATGTGAGGAAATGCTCCTGAAATTGCTCTTGATGAGGCTAGAATGACATAGAAAATTGCGTGAGAGGTCCAGAGTCAGAGTTCGTCGCTATTGGACCCATCCTTTGATTGCGCAGTGAAAGTCCGCAGGATATTTTGTAAACATGTACGTACAGCTGCGTACCTACCCCAACAAGTTTTTTAATTTCACACGTATGTCCATTGCCACATTTGACCTTCTACTTGAAAAAGTACGACCCAGTCTGACACGCATGGACACCAACATGAGGAAGAGTGTGCCACCAGAGGAACGTCTGTTGGTGACGATCAGGTAATTCCAATTAAAATTTGGATACAGCAATGCCAGTGGTGTATCGCATTGCATCAAGGGCTATATATGGTCTATGAATCATCGCAAGTAATTAAAACATTTTCAACTATATTTTTTTGTTTTTTCATTGTTTTTCATCATATTTTTGTCTAAAATATAAGGTACCATTAACCACTTCAGCCCCGGAAGGATTTACCCCCTTCCTGACCAGAGGTCTTTTTCCAATTTGGCACTGCGTCACTTTAACTGCTAATTGCGCGGTCATGCAATGCTGTACCCAAACAAAATTTGCGTCCTTTTCTTCCCACAAATAGAGCTTTCTTTTGATGGTATTTGATCACCTCTGCCGTTTTTATTTTTTGCGCTATACACGGAAAAACACCACAAATTTTGAAAAAAAATGATATTTTCTACTTTTTGTTATAAAAAAAATCCAATAAACTAAATTTTAGTCATACATTTAGGCCAAAATGTATTCGGCCACATGTCTTTGGTAGAAAAAATGTCAATAAGCGTATATTTATTGGTTTGCGCAAAAGTTATAGCGCCTACAAACTAGGGTACATTTTCTGGAATTTACACAGCTTTTAATTTATGACTGCCTATGTCATTTCTTGAGGTGCTTGAGTGATTGAATAATGACAACAAAAAAAAAAATAAAAAAAAAAATACAAAAAGTTGTCACTAAATGATATATTGCTCACACAGGCCATGGGCCTATGTGGAATTGCACCCCAAAATACATTCAGCTGCTTCTCCTGAGTACGGGGATATCACATGTGTGGGACTTTTTGGGAGCCTAGCCGCGTACGGGGCCCCAAAATCCAATCACCGCCTTCAGGATTTCTAAGGGCATAAATTTTTGATTTCACTCTTCACTGCCTATCACAGTTTTGAAGGCCATAAAATGCCCAGATGGCATAAAACCCCCCCAAATGACCCCATTTTGGAAAGTAGACACCCCAAGCTATTTGCTTTGAGGCATGTTGAGTCCATGGAATGTTTTATATTTTGACACAAGTTGCGGGAAAGTGACAAATTTTTTTTTTTTTTTTTTTGTACAAAGTTGTCACTAAATGATATATTGCTCACACAGACCATGGGCATATGTGGAATTGCACCCCAAAATACATTCAGCTGCTTCTCCTGAGTACGGGGATACCACATGTGTGAGACTTTTTGGGAGCCTAGCCGCGTACGGGGCCCTGAAAAATTTTCAATTTTCAAAACTTTGTGACAAAAAGTGAGGTCTGCAAAATACTCACTATACCTCTCAGCAAATAGCTTGGGGTGTCTACTTTCCAAAATGGGGTAATTTGGGGGGGTTTGTGCCACCTGGGCATTCCATGGCCTCCGAAACTGTGATAGGCAGTGAAGAGTGAAATCAAAAATTTACGCCCTTAGAAAGCCTGAAGGTGGTGCTTGGTTTTCGGGGTCCCGTACGCGGCTAGGCTCCCAAAAAGTCTCACCCATGTGGTATCCCCGTACTCAGGAGAAGCAACAGAATGTATTTTGGGGTGTAATTTCACATATTCCCATGGCATGTTTGAGCAATATATCATTTAGTGACAACTTTGTGCAACTTGTGTCACAATATAAAATATTCCATGGACTCGACATGCCTCTCAGCAAATAGCTTGGGGTGTCTACTTTCCAAAATGGGGTCATTTGGGGGGGTTTTGAACTGTCCTGGCATTTTATGCACAACATTTAGAAGCTTATGTCACACATCACCCACTCTTCTAACCACTTGAAGACAAAGCCCTTTCTGACACTTTTTGTTTACATGAAAAAGTTTTTTTTTTTTTGCAAGAAAATTACTTTGAACCCCCAAACATTATATATTTTTTTAAAGCAAATGCCCTACAGATTAAAATGGTGGGTGTTTCATTTTTTTTTTTCACACAGTATTTGCGCAGCGATTTTTCAAACGCATTTTTGGAGGAAAAAACACACTTTTTTAAATTTTAATGCACTAAAACACACTATATTGCCCAAATGTTTGATGATATAAAAAAGATGATCTTAGGCTGAGTACATGGATACCAAACATGACATGCTTTAAAATTGCGCACAAACGTGCAGTGGCAACAAAATTAATACATTTTTAAAAGCCTTTAAAAGCCTTTACAGGTTACCACTTTAGATTTACAGAGGAGGTCTAATGCTAAAATTACTGCCCTCGTTCTGTCCTTCGCGGTGATACCTCACATGCATGGTGCAATTGCTGTTTACATTTGACGCCAGATCGACGCTTGCGTTCGCCTTAGCGCGAGAGCAGGGGGGGACAGGGGTGCTTTTTTTCTTTATTTTTTTTTCTTTATTTTTTTTTGCTTTTTTATCTTATTTTTAAACTGTTCCTTTCTTCTTTTTTTTTTTTAAATCATTTTTATTGTTATTTCAGGGAGTGTAAATATCCCCTATGATAGCAATAGGTAGTGACAGGTACTCTTTTTTGAAAAAATTGGGGTCTATTAGACCCTAGATCTCTCCTCTGCCCTCAAAGCATCTGACCACACCAAGATCGGTGTGATAAAATGCCGTCACCCGTAACGGTTATACGGTGATCAGTGGTGAAAGGGTTAACTAGGGGGCCATCAAGGGGTTAAAACATTTATTAGGTAGTATATGGGGGTCCCTGTCGCTATAAAACGCTGACGGCGAACCAAAATATTTACCTCCCTAACTAGCGTCACCAGTGACACTAATACAGCGATCAGAAAAATGATCGCTTAGCGACACTGGTGACAGGGGGTGATCAAGGGGTTAAAACTTTGTTAGGGGGGGTTAGGGGGGTATCCTAGACCTAAAGGGGGGTAATACTCACTGCCCTACCACACTAACTGTCACAAACTGACACTATGCAGTAATCAGAAAAAAAAAAAACTGCTTGGTGTCAGTGTGACGGAGGGGGGGGGGGGGGTGATTGGGGGCGGATCGGGGGGCGAATTGGGGGGGATCGGGGGTGTTTTGTGTGCCTGGCATGTTCTACTGGGAGGTGTAGTGTTGTGCACTCACTCAGATGTCTTCTATCCTCGGCGCCGCAACGGAAAATGCCGAGCCGAGGAGAGATGACATCACATCCCCTGCCTCTGTGTACTACACACAGGCAAGGGACGATTCTCATTGGCTGGGAGCGATCGCGAGGGGGGGGCCATGAACGGATGGCCTCCCCCTCATCTCTGAACGCTCCCAGAGGATAACATTGAATGAGTTCAGGGGCAGTTGAAAAAAGCATCCAACTGCCTCTCACGTTTAACAGCGTCCCGTGTACATGGGGCCTAACAAGTGCAGAGAGTTCTCTCAGCTGGAAAAAAAAAATAAAAAAAAAACAGGCAGCCTGCCAAGTTTTATTACAACACACCAATAAGTAGAAACAAAGTATGTTTTCATTCTTTTGTCAAAGGAAGGAACTCTGTTGTATAAGACCCCTTTCACACTGGGGCATTTTTTAGGCGTTTTTCAGGCGCTTTAGCGTTAAAAAAAAGAGCCTGAAAGAAGCCTCATCTGCAATCCCAATGTGAAAGCAGCCCGAGTGCTTTCACACTGGGGCGCTGCGCTGGCAGGGCGTAAAAAAAAAAAGCCTGCAAGCAGCTTCTTTGCAGCGCTTTCGTGTTTTTGCCACCGGGCTGGGTGCGCCGATGGCCCAAGCCCTTTCACACTGCAAGCGCCTGAAAAAACGCCTAAAAAAATGCCTCAGTGTGAAAGGGGTCTTAAGCTGCGCTTTACCAGCTTTTTTTGGGGGGCACTGGCAGTGTGAAAGGGCTCGGGCTTTCACATTGGGATTGCAGATGAGGCTTTTTACAGGCGCTTTTTTTACCGCTAAATCGTCTGAAAAACGCCCCAGTGTGAAAGGGGTCTTAATGAAGGAAGTTTAACCATTTAAAGACCAAACCTTTTCTGACATTTTATATATATATACATATATATACAGGGCTTTTTTTCTGCTGGAACTTGCCGGAACGGAGTTCCGCCACCTCTGGCAGCCCTGTCCTCTCCCTCTTGTCAGTGACACAGAAAAGTAAAGGAATCACTTCCTCCACCAGCTTCTGTGTAGTAGTGTCGGCACTGCATCCGGGGCACATGATGCTGGATGTTTACAGATAGATGTCCCGGGTCTCGCCCACATTATTTGCAAATATGGAGCTTGGGGAGGCAGCTTCTTTTTCCACCTGCCGCCTGTTACAACTGTGTGTAGCACAGAGAGGAGCGAAGTGCTGTGAAACTCCTCCTCTGCTCCATGCTACATTCCTAATAGGCAGAGCTGCAGGAACGTCACTATGTTGAAAACGAAAAGCCCGGGCACAGCTTTCAGAACCGTGATGGCTGCATTCTGCAAAAGGTGACAGAGAGCTGTGGGGGAGGAGGACAATCTATGAACAGGTGAGAGAGCTTTTTGTGTGGGGGTGGTAGGATTTGTGAGAAAGCTGGAAGGAGGGATCTGTGAAAAAGGTGAGAGAGCTGGGGGCAAGGTGGGTGTTTGTGAAAGGATAAGAGAGCTAGGGGAAGGGGGATCTGTAAAAAGGTGAGAGATTTGTGCAAAGGGGAGAGCTGGAAAAGGGGGGATTTGTGCAGAGGTTATAGCAGGGAAGGGGGTTTGCAGATTGTGCAGAGATGAAATCTGTGAGAATAAGCTGTAGATGAGGATGCAGAGGTGAGTTGTGGACTGGGGGTGTAATCTGTGGATGGAGGGGTGCAAAGATGAGATGGTAATGGGGTACAAAGGTGAGTTGTGGACGGGGTGCTAAGGTGAACTGTGGAAAAAGTGCAGAGTTGAACTGTGGATGGGGCAGAAGAGGTGTGTTGTGAATGGGGAGATGTGTAGGTGGGCTGTGGTTGTTTGGCACAGAGCTGAGCTGGGGATGGGGGGGCACAGAGGAAAGCAAAGAGGTGTGCAGAGGCGAGTAATTGATGGTTACTTTGAGGGGTGAAGGATTTTTTCTTAGAAAGGACAAGGGAACTTTGCTGGGGGGCAACAAAGTATACAGAGTTCAGTAACCAAGACTATGTCATGTATGGCAGGGTATGCAGGGTGCAACAGTGAGGATTTAGTAAAATACCTTGTACATTACCTAGTCATAACTGTATGCTGTTCTATACATTACATACTTCTTATGCCCCGTACACACGGTCGGATTTTCCGATGGAAAATGTCCGATCGGAGCGTGTTGTCGGACATTCCGACCGTGTGTGGGCACCATCGGACATTTTCCATCGGATTTTCCGACACACAAAGTTTGAGAGCAGGCTATAAAATTTTCCGACCACAAAATCCGATCGCGTCAATTCCGACCGTGTGTGGCCATTTCCGACGCACAAAGTGCCACGCATGCTCAGAAGAAATTCCGACACGGAACAGCTCGTTCTGGTAAACTTAGCGTTCGCAATGGATACAGCACTTTCGTCACGCTGCAATGTCAAAAATGGTTTAATACAGCGCACTCTCTTCTTCTTTATAATGTGACAAGAATGAAGTAGTTTTGCTGCTCATATTCACACAGACTTCTCACAAACTTATTTCTTTATTATTTATTGGGATTCCCTCAATATATTTACATTTGTCACATCTGACCAAAAATTTTTTGGGTTGTTTTTAAATATTGTTTCTTTTTTTCAGGGCTGTTTTTGTATTTGTTTGGTGGTTTGTATTTTTTCCAAGGCTGTTTTTTTCTTTTTTGTGGTTTGTATTTTTAAAAAGTCTGATGTTTTTATTTTTTTGTTTTTTTGTGTTTTACTCCATAATATTTTTGTGTGTGTTTTGTGTGTCAAGTTACCACAACACCATTGATATCTTGTATTAATTATTTAATCTCAAGGAGGTTGTTTGGTGTTGGTGTCTCTTGTTAATTTCACATTGTATATTAGAAATGTACCTGCCTCCTCACAAACAAACTGTCCTTTTGAAAGGAAAACACACATAGGCGAGTATAATTGTAAAAAAATTTCCTTTATTAATGGCTCAGAACCAAACAAAGAGGGAGGCAACTCTGGAGAAACAGCTGAAATGGATTAAGCCTTTGGCCCCCAGGGCAGACATCAACTATTTTCTTGCAAAATTGGTGGCCCAAGGAGTCCTTATCTAAGGGAGGGCAGTCTGGTCCAGAAGTCCCAGAGATCCGGAAAGCAGCAGATGACATTTGTGTCCCAAGGCTGTGGTCATACAAGAGCCTGCATCTTTGGCCAGACCAGACTGAACCCAGGGCCATCACTCTCTGATCTTCCTTCCACGCTTCCTTCCACGCTTTGGCTGTGGTGGTGGAGTTGTGGCAGCAGGAGGAGGAGGGGCCAACTCACTCAGGTGGGTATTGGGTGTTAGTTCACCACTCACTCCCTTACTTAGGACTTTATAAAGAAGGTCCTCACATAGCTTGCGTTGACCCTCCTGCATGCCCTTCAGTTTGGTGGCAGCCATGCAGGCAAAGACCTCTTCAGGAGTGGGTAAGGCTCTGAGGGACGCAGAAGCCTCCTGAATGAGCCTGAGCGCAGGAACCTGCGATTCGGTCAGGCTGCGACTGGTCCCAGGCTTCTCCTGGCTGCCACTTAGCCCCGCCCCCTCCTGGCTGCCACATTCCACAGCCTCCTCCTGTGTGCCACATTCCAGAGCCTCGTCCTGGCTGAGGTCTTCCTGTGTATGAAAAAGGGACATAGTTTTAGTTTTTTCTTCAGCAATCACACACAATTTTCATCTCATGTTGCAAATTGAATGTTAACAAATATAACAGACTATAATTCTGAGCCCACCATTTTTCAGTCTTGTCCAAAATCTTTTTGCCCACTACTGTCTATTGATATGTAAAACACTTTTTTCAATCAGCAAATAGTGATCAATAATAACATCTAGTAAACATCATTTCTTTATTGACCAGAAATCTTTTGATGAACAATGCTATACCTGACTCCATCTGGGCTCCTCCACTTCTTCCTGGCTGGAAGGCCCAGGTTGGACATCGGAAGCCTCAGCTGGGGTGGAAGGAAGAGTGGAAAGAAGAGTGGAGAGGGATTCCCTGACTGTGCTACAATGTTTGAAAACTTTTAAAAAATATTATAAAAGCCAAATTTTGAAGATGCACACAGTGTGCCAACATGTGCTATCTGCCATCACGGGAGATCAATGGATGCGTTTTGGGGGTGCACCCCCTTCCTCAATAATAAAGTAGCTGCGAGGAAGGGGTTGCACCCCCAAAACACATCCCTTGATCCCCCGTGATGGCAGCTAGCACATGTTGACATTCTTAAATTTGTGTGCATCTTCAAAATTTGGCTTTTCCTGGGGTGACTTCACCCCATCTGAACGCAATATCAAACTCAGTTTGTAAATACTCATGTCTGATATTGCCTTCAAGTTCTACCAAATGTGAACTTTGTAAGTTCAAGATTTGTGTCTTTCTTTTTTTTTTTTTTTTTCAAATATAATTTTTATTTATTTTAGAAAGCCCAACTTGGGCTCAAACAATACAGTACATACATATATAGGGAACATGAGGGAGGGAAGGAAGGGAAGAGAAAAAAAAAAAAGGGGAGGGGGGGAGTAATCATATTTACTTCATCACATAAATGGATGGTGAGGCAGGTTATACATACATTTCAAACCCATTTGTGTACAGTAGGTATCAGACAATTAAATGCACAAGCAGTTTTCCTATACCCCCTCTCCCCCAACCCTCTTCCCTACCACCCCAAGTCAAAAGCCACCCACCCGAAGGCGGGGGATCTCTGGATGAAACATGAGAAGAAGGGGGGGCATCCCGAGGGAAGGGGGAGGAAAGCAGGGGCAGGACGTTATACATAAACCAGGGAACACCTGAAAGTTCTGCTTGTAACAGGACATCACACTAACCTTGGACCCCTCACGAGGTTCTAAGGGAGGTACCCTCCGAGGAGAGAATAAATTGGCGCCAAAGTGCCCATGTTTTATTATATTTTTCTTGTTGGTGCCTCGCAGAGAGCACCAGGTCTTCCATTTTACTAATGTCCTCTACTCTCTGGATCCAGGACGCCACCGATGGTGGGGTTTGACTTTTCCATTGGAGTGGGATACAAGATTTGGCGGCGTTCACCAAATGACGTATCACCGACTTCTTATATCTTTTTGTGGACATTGTGTTTACGTGCAACAGTAAGAAGGCTGGATCATCTGGAATGTTGTATTCCGTAAATTTCTGGATAGTTGACCTAACCGTGGACCAAAAGTGAGCTAACTTCGAACAAGACCAAAACATGTGTAACAGTGTGCCCCTTTCCGTTTGACATCTCCAACACAGTGGTGAGACACTGGAGTTAGATACCACCTTGTTAGAAGCTTATAGTTGGATTCCTGTATTTTCGTACAGATAGAGGATTTTAGGGCAAACGTTAGAATACGCTGAGTCTGGTTCGAAGTAAAGGTACAATTCAGATCCCTTTCCCATTTCTTCAGAAAGGTCAGGTGTGTATTATCTGCCGGGGTAATGAGGAGATTGTACATCGTGGACAACGTTCTCGGGAGTGCACCCGCCTCAGAACAGAGATTTTCAAAAACCGTTAAGGGTCTGGCAAACTCTCTCGGGTTAGATAGCGATATAAGGAAATGTCTTAACTGGACGGCAGGCCAGAAAAGGAGCTTAAACGGGCCCGTACTTTGGCTTAGTGTTGCTACGGAAGGACATGAGTCGTTTATAGAGAAATGTCTTGCTTGCGTGCAATTAATGTTGGTCAGAGTGGTCTTAAGCTGGGGATCCAGCCCTGGAGGGAATTGCGGATTCCCTACGACGGGGTATAACGGAGAGTTTGGTGTGGATATTACTTGCGCGGAACAAATTTGTGCCCCCACCCGAAGCATCGTCCCTATCACCGGGTGTTTCTTAACTTCCGTTGTAAGGTGTTTATAGCACCAGATTGCTCCCTGTAAAGGTACTGGTACCTGAGCTTGTTCCAAATGTGGCCATAGTTTTAGGTCTTGGTGACGGCACCAATCTATAAATCTACCTAGATGTACAGCCTGGTAATATTTCCTCACGTCCGGGACAGCTAATCCCCTATTCATCTTAGGGGTGGCGAGGAGGGATCGGGACAGTCTAGGTTTCCTATTTGCCCAGATGAATCTATTAAACTGACTATGTATCTGTTAAAAAATGACATGGGAATCATAATTGGGAGTGTTTGCAGCAAGTAGAGGAATTTAGGTAAAATGCACATTTTAATAAGGTTACATCTACCGAACCACGAATGGAGGCCTTTCCGCCAGGATTCCAACAAGGTCCGAGTTTTGATCAGTAAAGGGGGAAATTCAATTTAAAATGTGATCCATATTAGCTGGGATATAAGTGCCCAGGTATGCTAAAGCTGTAGAAGTCCATTTAAAGTGGAAGCTGGAGCTGAGAGTTTGCAGTATAGTTTGCGGGATCTCTATACCCATGGCCTCTGACTTACTGTAATTAATTTTAAGATTGGAGATCTTCCCATACTCATCAAATTCCAACAAAAGATTTGGGAGGGATGTGACTAGTTGTGCAAGGGAGAATAATAGATCATCCGCATAGGCAGAAACCTTATATTGTACATCCCCGACTATTAGGCCTAGAATGTCTGGATTATTCCTAACTTTTCAAAGAAATGGCTCCAATGAAAGGGCAAATAGAAGGGGGGATAGTGGGCAGCCCTGTCTAGTCCCATTCTTAATTGGAAGTGGGTCTGACAAAATCCCATTTACCTTAACTTGTGCTGTAGGGGTAGTATAGATTTGGGCAATCCCATCTAAGCATTGTTTCCCCTAATCCGATATGTCGAAGGACCGTGAATATGTATTCCCAATTAACCCTATCAAACGCTTTTTCTGCGTCTGTATTTAAGAAGATTGATGGTGTATGGGTCTGGTTGGCTACATGTATTAGGTTTAACACTTTAGTTGTACTGTCCCTAGCTTCTCTCGTGGGGATAAAGCCTACCTGATCTAAATGGACTAGGGATTGTAAATGGCGGGCTAATCGGGTCGCTAAAATTTTGGTAAAAAGCTTAAGGTCTGTATTCAACAATGAGATTGGTCTATAGCTGCTACAAACTAAAGGATCTTTGCCCTCTTTGGGAATGACCGTGATATGTGCTCGCATGGTATCACTCAGGAAGGTTGCTGTCTTTCCTATTTCAATAAAGAAAGATATCATATGAGGGCTAAGTGACGATTGTAGTGTTTTATAGTATTGGAGGGTCAGTCCATCAGGCCCAGGAGCTTTCCCTGGTTTAGTCGAATTAATTGCTAATTCTAGTTCTTCCAACGTTATCAGGGCCTCTAACTCATCTGCACTTTATGGTGATAATGTAGGAATCTGGCTAGATGATAAGTAGGCTTCCATCAGGTGTTGTGTCCCCGATGTGGTCGGTAGATTGTATAGGGTTTTATAATAATCCCTAAATGTATTAGCTATATGGTGTGGTAAACTGACCTTCGTAGCTTTTTCCGTCATAATGTGTGGGACGTATGTTTGCATCTTAAGGTCTCTGACTGCCCTAGCAAGAACACGTCCACATTTGTCTCCTGATTCATAAGCTATGAGCCGACACTTCTGAAGTGCCGCTTTAGCTCTATATCCTAAAAGGTCATTAATTTCATTGCGAAGAGAGGAAACTTCAGCTTCCGCCTTGGGATTCGGGGAATTTTTGTGCTGTGACTCGGCTACATGGAGTTTGGTAAGAAGTGAGTCTAGTTGTTTCCTGGCTTCTTTTTTTATATGTGCACCGTGTTTTATGAAGACACCCCTGATGACCGCCTTGTGCGCCTCCCATACCGCTCCTGGGGAACAATCCGCCGTTGTGTTAGTCTGAAAATAAAATTTCAGTTCCCTAGTCACTTTTTCCAGAATTTCAGTTTTCTGTAAGAGGCTTTCATTTAATCGCCAAAATCTCATCCTACAGGAGGGATCATTAAAGTTATGGGGGCGTGGTCAGACCACGTCCTCTGTCCTATAGCAGAGTCCTGGACAACATGAAGCTGACCATGAGGTATAAGAAAATAGTCTATCCTCGTATATAGTTTGTGGGGAGGAGAATAGAATGTGTAGTCTCTTTCATCGGGGTGCTGAAGACGCCACACGTCCAGCAATTGTGTTTAGAATAAAGTTTTGGCAATTCGTTTACGGGCCCAGAGCGGTATGGAAGAAGATCCCGAGGAGGTGTCCACATTAGGGGCTAAAGGGACGTTACAATCACCCCCCAAAATTAATTGGCCTTCCTGAAAGTCAGTCAGTTTAGAGAGAGTACGTTGCATAAAGATATCCTGGCCTTCATTTGGGGCATATATGGTCGCTATAGTTAATTGTACGTCTCCTATAAGACCTTTAATAAATACAAATCGCCCTTCTGTATCTATTTGGGAATCGCGATGGGTCCATTGGATTTTGTTGGATAAGAGAATGGAGGTCCCTCTAGATTTAGTTTTATTGGTAGAATGAAATGCTAGGGAGTAGAATCTGTTCTTGAGGATCGGTAAACAATCATCTTTAAAGTGAGTTTCTTGAATTAGGGCTATATCATCTCAGGCTCTTTTTAAATCATTAACATACGTTGCTTCTCCGGGATACTAAGGCCCTTTGTATTTATAGAATAGATCTGCAGGTCATCCATTCCCCCCCCCAAAAAAAAGGGGGGGAGGGGGGAAGGGAGGGGCTTAACGGGTTCGAAAAGGATTTAGCTACCTAAGAGTTGCAGGAGGCCTCTACCAAGGGACTTTCCAAGCTATAAATTTGATAGACAAATTACAGCCAAATCTGAGGTGAAAAACAAAATAGTATGATTCAAGTCAGGGAAAAAAAAAAAGGGGGGGAGGGGGGTGGAGGGTAAACTTCTAAAGACAAGCAAAATGCTTGTATATACACGTCTCAACCTATACAGCCGAGGAACGTGTTGGCCTATGTGGGGGAGTGACTGGAGTGTGCCACGGAGAGGTGCTCCTGACCATTCCCATCCACCTCGAGCCCCAGATCAGAACACAGAGGGTCCCTCAAAATCACTGATTCACCTCGTCCCTTTCCCCCAGCCAGCAAAAGGGCGGGCACGGGGGAAAAAGAAGGAGGGAAAAAGCACAGTCATACATTTTAAGCTTTCCATATGCACTGTCATCCTTCAAACCACATAGCTCCTTTCAATTCCCACCAGGCAGGGTATTTTATGTACAGTCTATTACTGTAAATTATAATAGACCATTAATGGCTTGCAGTATAAAATCCTGCAGATTGTTTAGCTCCATCAGGAGAGGAATGCGCCAAATGGGGAGACGTTTCCCACAGGAGCCTGCCGGGTGAGAAAATTATGACATGCAATAAGACCCCAATTTGGTCTGGAGGTCCATGTACATATAACTAGGTTATGTGTGTCACTCTGAGCTGAAAGGAGTGGCAATCAATATATCGCTTTATATATATATTTAACTGTCTAGACATAAGACAACTCTCAGCACCAAGCTGAACGGGGATTGCTGCATATAAACGACCGTAAGAGATAGGACACATATAATAAACAATCTTATGTGTGTAAACAAATTACAGTTAAACTTATCTGCAATATAAAAAGGGTCACTGGCCCAATCGAACCGAGCCAAGAAAAAAAAAAAAAAGAAGGGAAAAAAGGTTGGGTGCTAGATATAGAATACACCGATCTTGGAGGGGGAAGATGGGGAAAAATCCGCTCTCCCATCCCTCGGTCAGGGGGGTAATATAATCTTACAGCCATGTATAGGAAAGGATCAAGACTCTCTCCCTCCCAAGCCCTAACATCATCCCACCACGTATTATCCATGTTCTGGAACAATCGTTATAGCTTTGAGGTTAGGCAAAGATTAAGAGGTCTCTGTATCCCTGAACATGTTATCCCTGTGTTGCCAGCTCCCACAAGTTTTGAGAATGAAAGGCTGCGTTCCAATGTCAGTTGAAAGTTTACTCTCGGGGGTTGCTTCCTCCCAGAGCGTAGGGGAGAAGCTGGGAGGACCCCTCCACCCCTTGTCTCAATCCTTCATAGTGAGTGTCCTCGGCAGCCAAGCTGCTACCAAGGGGCTCCCAAAGAGAGGGACACTGCAGGGTTCAAGACCGGGAAGATCCGCTAGGGAAATATTCAACAGGGTAAGGTGAGCCTATATTGTAGGAATCCAATGTCAGGCAGGGAGATGATTTAAGTTACAACTCACGTGTCCCTTCTGCTGAAGGCGCTCTTGATCTGCGGGGTTGCCTCTGTGGTCTTGGCTGGATGTTGCCTTGCGAGGACTGCGGGCCAGACCGACCTCCTGTCTGTGGGATAAACATCAGCCAGCTCTGCATTCTGACGGGGGCTGTGCCCAGGAATTCAAAGAGGGCTGGTAGGTCTCTCGGGGATCAGAGGTAGAATGACCACTGATCCTTCTTGAAAATCACCGAAAGTGGATATCCCCATCTGTAGGTAGCTCCCTGTCTGCGAGCTGCCTCTAACACCGGGCGGAGCATGGCTCTCCTATGTAAAGTGGCACGGGAGACATCTGGCAGGATCTTAACGTGCGCTCCATCAAACTCTATCAGGCTCTGCGGGCAATAGACTCTTTATATGAATAGTGGTGGAGACGGCAGACAACATCCCGCGGTCTATTGGGGTCTTGTGATTTCGGTCCCAACGCTCGGTGGATGCGGTCGAATTCCAGATTTTGTGGAAGTGGGTCTCCTGGGAGTCTTCTGAATATGGCAGTGACAGTTGCGGCTAGGTCCTCAGATCCCGTCGCCTCCGGAAGGCCGCGGAGCCGAAGGTTATTTAGTCTACTTCTGTCCTCCATTTCTTCCTGATGAAGTTGAAGCATAGTCGCAGCATCAATATGGGCATCCTGTAGGTGTTCCAGTGCTGAGACTCTTCTCTCCAGGTCAGTAACCGAGGATTCTCCCGACGCCAGTCTTGTGGATACGGAGCTCAGCTCACCTCTTATTTCTTGAATTTCCTTGCGGGGTTGTGTCTCCAGGCGGCCCATAAGAGACTCGATATCCGCTTTGGTTGGGAGGGCTTTTAGGAGTGCCCACATTTCAGCGTTACCTCAGGTATTCACTGAGCTCAATAGTGGGGTCTCTGATCCCGATTGTAACGCGGGGGGGACATCCGAATATGAGTCAGAGTCCAGCGCCATATCAGGTGAAGCCGGCCGGCTCCCCTGAGTCTCCCTCCTCTCTCCTCGTGGGTCTGCCATCTTGGGATCGGCCGGGGTGAGCTGATTCTGCTTCAAAAAGTGCTCAATAGACCCTCCAGATTCTCTCGGTCTCGCTTGCTTAGTCTTCCCCTTTGTTCTCCTCTTCTTGGAGTACATGCTGCGTTCTGGTGCTAGAATTTAGATGATCATAGGCTCGGAAAGGCAAGGGAAGGCCGGGAGCTCGAGGTAGAAGCGTCCTCACCCAGCCATGTCCAGGCCACGCCCCGATTTGTGTCTTTGTTGTTGGTTTTAAACATGCCTGTTTTATCTTAAATGGATATTTCTAAATTTTTCTAATGTGACCCCAAAAATTGTTATACAACA
Organism: Lithobates clamitans; assembly: GCA_037952925.1. Taxonomy (NCBI): domain Eukaryota; kingdom Metazoa; phylum Chordata; class Amphibia; order Anura; family Ranidae; genus Lithobates; species Lithobates clamitans. The sequence continues at coordinate 327,868 of JBBGZY010001746.1, read as the reverse complement.
AACATGTTGGTTTGTTTTAAAAACCTTTTCTAAATGCACATGTGATTGTGCTGGTATTAAAAAGATTGTTAATCAAGATTGTGTGGATTATTGTCTCAGCACTACAAAACTTTTGTTGTGTTGTAATGGGTGTTTTCTGTGACAATGGGTGTTATTTCCTAAGGGCAAATCCACTTTGCACTACAAATGCAGTTTCAGTGCAGTTTCAAGTGCACGTGTAGTGCAAAGTGTCTTTGCCTTTAGGAAATAACACCCAACAGTGCTTTGTAAGGTTACACAATCACGCCAATTTCAGGACTCACCACATTTCTCTCAGGGTCAGCTAAAACAAACACAAGCAGGTAATGTCACCAAACCTTGGTTTTATTTATTTTTTAATTAAAAAATGTTTTAGACATTGTCTGGCATATTGATGGCCCCCCTACCCACAAAGAATTCAAGGTATCTTAGCCGGACATCACGGGCACTCAGGGAGGGCAAGCCAGGACGGCCACTTTCAAGCGCCGTCGGGTTTGGTTCATTAGGAATTCTGGCCTCAGGCCCAACTGAGCCAGCATAATTGGCAGAATGTTTCCGTAAAAAGTTGTGTAGAACACAGCACGCCAGGATAATGTGATTCAGTTTGTACTCCGCCATATGTATGGGTGTAAGAAATAGGCAGAACCGGCTGGCCATGATTCCAAACGTGTTCTCCACCACTCTTCTGGCTCTGGCCAGCCGGTAATTAAAAACCCTCTGGTCCGGGGTGAGGGTCCTCATCGGGAATGGCCGCATAAGATGGTCCCCCAGCGCAAATGCTTAATCCGCAACGAAGACGAATGGGAGTCCTTCCACATTGTCTTCTGGAGGTGGCAAGTCCAAGCTGCCATTCTGGAGACGCCTGTAAAACTCTGTCTGGGCGATGACTCCACCATCGGACATCCGGCCATTCTTCCCCACGTCCACATACAGGAACTCATAATTAGCCGGCACCACCGCCAACATCACAATACTATTGAACCCCTTGTAGTTGTAATAGTACGACTCCGAGTTGGGTGGTGGGACGATGTGGATGTGTTTCCCATCAATTGCCCCTCCGCAGTTAGAAAAGTCCCACCGCTGGGCAAAGTGGGAGGCCACAGTCTGCCATCCCTGTGGCATGGAAGGAAACTGTGGAGTCAAAACAAAATCAAAAATTAGTCATTTTGCACATAAACATGGAAAGCATATTAGACACAAACATTCTTGCCCAACATCAAGCTAACATTTTTATGAGGGAATTTTTTAAGACCAAAGTATAAGGTACACCTATCAGATTCCCCACCCCCTCTCCTGGGCCATTTCTAACATTATAGGGGGGGGGGGACTCTGGGACAGGTAACCCTCTCCACTTCATTGAGAGATGAATGCCTAAATAATGGGTATTTCTTTGAACAGCCCCTCCTTAGTTACACTATTGGTAGCCCACTGGCCAGGTAAGAAGTGTCATAATATTAAGATATAAATACACACTGTACATATTTGAGCACATTTGGACATTCTGCTATTACCTATCAAGATCATAATAGGATACAAAAACTTGAAACAGTACCATTTGAAAGTATACAGGCAGGCCCTTGCACTACATGCTTTGGGGAATTCATCCATAAATCTGAGCACAAAAGAGATGGGTATAGTGTGTATGGGTTTGGCAAAGTCAGCAGATAGATGATTGAGGATAGATAGAGAATAGTTATCAGCTGGCTTAGCAATTGGGGGGAGGGAGGGTTCCAAATGATTTTGGGACACCCAAAAAAAGCCTCTGGAACTCTGCATGAATTTAAAGCACAAATCACATTTCTAAACATTTTAGGGGTGTTTGGGGTAAAGCACTACTATGGAGCTGATAAAATACATTGTTAAGTGACTACATGAGGTGAATATAGGGCCAGGAGAACATGCTGGGGAGGTAAGTGAAGGCAAATATGTATGAAGGACAACAAAAATAATTACATAAAAATCCAGCATGCATGAGGACAAAGGGGACATTCACAGCATATTACAATCATAGTAATTAGGGAATGAGGAAAGAAATACAATATATTATCAAACATTAAATACAATAAAATGTGTATTAGAGTCACAAGGGATCTGGGTTCTTTTCAGCGCCTCAATCTTCAACCTATAGTACACCGCCTTCGAGACCATTGCTCTCGCTGGGCTAATCTCCCGCTTAATCTTCTAGGCCGCATTAATATTTTAAAGATGATTTACCTTCCCAAATTTACCTATATCCTCAGGAATTGTCCTGTCTGGATATCCCCGTCTTTCTTTAAGGGCATAGACAGCTGCATTGGTTCTATTCTGTGGAAGGGGGCCTCTCCCCGGTTGGCTAGGCAAACCCTTCAGCTTCCAGTGAGTAGTGGAGGACTCGCCTTACCCAACCTATTGGTATATTATTGGGCAGCGATGCTCGTCACAGTGAGGTGGCGGTTTCAGCAGTCCAGGGCGAATGCAGCGGTGTGTCTGGAGGCAGCCATAGTGGGTTCTCTAAGGGAACTGGGCAATTTGGTATATAGGGGATCCTCGGCGTACCCTTCCCTTCCGACCTCAACTTTGGCGACCCTCAGGGTGTGGGAAACGGCTAGAAGACGTTTTGTAAAACCTAATAGGTGGTCCCCCTTCTGCCCCCTATGGGGGAATCCCTCTCTTTCTCACTTCCGTACTAACCCGGACCCACAGTTATGGGCCCGGTATGGTATCAAACTGCTACGAGACGTGTTTCGGGCTGGAACTCTTGTCTCGTTTCAGGAACTAGCAGGCAGATTTGGACTTCCAACTTGGATGGTGTTTAGGTACCATCAGTTGCGGCATGCAGCCAGGGCACAGTTCCCACTGCCTCCTAGTCTTAAAGCTGATCCTATTGAGGAGTTATTGGCGCAGGAGTCCCTCCCTAAGACTATGTCCACAATATACTTTGTTCTCCTCCAGAAGGATTCACCTAAAATGGATGCCCTATGGGTTAAATGGAAGACTGACTTGCCTGAACTGGATAGAGAGACCTGGGAGGAATGTTTTGAGGCTAGCTCTAAACTGGTGATCTCATCTAGAGACAAATTAATCCAAACAAAATTTCTGCATAGGGTATACTACACCCCTCAGAGATTGCACAGAATCTATCCGCTGCGCTCCCGAATTGCCCGCGTTGCCAATCACCGGACAGCACCTTCTTTCACATGTTTTGGTCGTGTCCGCGTTTGGCAGGATACTGGGCTGAGGTGGGGGACTCTATTAACATTAGGCTCCAGCTGAATATCCCGGTGACGGCGGAGCTGGCTCTGTTGGGTATTCAGGATGATGAGCAGAGACCTAGATACACTAAGATATTGATTTCACTGTTGTTATTCTATGCAAAAAAACAAATATTGCTGAAATGGACCTCACAGAGGCCCCCCACGGTGAGATCATGGGAGGACTCGGTTAATGCAGTTTTACCATTATATAAGCTAACCTACATGAGTAGAGGGTGACCGGATTTGGAGGCCGTGGACGGATCCCACGTATATCGCTGACCCTTAATTCTAGAGTCTTGTGGGTGTTCCAATCTATATGAAGTACCCGGGAGGCTTGTCTCCCCCACGCCCCTTCCCTTCCCCCTCCCTACCTCTATCCCTCTATTGCTAGTATACTTTTTATGTAAAGTATGACAACTTCATTGTTTAAAATGTTACATATACCATACTGTCAGTGTACATGATTGCGCTCCTTGTATGATTATGACTACAATTATCCAGTCTCAAATTATTATGTATTGTGCTGTTTTCTCCTTTTTTTCAAATAAAGACCAACCTTGTTGAGAAAAAAAAAAATACAATAAAATGTGATATTAAAGGATAAAAATCTTACCTTCATATACTCCTTCTGCAGGACCTGGATGATGGCAGAACAGGTCTCTGGGATAATGATCCCCAGAGCCTGGGGGGAGATGCCTGTCGAGAACTTCAAGTCCTGCAGGCTTCTCCCGACGCCAAGTACCGCAGGGTGGCGACGAGCCAGTGATGGCTTGCCTCATGCAGGTATCCTGCCTGCTTATATAGGGGGTCAGCAAAGCCAACAAACGGTGAAAAACGGGGTCCGTCATATGGAGAAAGTTCCTGAAATCATCAGGATTATTCTTACGGATCTCACGGAGCAAAGGCATATGACAGAACTGGTCACGCTGGAGCAACCAATTCTTGGTCCATGAACTCCTCCCCACCCTGTTCATGGACTGGACTTGTGTCAAGGTCAGGACCCCAACACCAAGCCCCCGCACAGCACGAACTCTACGAGGAGTACGCATACGTAACATGGCTAGAAAACGGTCGGCTGCTCAGAACGAAGTAACAGAACGCACTGAAGAACAGCAAGGCCTGTGAAGAGCAACCTGAAAAACAGCAACGAGCGGGCAAGAACGCAATGAATAATCAAATACGAACTGACTGCACGCACTGAAGAGCAGATACAAACCCACAAGCACAAACTGAACAGCAGAAAATGATCTGAAAACCACGAGTCTGAAAAAGCGCGAATCGTCTCTCACCAAACTTTTACTAACACGAGATTAGCAAAAGGAGCCCAAAGGGTGCCGCGCTTGGTTCTGAAATGGCCTTTTCTAGCATCGTCGTACGTGGTGTACGTGACCGCGTTCTTGGCGATCGGAAATTCCGACAACTTTGTGCGACCGTGTGTATGCAAGACAAGTTTGAGCCAACATCCGTCTGAAAAAATCCTAGGATTTTGTTGTCGGAATGTCCGATCAATGTCCGACCGTGTGTACGGGACATTACAGTCATATGTTACATTAATGGCCCCTGGACAATACTAATGAATTCTGTACTCTGTACAATGGGTTTTACGTTACGTACTCCTGACCCCTGCACACTGTATGCTGGACTGCACATTACACTCTATATTACATATTACTGACCGCTGTACTCTGTACACAGGGCTATATGTTGAATACGGAGTTCAGCAGTCAGGAGTATGTAAGGTACAACACAACTGACAGGGTGCAGTGGTCAGAAGTATGTAACAGCCTAGTATAAAGAGAACAGGGGTCATGATTATATAATGTATAGCACAGTATAAAGGGGTAGTGGCTAGGAGAGTGTTGCTCATTTGCCTCAGATTATGTATGTACAGTGTCCATTACATAATCCTGATCATAGTCTCTATGCCGTTCTGTATGGTACATACTGTACCTTTACATGTTGTGTACTGTACATGTTTATGGCTACTGCACCCTGTATGATATGCACTTCTCTGCACTGCACAATACATACTCCTGAGTCCTGTACTTTGTGTGTTTCACTTTTCTAAACCTTGCGCCTTCTGCGATACACAGTTCTGAGCCTCGATCACACCCACTATTTGGCAACGGCGTAATTTTCACCTCTAAAGGAAAGTGTGGCTGGGGTGAGGTTGTGGGTGTGCTGGCGGCGGGGTTGTGGGTGTGGTTGGGGTGGAGCATTGGCTGGGGAGTTCCAGCACCTATTTTCTGAGAAAAAAGCCCTGTGTATATATATATATATATATATATATATATATATATATATATATATATATATATATATATTTTAGCAGAGACCCTAGAGAATAAAATGGTGGTTGTTGCAATATTTTATGTCACACTGTATTTGCGCAGCGGTTTTTAAAAGACAATTAAAAAAAAAAATACACTTTAATGAATAAAAAAAAAAAAAAAACAGTAAAGTTAGCCCAGTTTTTTTTGTATAATGTGAAAGAAGATGTTATACCGCGAGAATCATGAGAAAATTGTGATCTTTATTCTAAGCCAAAAAAATTGTGATTCTCATTTTAGCCAGAATCGTGCAGCTCTAGTTTGCGCCAGTACCTCACGTGTGGTATGAACACAGTTTACATATGTGTGTGCGACCTATGTATGCATTCGCCTCTTCACATAAGCACACGGGGACAGAGGCACTTTAATTTTTTTTTATATATTTATTTTTTTTTAAAATATTTTTACTGTCCCTTTTTTTTTTTTTTTTGGATCACTTTTATTGCTGTCACAAGATGTAAACATCCCTTGTGATAGTAATAAAGCATGGACAGGTCCTCTTTATGGAGACATCTGGAGTCCGTCAGATCCCAGATTTCTCCTCTACCCTTGAAAGCATCAGTTCAAAAAAGAAAAAGTTGATCTGATGCTTCCCAACAAAAAAAATTGTTTACATCCAGCCTAAACTGGAAATGTTTGGTCTCCCCTCACCACTATGGCCAGCTGTGCGAACTGCCGGATCATTTCCTGCGCTCATCGGGGAGAACGGTAAGCCCAAGAAACACCGGCAAGCGGTGGGAGACCCTCCCACTGCTTCTAAAATAGATTTAGTGGCTAATCAGCCGCTTGGATCACTTTTGTGCTAAATGTAAAAAAAAAAAAAACTCCACCTGCCGGGAACTGCATGTCCTGGGCATCAGGTGATATGATTTGCGCATCCCTAAAAATTGTTGAATGATTTTTTATTTTTTTTTTACAATTTATTGTGCACATGAGGATTATGTATCATAGAAATGGCTATTACCGGGGGGTCTCTGACACATGACCAGGTTGCAGTGTGCTGAAAATAGGTAGGTATGTAAATATTTATTACACAGGTTAGTCGGCATATGTGATAGGAGGGGGGGGGGGGGCATTTTTAAGACTGGTTAGGCTTTATCTGGAATTCTACTATAATGACAATCACACTGTCGGAGATATGTAAAGTCTGTATGTGTCTCTCTCTGTTCTGTTTTTTCTCTATGTCAGATGCACACACTCTGCGGTATTATTACACGGCGGTCTCAGATAAAGGATCACATTTACCGGAGTTCTCCATCGTTGGATATGTAGATGAACATGAATTCATAAATTACAATAGTGAGTCTCATCTGTTTCGTCCTGTGACTCAATGGATGGAGAAGAATGAAGGACCTGAGTACTGGGAGAGACAAACACAGCTCTCAAAAGGCGATGAGCCTGTATACAGACACAATGTCAGGACAGCGATGAGACGTTTCAACCAAACCGGAGGTAAGATGTTATAATGTATGGTAATGGGGCTATATACTGTAACTGCTGATCCTGCTTTACACTCTCCAGCTCATCCCACTTCCAGCCGACACCCACTCCCACTGTGTGCTACATGCACAGGCTTGTATGGCATGTCTCTCCCCCTCCACCAGCATCCTTGCATGTCCCCAACTGCTCAATTACAGTGATGATGCAGGATGGCAGAGGTGAGTCACTGGTAGGGATGACTTAGAAGACACTCAGCCATGTATTTGAGGCTGCGGTCCGGATAGAACTGTTACTCAGTTTGCCATTTGATGATGCCGGTGTCTTGCCGAGAAAGTTCCCTCGGCGGATAAGTTCCTCCCCTATACTGCGCAGGCGCAGCGCCTGCACAGTACCAACTGCTGTCAGCCGGCGGAGATAGCCGAAGCTCAAAATCCACAATCGGCTGTACACGGCGCCTGCGCTCTGGGTCCAGATTCCTTCCCCACCATCCAAGTGGACCTGGAGGGGGAATCTAAAAGTGCCGAGCGCAGCGAGGCCGTGCCCGAAGCGTGGCGAGCGAAGCGAGCCCGCGAGGGGCCCTCTTACAGCCGCCGTGTACAGCTGATTTTCAGCTGTTCCGCTTCGGCTATTTCCGCCGGATCGTACTGCGCATGCGCAGTACACTGAGGAACTTATCCGCCGAGCGGAACTTATTCGGCAGAACACCGGCTGTACAGACCTCTCCTATGTGATTGTCTTTGTTCCTATTGGGTCTTCCAGTCATGTGACCCGGCTTCCTCAGTAGAATTACAGTTTCCAGGGGTGATTGTACACAGCGGTCAGGGGGTGCAGAATGCTGGATTGTTGATGCAGAGAATGATGTCTCACCACCATTATATGCAGGGCCTTTTTTTCAGCTGGAACTTGGTGGAACTCAGTTCCACCACCTCTGGCTCAGACCCTCTGCTCCCTGCTCACCATTATCACTTGGCTTCTGTGTTTACAAGTGACAGCTTGTCTCCCAATGGCTCTCACAGATCTGATCTCCGGAGTGGATCCCACTTAATGCAGGATGGGGACAAGGAAGATGCAGGTTTCTGGGGTGCAGTATAGATGCCAACACCCCTCCAACTGGATGATCTTCCTGCAAGTGAAAGAGGCAGAGACACCCACAGTGTGTCAGGAGATACTAGAGTTAGCTGGGCACTTCGGGTTAATACAGCAATAAAAGTAAAACATGGAAAATGGTGGAGCTTTTATAGGGAGCGGGAATGAAAGTGAGATATGGATGGGGGATACAGAAGTAAGCAGCTGTGGAAGATGGCTGAACTCTTCACTCACCCACTGTATGCAGTGCACTCCTGAACTCTACACTCTGTATGTAGTGCACCCCTGAATTCTGCACTGTGTGTAACCCCTCTGAGCTCTGCACTCTGTACATAATGCACTCCTGGTGTTTAATGCCTCCTACTGTTAGTGAAATTTGACCACACCCACTATTTGATGCGGTTTGGAGGGTGTGTGTGGAGAGGGGTTTGAGGAGTTGTGGTTCCAGCACCTATTTTCTGAGAAAAAAAGCCCTGATTATATGTCTGTGGTCAGTGTAATCCCATCCAAACCTGATAGGTCAGTTAAGGGCTCATTCAGATGGGCTGAGACCCACCCCGTGTGGTGAGTCTCTGTCCTCTGCATCTACCTTAGAGCTGGGCCACCAGCACCCAGGCTGTGCTGTGATTGGTCACAGTACAAGCGAATCAGCAAGTGTCAGCCAATGGATGACCGTCGGCACCCGCTGATCGGTGAAGAGGAAGACAGGACATCCCTTAGTAAAAGCACCCCACAGTACACATACATTGGTTAGGCACACATTTAACCCTTTGATCGCCTTAGATGTTTAACCCCTTCCCAGCCAGTGTCATTAGTACAGTGCATATTTTTGCGCTGAACACTATTACTGTCACTGATTCCCACAAAGTGTCAAAAGTGTCAGATTGTCCACTGTAAAATTGCCCTCCCACTATAAGGCTGGGTTCACACTTGGGCGATCACAGACATTGCATTGATTTGCACCGCATTGCTGTGCAGATTACATGCGATGACTGTGCGATGCAAATTCAGCCATACAAACTCTATGGCTGAAATTGCATCGCATTCACACCAGAATGGTGCAGGACCCTTTTTTTTTTGGTCCGCACTGGAATTGGATGACATGGGTGTTCACACCTATGCGATCTGATTCCTGAACCTTTTTTGCACAGCGATCAGAGCTGGAGGTGTCATTGACTTTACATTGACACCCGCAGTGGTTCACAGATGTCAGTGTGAACCACTGGTGATTCAGGTGCGATGAGGGAACCTGTACAGGAATTGCGCTGGTTCCTGCATCGCACAAGTGTGAATCGAGCCCAAGTTGCTGTAGCAATAAATATGCTATAGGGCAGTCGCCAGGTGGTTAAAGTGAATGAACAATATGTAAACATTGACAATATCCATAACAAGTAATCTGCCTGGCCAATTAAAGTAAAAAAACGCATTAAAACGTCAGCCAGACTGATCTGAGACAACCTAGGGGGGTTCATTGGAAAAACATGTTCAGTGGCCCACATTGGTTTGGCTACTGAAGATGGTAAGTTATTATTTAGGTGTGATTTAACCCTTAACTGCCAGGCCTTGCACTCAACTTTTACAGTATTCATAGCTTTTAAACCTCCCTCCCCACCACCATGTATTTCTGGAAGCATAGGACTGATAGAATAAAACAATGGGGCTACTGATTCTTATGCCCCATGATAGTTACACAAATGGTTATAAAAATCATTATTGGTGCACACAAACATAACTTACAAAATTTGTACTAAATCTATAAGATAAAAATTGTGTTGCACTAATAAATATTTTAACCACTTGCTTACTGGACACTTACACCCCCTTCCTGACGAGGCCAATGTTCAGCTTTCAGCGCTGTCACACTTTGAATGACAATTGTGCGGTCATACAACGCTGTACTCGTGTGACATTGTTATCATTTTTTTTTCAAACAAATGGAGCTTTCTTTTGGTGGTATTTAATCACCTCTGGGTTTATTTTTTTTTTGCTAAACAAAAAGACAGAAAATTTGGGGGGGAAAAAGCAAAATATTTTTTCATATTTTAAAATTTTGCAAACAGGTCATTTTTCTTCACTGATAGGTGGCACTGGTGGAGAGTAAGGGGACTGATGTCCCCCTAAGGCCCCTTTCACACTGGGGCAGGAGGTGCGTTGGCGGTAAAGCGCCGCCATAGCGGCGCCATTCGGCCGCTAGCGGGGCGGTTTTACCCCCTGCTAGCGGCCGAGAAATGATTAAAAACCACCACAAAGCGCCTCTGCAGAGGCGCTTTGCGGGCGGTATAGCCGCGGTGTCCCATTCATTTTAATGGGCAGGAGCAGTGGAGGAGCGCTATACACACCACTCCTTCTCCACTCCAAAGATGCTGCTAGCAGGACTTTTTTTCCCGTCCTGCCAGCGCACCGCTCCAGTGTGAAAGCCCTCGGGCTTTCACACTGAAGAGACAGCAGCGGCTCCTTAAGGTCGGTTTGCAGGCGCTATTTTTAGTGCAATAGTGCCTGCAAACCGCCCCAGTGTGAAAGGGGTCTAACAGAAGCTGGTTACCAGCTTTCTTCTTTTCTTCAAGCTGTCTGCGTGAAGAGAAAAAAAAACTGGTAACCGGCTTCTGTTCACTTCCGTGATCAGCTGTCATTGACTGATAGTTGATCACGTGGTAAAGGGCCCACTGTGACCCATGCATTGTGGTAATATTCAATCTTAAAGTGGTTCTAAAGGCTGAAGTTTCTTAAAGTCGAGTTCCACCCACTTTTACAAATCTTCAGCATCCCTCACTAAACTGTGCACTGTAAACAAATTGGATATTTTTTTATTCTTTTTCTCAGCACTTACTGTATATCTGCTGTATTAATTTTTCACTTCCTCCTCCCTGGCTGCGGCCCATCGCATCATTTCCTGTTTGCAATGCCTTCTGGGAAGGGGCGGCAACTTCCTCTGAAACTGCCGTTGCTATGGAAACCTGACCTGAAACCTATTACACTGCTTGTGCTGCACTGAGCATGTGCGAGATCTGCAAGGATGAGATCCAGGAAGAAATACAGTCTGGCTTCAGATGCCCACACTTAAAATGGCCACGGCCTGCTGTAAGTTTATAAAATAACAAACTACTGCTATAAACTAACAAAACAGACCTTAGTTTACAGACTAACTTTACTAGAATACATTAAGCTTGTGTATTATAGGGGTATTTTTATTTAAAAAGTATAATTTCGGCCGGAACAGCACTTTAACCTTAACACATTCTCTGCATTAACTGCTTCAGATCCGGGCCATTGCCAAATGACGGCAACAGCGCGGATCTAAATTGCCGGGACGACGTCTATTGACGTCGTCCCGTGCACGAGCGGCCTGCGCGCCCCCTGAAGGGCGCGCGCGGCGCGCTCGGTGATCAGCGAGTCTATGAGACTCGCCTGATCACAGATCAGAGTAAGGGGTTGGTCCCAACCCCTTACCACATGATCAGCTGTCAGCCGATGACAGCTGATCATGTGATGTAAACAGAGCCGGTAATCGGCTATTTTTCCTCCTCGCGCTGACAGCGTGAGGAGGAAAAAAAAACCCAATCACCGGCGGCCATGATCGGGACATCAGTCCCGATCACGGCGATCTTATAAGACAAAGCAATAGGCAGCAGTGCTGCCTAGCAGTGCCCACCATGCCCACCAGATTAACCCATCAGTGCCCACAGTGCCATCAATCAGCGCCACCCATCAGTGCCCACAGTGCCATCCATCAGTGCCCACAGTGCCACCCATCAGTGCCACCCATCAGTGCCACCCATCAGCACCCACATCAGTGCCACCCATCAGCACCCACATCAGTGCAACCTATCAGTGCTCATCAGTGTCACCTACCAGTGCCCATCAGTGCCGCCCATCACTGCCCATCAGTGCCACCCATCAGTGCCCCCCATCAGTGCCACCCATCAGTGCCCCCCATCAGTGCCACCCATCAGTGCCCCCCATCCGTGCCACCTATCTGTGCCACCTATCCGTGCCACCTATCCGTGCCACCCATCCATACCGCCCATCCGTGCCGCCCATCCGTGCCGCCCATCCGTGCCCATCAGTACCGCCTTATCTGTCCCCATCAGTGCCGCCTTAACTGTGCCTATCAGTGCCGCCTTAACTGTGCCCATCAGTGCCGCCTATCAGTGTCCACCAGTGCCGCCTCATCAGTGCATATCAATGAAGGAGAAAAATTACCTGTTTGCAAAATTTTATAACAAACTATTAAACATGATTTTTTTTTTTCAAAATTTTCCATCTTTTTTTGTTTGTTTAGCAAAAAATAAAAACCCAGCTGTGATTAAATACCACCAAAAGAAAGCTCTATTTGTGGGAAAAAAATGATAAAAATTTCATTTCGGTACAGCGTTGTATGACCGCGCAATTGTCATTCAAAGTGCGACAGCGCTGAAAGCTGAAAATTGGTCTGGGCAGGAAGGTGGGTTTAAGTGCCCCAGTAAGCAAGTGGTTAAAGCAAAAATCTGTGTGCAGCTCCCTCCAGCCCCCTAATACACGAGCCTGATCCTAATTCAACACTGTGCATGAGAGCAGTTCTTCCTCTTTCTCCCCCTCCAGAGCCCGGCTCAGGAGGGGGTTTGCTATGGGGGCATGAGCCTTGAGCGGCAGGGGAACCCCAGAAGAGGAGGATCCGGGCTGCTCTTACCTGCACCATTACACAGTGCAGGTAAGTTCTCATGCACACAGGATGTTTTACAGCTGCTTCTTTGGGCGTCTGACTTTTTTTTTTGCTGCCTCTAAACTCCCCTCCATGTTAGTCTGTGTCCATGCACACACAGGCTTTTAACAGCGTTTAGTGGCAGGAGCTGTTAGAGGTAGGAAAAAAAAAACAGCTAGTGTGTTCAGGAGCAGCAAAGTTTGGGGAAAAAAACTGCTTGAAGCTACTAACAGCTGCTAAATGTTAATGCTTGAGCATTAATTCATTTCAATGACCAGAATAAATTATTTATTCTGGCCAATGAAATGAATTAACGTCCAAGAGCTCGACGCCTATAAAAGCTTTAGACACTTTTACCAGCGTCAGCCATTTTTTCTGCAAAAACGCTGCTGGCTTCTAGTAGAGTAGAGTCCTGTGTGCATGAGGCCTAAGTATAACATGTTATTAAAAAAAGTGCCATGGGTCTGCTGCTTACTAATGAACACAGATATTTGGACCAGTTCACACCACATGCAGACCAGTGCATTTTTTTCTGCATCAAAAACGCATGGATAATAGGTTATATGGTTTCCAACGGCATAGTTCACCCTAGTGTGGTCCGTTCCAGAGCATTCCAGTTTCAGAAAAAAAGTATAACATGCTGCATTTTTCCTCCACTGGACTGTACTGGAATTTGGTGAAACGTACTGAAACGCATCAAAAACACACCAGACCACAGTACAGTAAAAAACAAAACAGGAAAAAATAAAAAAAGTATCTGGAATGCATCCAAAAACTCATCAAAAACACGTTAACGCGTATGCAGAAATCTGGAGTGCATTTTTGTGGTGTGAAGTGGCCCTTGGAGAGATTTCCGCTCATTTCTTTTCCTGGTGACAAGTTTCACTAGACAGGAAGTGGGAGTAACTCTCTAAAAGCAATGCAGAAATGAACATGATTTTCTTTAGTAAAGTGAAAAACAAGAACCAGTCAGATTTTTATTTGTGTCCTTGTTGCAGATTATCTTTCACTTCCTGTTTGGCTGTCAGAAGGAAAGAAAGTGATGTTAATCTCCCTAAATTAGCCCTGTATAATAGGAAAACATGATAGGTGTACCAATACTCTGTCCAAAAGTAAAAACCATGCTTGTTTGTGGTTTGATACACTTAACACTTACGGACCGCCCGTTGTATGTCACTAGGAATATCGTTGTTAGGCCCCTTTCACACTCCGGGCGGTGGGGGTGTCGGCGGTATTTGGCTGCTAGCGGTGCGGTTTTAACCCCCGCTGGCGTCCGAAAAAGGGTTAAAACCGCTCGCATAGTGCGGGTATAGCCGGCTGCCCCATTGATTTCAATGGGCAGGAGCGGTGAATACACCGCTCCTTCACCGCTCCAAAGATGCTGTTTGCAGGAGTTTTCTTTCTCTCCTGCCAGTGCACCGCTTCAGTGTGAAAGCCCGAGAGAAACAGCAGCGGCAGTTTTAGGCCTCTTTCACACTGGGGCGGTTCGCAGGCGTTATTGCGCTAAAAATAGCGCCTGCAAACTGACCTAAACCTGCCGCTGCTGTTTCTCCAGTGTGAAAGCCCGAGAAGTGTATTTTTTCCAAAAAAAGTGCGCTTGTAAGACCACTGCGCAAATACGGTGTAGTAGAATGTATTGCAACGACCCCAATTTTATTCTCTAGAGTGTTAGAAAAAAGAAATATGTTTGGGGGTTCTAAGTAATTTTCTAGCAAACAAAACTATTTTTAACTTGTAAACAACAAATCTCAGCAAGAGGCTCGGCCCTTAAGTGGTTAAGGGCCAGTTCACACAATAGAAACGCAGTCCGGATGTTTTTCTGCATGTGCATTTTTCATGCGTTCCAGTGCATTTTTCTTCACCTTCAATGTATTTAGGTTCGTTCCGGTGCATTTTTGATGCGTTTTACCATGTTCCAGTACATTTCAGTGCAGATGTACTACTTTTTTTCCTGGAACTGATTGCACTGGTGTGTACTATGCCATTAAAAAAAACACATGCAGTATCTCACAAAAGTGAGTACACCCCTCACATTTTTGTAAATATTTTCTTCTATTTTTTCATGTGCCAACACTGAAGAAATGACACTTTGCTGCAATGTAAAGTAGTGAGTGTACAGCTTGTATAACAGTGTAAATTTGCTGTCCCCTCAAAATAACTCAACACACAGCCATTAATGTCTAAACCACTGGCAACAAAAGTCAGTACAAGTCAGTGTGGCCACCATTATTTTCCAGCACTGCCTTAACCCTCTTGGGCATGGACTTCACCAGAGCTTCACAGGTTACCACTGGAGTCCTCTTCCCCTCCTCCATGAGGACATCACAGAGCTGGTGGATGTTAGAGACCTTGCGCTCCTCCACCTTCCGTTTGAGGATGTCCCACAGATGCTCAATAGGGTTTAGGTCTGGAGACATGCTTAACCGCTTCAGCCCCGGAAGAATTTACCCCATTCCTGACCAGAGCGTTTTTTACGATTCGGCACTGCGTCGCTTTAACTGACAATTGACCGGTCATGTGACGTGGCTCCCAAACAAAATTGACGTCCTTTTTTTCCCCACAAATAGAGCTTTCTTCTGGTGGAATTTAATCACCTCTGTGATTTTTATTTTTTGCGCTATAAACAAAATAAGAGCGACAATTTTGAAAAAAACGCATTATTTTTTACATTTTGCTATAATAAACATCCCCAAAAAATATATAAAAAAAACATTTTTTTTCCTCAGTTTAGGCCGATACATATTCTTCTACATATTTTCTATATATTTTCTACATACACCCCCATCAAATCATTCTTTGCAGCTATTACCTTTTGTACCACCACCCCCTCCCTTTAGAATGTAAGCTCTACAAGCAGGGCCCTCCTGTACCTTTTGTATTGAACTGTACTGTAATTGTGTTGTCCCCCTTATACATTGTAAAGCGCTGAGTAAACTGTTGGCGCTATATAAATCTCGTATAATAATAATATTTTTGGTAAAAAAAAAAAAATCGCAAAAAGCGTTAATTGATTGGTTTACGCAAAAGTTATAGCGTTTACTAAATAGGGGATAGTTTTATGGCATTTTTATTAATAATTCTTTTTTTTACTAGTAATGGCGGCGATCAGCGATTTTTATTGTGACTGCGACGTTATGGCGGACATGTCAGACATTTTTTGACACATTTTTTGGGACCATTGTCATTTATACAGCGATCAGTGCGATTAAAAATGCACTGATTACTGTGTAATTGACACTGGCAGTGAAGGGGTTAACCACTAGGGGGCAGGGAGGGGTTAATCAGTACTAGGGGAGTGTTTTCTAACTGTAGGGGGGAGGGGCTATATGTGTCACTACGCTGATCACTGCTCCCGATGACAGGGAGCAGTGATCAGTGACACTTGTCACTAGGCAGAACGGGGAGATGCTGTTTACATCAGCATCTCCCCGTTCGTCCTCTCCGTGAGGCGATGGCGGGTATCCCCGCGGCGATTAAGTCCGCGGGACCCGCGACCCGTCTCACGGAGCTCCCGGCCGACGCGCGCGCAATGGCATGGGGGGGAATTCAAAAGGAAGTACAGGTACGTCCTTTTGCCCAGCCGTGCCATTCTGCTGACGTAAATAGTCGCGAGCCTGTCGAGAAGCGGTTAACCAGTCCATCACCTTTACCCTCAGCTTCTTTAGCAATGCAGTGGTGGTCTTGGAGGTGTGTTTGGGGTCGTTATCATGTTGGAATACTACCCTGCGGCCCAGTCTCTGAAGGGAGGGGATCATGCTCTTCTTCAGTATATCACAGTACATGTTGGCATTCATGGTTCCCTCAATGAACTGTATCTCCCCAGTGCCGGCAGCACTCATGCAGCCCCAGACCATGACACTCCCACCACCATGCTTGACTGTAGGCAAGACACACTTGTCTTTGTCCTCCTCACCTGGTTGCCCCCACACACACTTGTCACCATCTGAACCAAATAAGTTTATCTTGGTCTCATCAGACCACAGGACATGGTTCCAGTAATCCATGTCCTTAGTCTGCTTGTCTTCAGCAAATTGTTTGTGGGCTTTCTTGTGCATCATCTTTAGAAGAGGCTTCCTTCTGGGACGACAGCCATGCAAACCAATTTGATGCAGTGTGCGGTGTATGGTCTAAGCACTGACAAAGACAACCTCCAGATATGATGCTGAGCACGTGCAATCAGCTTCTTTGGTGGACCATGGCGAAGCCTGTTCTGAGTGGAACCTGTCCTGTTAAACCTCTGTAAGGTCTTGGCCACTGTGCTGCAGCTCAGTTTCAGGGTCTTGGCAATCTTCTTATAGCCTAGGCCATCTTTATGTAGAGCAACAATTCTTTTTTTTCAGATCCTCAGAGAGTTCTTTGCCATGAGGTGCCATGTTGAACTTCCAGTGACCAGTATGAGAGAGTGAGAGCGATAACACCAAATTTAACACACCTGCTCCCCATTCACACCTGAGACCTTGTAACACTAACGAGTCACATGACACTGGGGAGGAAAAATGGCTAATTGAGCCCAATTTGGACATTTTCACTTAGGGGTGTACTGACTTTTGTTGCCAGCGGTTTAGACATTAATGGCTGTGTGTTGAGTTATTTTGAGGGGACAGCAAATTTACACTGTTATACAAGCTGTACACTCACTACTTTACATTGTAGCAAAGTGTCATTTCTTCAGTGTTGTTACATGAAAAGATATAATGAAATATTTACAAAAATGTGAGGGGTGTACTCACTTTTGTGAGAAACTGTATATTCTTCCCATACATTGCAGATCACCTGCTATGTGAGGGTGGCCTTGGGGGGGGGGGGGATGTTCTGTTCTCCATTTTCATATCTGCAGAGTGAGATCTCAGGCACGGCTGCCTCTGGCAGTGAATAATAAAAATAGTGAAAAATTGGGCGCAAAACCATATATACATATGAATGTCAACCAGACCCACATAGGTGTGACATACCGTATTTATCGGCGTATAACACTAGGGCTGAAACAACTAATCGATTAATTGACAACTATTTGATTATGAAATTAATCGATTACTATTTTCATAATCGATTAATCGGCCAGTAACATAATGGGGTTAAAAAAAACTAAAATGAGCCCTTTATAGTACAAAAAGAGCAAATAATTGCTACTGTAAATATTACTTTCACAGTTCTACAGTAAAAAATGAACCCCTTACAGTAGTGATTATCTGCTTTTTCTTTTGTACTATAAAGGGCTAATTTTAGTTTTTTTAACTCCATTATGTTACTAAACATCTTAGACCTGGTTCACATCTATGTGTTTTTTGGTGCTTTTTTGTAGAAGCGCACTGCAGTTCATTAACATGGTTTTCCATTGGACAAGTTCAAGTTCCCATTGGACAAGTTCTACGCTTTTTCAGCCGCTGCGTATTTGGAAAGGGTCATGGACTTTTTTTAACTGTGCTTTTTTAGTTCAATATACTTCAATGGAGAAGCTGCAGAAAAGCATTTAAGGCGTTTTTGCAGCAATTTGTGCTTTTTAATCTGCCCAACAACAATTTGGCCAAAAAATGCAAAAATGCAAATCGCCGCAAAATCACGTGCGCAAAAATCAAAACGCACAGCAGAAAGAGACCAAAATCAAACTGCATAGGTGTGTACCGAGCCTTGTGCTGGCCACACGGATCAATTTTGAGACAAGAAAATTCAGACGAAAAATCTTTGTACATTCGTTGAATGAAAGAATGTTGTTTGAAATTTTCACTTGTTTTTAACATTCTATTTTAATTTCTGAACGAAACCACATAACACTGTCTGAAAATTCCTTTAACCAAGCAGTTTTCTATTTCCAAATTTTCCTGTCACTGTGGTTGAAAATGAATGTCGATTTGACCCCACTAACGATTAGAAAATCGAACGAACGTTCTTAAAATGAATTTTTTTTTTGAAGGAAGACATTTGATCTCTGAGTCTGATATTTATCAGACTCACCCTTTAATAGTATGTACAGTATATCTCTCCTCTAATAGTATATACAGTATATCTCTTCTGTCTGTTATTCTCAGAGTGGATTAGAGATTTTTGCTCCCTAACCATATAGTTGGTTATTTATATTTACCACTGCATAGAGATATTTAAGAATAAATTGCCTTTTTTTAAAAACTTTACATATTAACTAAATTATACACCACACTTTTTTTTTTTAAGGTTATTAACCGATTAATCGAAACAATAATCAGCCAACTAATCGATTATGAAAATAATCCTATATAACACGCACTTTTTTCCCCTTAAAATCAGGGGGAAATCGTGGGTGCGTATAATACACGGATACCCCGCCGATTGTGAGCCTTTTGGCGGCTTTCGGCCATTCTCGGCGGCTCTCGCAGTCCCGCGCGAGCCGACGAGTGCGGCCGAGAGCCGACGAGAACGGCGGCGCCATTTTCAAACGACAGATTTCTGCAAACGACACAGGGCAAGGCTACAGATGCACACTGACGAGGCTACAGATGCACACTGACGAGGCTACAGATGCACACTGACGAGGCTACAGATGGACACTGACAAGGCTGCAGATGCACACTGACGAGGCTACAGATGGACACTGACGAGGCTACAGATGCACACTGACGAGGCTACAGATGGACACTGACGAGGCTACAGATGGACACTGACGAGGCTACAGATGGACACTGACGAGGCTGCAGATGCACACTGACGAGGCTGCAGATGCACACTGACAAGGCTACAGATGCACACTGACGAGGCTACAGATGCACACTGACGAGGCTACAGATGCACACTGACGAGGCTACAGATGCACATTGACGAGGCTACAGATGCACACTGACGAGGCTACAGATGGACACTGACAAGGCTACAGATGGACACTGACGAGGCTACAGATGGACACTGACAAGGCTACAGATGGACACTGACGAGGCTACACATGGACACTGACGAGGCTACACATGGACACTGACAAGGCTACACATGGACACTGACGAGGCTACAGATGGACACTGACGAGGCTACACATGGACACTGACGAGGCTACACATGGACACTGACGAGGCTACACATGGACACTGACGAGGCTACAGATGGACACTGACAAGGCTACACATGGACACTGACGAGGCTACACATGGACACTGACGAGGCTACAGATGCACACTGACAAGGCTACACATGGACACTGACGAGGCTACAGATGCACACTGACAAGGCTACACATGGACACTGACGAGGCTACAGATGCACACTGACAAGGCTACACATGGACACTGACGAGGCTACACATGGACACTGACAAGGCTACACATGGACACTGACGAGGCTACAGATGGACACTGACGAGGCTACAGATGGACACTGACGAGGCTACAGATGCACACTGACGAGGCTACAGATGGACACTGACGAGGCTACAGATGGACACTGACGAGGCTACAGATGCACACTGACGAGGCTACAGATGGACACTGACGAGGCTACAGATGGACACTGACAAGGCTACAGATGCACACTGACGAGGCTGCAGATGGACACTGACGAGTCTACAGATGGACACTGACAAGGCTACAGATGGACACTGACAAGGCTACAGATGGACACTGACGAGGCTACAGATGGACACTGACGAGGCTACAGATGGACACTGACAAAGCTACAGATGGACACTGACGAGGTTACAGATGGACACTGGCAAGGCTGCAGATGGACACTGACGAGGCTACAGATGCACACTGACGAGGCTACAGATGCACACTGACGAGGCTACAGATGGACACTGACAAGGCTACAGATGGACACTGACAAGGCTACAGATGGACACTGACGAGGCTACACATGGACACTGACGAGGCTACAGATGGACACTGACAAGGCTACACATGGACACTGACGAGGCTACAGATGGACACTGACGAGGCTACAGATGGACACTGGCGAGGCTACACATGGACACTGACGAGGCTACAGATGGACACTGACGAGGCTACACATGGACACTGACGAGGCTACAGATGGACACTGACAAGGCTACACATGGACACTGACGAGGCTACACATGGACACTGACGAGGCTACAGATGCACACTGACAAGGCTACACATGGACACTGACGAGGCTACAGATGCACACTGACAAGGCTACACATGGACACTGACGAGGCTACAGATGCACACTGACAAGGCTACACATGGACACTGACGAGGCTACACATGGACACTGACAAGGCTACAGATGCACACTGACGAGGCTACAGATGGACACTGACGAGGCTACAGATGGACACTGACGAGGCTACAGATGGAAACTGACGAGGCTACAGATGCACACTGACGAGGCTACAGATGGACACTGATAAGACTACAGATGCACACTGATAAGGCTACAGATGCACACTGACGAGGCTACAGATGGACACTGACGAGGCTACAGATGGACACTGACAAGGCTACAGATGGACACTGACGAGGCTACAGATGCACACTGACAAGGCTACAGATGGACACTGATGAGGCTACAGATGGACACCGACGAGGCTACAGATGGACACTGACAAAGCTACAGATGGACACTGACGAGGTTACAGATGGACACTGGCAAGGCTGCAGATGGACACTGACGAGGCTACAGATGCACACTGACGAGGCTACAGATGCACACTGACGAGGCTACAGATGGACACTGACAAGGCTACAGATGGACACTGACAAGGCTACAGATGGACACTGACGAGGCTACACATGGACACTGACGAGGCTACAGATGGACACTGGCGAGGCTACACATGGACACTGACGAGGCTACAGATGGACACTGACGAGGCTACACATGGACACTGACGAGGCTACAGATGGACACTGACGAGGCTACACATGGACACTGACGAGGCTACAGATGGACACTGACGAGGCTACACATGGACACTGACGAGGCTACAGATGGACACTGACAAGGCTACACATGGACACTGACGAGGCTACAGATGGACACTGACAAGGCTACACATGGACACTGACGAGGCTACAGATGGACACTGACGAGGCTACACATGGACACCGACGAGGCTACAGATGCACACTGACAAGGCTACACATGGACACTGACGAGGCTACACATGGACACTGACGAGGCTATAGATGCACACTGACGAGGCTACAGATGGGCACTGACGAGGCTACAGATGGACACTGACGAGGCTACAGATGGACACTGACGAGGCTGCAGATGGACACTGACGAGGCTACAGATGGACACTGACGAGGCTGCAGATGGACACTGACGAGGCTATAGATGCACACTGACGAGGCTGCAGATGGACACTGACAAGGCTACAGATGGACACTGACGAGGCTACAGATGGACACTGACGAGGCTACAGATGCACACTGACGATGCTACAGATGGACACTGATAAGACTACAGATGCACACTGATAAGGCTACAGATGCACACTGACGAGGCTACAGATGGACACTGACAAGGCTACACATGGACACTGACGAGGCTACAGATGGACACTGACGAGGCTACACATGGACACTGACGAGGCTACAGATGGACACTGACGAGGCTACACATGGACACTGACGAGGCTACAGATGGACACTGACGAGGCTACACATGGACACTGACGAGGCTACACATGGACACTGACGAGGCTACAGATGCACACTGACAAGGCTACACATGGACACTGACGAGGCTACAGATGCACACTGACAAGGCTACACATGGACACTGACGAGGCTACAGATGCACACTGACAAGGCTACACATGGACACTGACGTGGCTACACATGGACACTGACGAGGCTACAGATGCACACTGACAAGGCTACACATGGACACTGACGAGGCTACAGATGCACACTGACAAGGCTACACATGGACACTGACGAGGCTACAGATGCACACTGACAAGGCTACACATGGACACTGACGAGGCTACACATGGACACTGACGAGGCTACACATGGACACTGACGAGGCTACAGATGCACACTGACGAGGCTACAGATGGACACTGACGAGGCTACAGATGGACACTGACGAGGCTGCAGATGGACACTGACGAGGCTACAGATGGACACTGACGAGGCTGCAGATGGACACTGACGAGGCTATAGATGCACACTGACGAGGCTGCAGATGGACACTGACGAGGCTACAGATGGACACTGACGAGGCTACAGATGGACACTGACGAGGCTACAGATGCACACTGACGAGGCTACAGATGGACACTGATAAGACTACAGATGCACACTGATAAGGCTACAGATGCACACTGACGAGGCTACAGATGGACACTGACAAGGCTACAGATGGACACTGACGAGGCTACAGATGCACACTGACGAGGCTGCAGATGGACACTGACGAGGCTGCAGATGGACACTGACGAGGCTGCAGATGCACACTGACGAGGCTGCAGATGCACACTGACGAGGCTACAGATGGACACTGACGAGGCTACAGGTGGACACTGACGAGGCTACAGATGGACACTGACGAGGCTGCAGATGCACACTGACGAGGCTACAGATGGACACTGACGAGGCTGCAGATGGACACTGACGAGGCTACAGGTGGACACTGACAAGGCTACAGGTGGACACTGACGAGGCTACAGATGGACACTGATGAGGCTGCAGATGGACACTGACGAGGCTACAGATGGACACTGACGAGGCTGCAGATGCACACTGACGAGGCTACAGGTGGACACTGACGAGGCTACAGATGCACACTGACGAGGCTACAAATGGACACTGACGAGGCTACAGATGGACACTGACGAGGCTACAGATGGACACTGACGAGGCTGCAGATGGACACTGACGAGGCTACAGATGGACACTGATGAGGCTACAGATGGACACTGACGAGGCTGCAGATGGACACTGACGAGGCTACAGATGGACACTGACGAGGCTACAGATGCACACTGACGAGGCTGCAGATGGACAATGACAAGGCTACAGATGCACACTGACGAGGCTGCAGATGGACACTGACGAGGCTACAGATGGACACTGACAAGGCTACAGATGGACACTGACAAGGCTACAGATGGACACTGACGAGGCTACAGATGGACACTGACGAGGCTACAGATGGACACTGACAAAGCTACAGATGGACACTGACGAGGCTACAGATGGACACTGGCAAGGCTGCAGATGGACACTGACGAGGCTACAGATGCACACTGACGAGGCTACAGATGGACACTGACAAGGCTGCAGATGCACACTGACGAGGCTACAGATGGACACTGACAAGGCTACAGATGGACACTGACAAAGCTACAGATGGACACTGACGAGGCTACAGATGGACACTGGCAAGGCTGCAGATGGACACTGACGAGGCTACAGATGGACACTGACGAGGCTACAGATGCACACTGACGAGGCTACAGATGGACACTGACAAGGCTACAGATGGACACTGACGAGGTTACAGATGGACACTGGCAAGGCTGCAGATGGACACTGACGAGGCTACAGATGCACACTGACGAGGCTACAGATGCACACTGACGAGGCTACAGATGGACACTGACAAGGCTACAGATGGACACTGACAAGGCTACAGATGGACACTGACGAGGCTACACATGGACACTGACGAGGCTACAGATGGACACTGACAAGGCTACACATGGACACTGACGAGGCTACAGATGGACACTGACGAGGCTACAGATGGACACTGGCGAGGCTACACATGGACACTGACGAGGCTACAGATGGACACTGACGAGGCTACACATGGACACTGACGAGGCTACAGATGGACACTGACAAGGCTACACATGGACACTGACGAGGCTACAGATGGACACTGACGAGGCTACACATGGACACTGACGAGGCTACAGATGGACACTGACAAGGCTACACATGGACACTGACGAGGCTACAGATGGACACTGACAAGGCTACACATGGACACTGACGAGGCTACAGATGGACACTGACGAGGCTACACATGGACACTGACGAGGCTACAGATGGACACTGACGAGGCTACACATGGACACTGACGAGGCTACAGATGGACACTGACAAGGCTACACATGGACACTGACGAGGCTACAGATGCACACTGACAAGGCTACACATGGACACTGACGAGGCTACAGATGCACACTGACAAGGCTACACATGGACACTGACGAGGCTACAGATGCACACTGACAAGGCTACACATGGACACTGACGAGGCTACACATGGACACTGACGAGGCTACAGATGCACACTGACGAGGCTACAGATGGACACTGACGAGGCTACAGATGGACACTGACGAGGCTACAGATGGACACTGACGAGGCTACAGATGGACACTGACGAGGCTGCAGATGGACACTGACGAGGCTATAGATGCACACTGACGAGGCTGCAGATGGACACTGCCGAGGCTACAGATGGACACTGACAAGGCTACACATGGACACTGACGAGGCTACAGATGGACACTGACAAGGCTACACATGGACACTGACGAGGCTACAGATGGACACTGACGAGGCTACACATGGACACTGACGAGGCTACAGATGGACACTGACGAGGCTACACATGGACACTGACGAGGCTACAGATGGACACTGACAAGGCTACACATGGACACTGACGAGGCTACACATGGACACTGACGAGGCTACAGATGCACACTGACAAGGCTACACATGGACACTGACGAGGCTACAGATGCACACTGACAAGGCTACACATGGACACTGACGAGGCTACAGATGCACACTGACAAGGCTACACATGGACACTGACGAGGCTACACATGGACACTGACGAGGCTACAGATGCACACTGACGAGGCTACAGATGGACACTGACGAGGCTACAGATGGACACTGACGAGGCTGCAGATGGACACTGACGAGGCTACAGATGGACACTGACGAGGCTGCAGATGGACACTGACGAGGCTATAGATGCACACTGACGAGGCTGCAGATGGACACTGACAAGGCTACAGATGGACACTGACGAGGCTACAGATGGACACTGACGAGGCTACAGATGCACACTGACGAGGCTACAGATGGACACTGATAAGACTACAGATGCACACTGATAAGGCTACAGATGCACACTGACGAGGCTACAGATGGACACTGACGAGGCTACAGATGGACACTGACAAGGCTACAGATGGACACTGACGAGGCTACAGATGCACACTGACGAGGCTGCAGATGGACACTGACAAGGCTACAGATGGACACTGACGAGGCTACAGATGCACACTGACAAGGCTACACATGGACACTGACGAGGCTACAGATGCACACTGACAAGGCTACACATGGACACTGACGAGGCTACAGATGCACACTGACAAGGCTACACATGGACACTGACGAGGCTACACATGGACACTGACGAGGCTACAGATGCACACTGACGAGGCTACAGATGGACACTGACGAGGCTACAGATGGACACTGACGAGGCTACAGATGGACACTGACGAGGCTACAGATGGACACTGACGAGGCTGCAGATGGACACTGACGAGGCTACAGATGGACACTGACGAGGCTGCAGATGGACACTGACGAGGCTACAGATGGACACTGACAAGGCTACACATGGACACTGACGAGGCTACAGATGGACACTGACAAGGCTACACATGGACACTGACGAGGCTACAGATGGACACTGACGAGGCTACAGATGGACACTGACAAGGCTACACATGGACACTGACGAGGCTACACATGGACACTGACGAGGCTACAGATGCACACTGACAAGGCTACACATGGACACTGACGAGGCTACAGGTGGACACTGACGAGGCTACAGATGCACACTGACGAGGCTACAGATGGACACTGACGAGGCTACAGATGGACACTGACGAGGCTACAGATGGACACTGACGAGGCTGCAGATGGACACTGACGAGGCTACAGATGGACACTGATGAGGCTACAGATGGACACTGACGAGGCTGCAGATGGACACTGACGAGGCTACAGATGGACACTGACGAGGCTACAGATGGACACTGACGAGGCTACAGATGCACACTGACGAGGCTGCAGATGGACAATGACAAGGCTACAGATGCACACTGACGAGGCTGCAGATGGACACTGACGAGGCTACAGATGGACACTGACAAGGCTACAGATGGACACTGACAAGGCTACAGATGGACACTGACGAGGCTACAGATGGACACTGACGAGGCTACAGATGGACACTGACAAAGCTACAGATGGACACTGACGAGGCTACAGATGGACACTGGCAAGGCTGCAGATGGACACTGACGAGGCTACAGATGCACACTGACGAGGCTACAGATGGACACTGACAAGGCTGCAGATGCACACTGACGAGGCTACAGATGGACACTGACGAGGCTACAGATGGACACTGACGAGGCTACAGATGGACACTGACGAGGCTACAGATGGACACTGACGAGGCTACAGATGGACACTGACGAGGCTACAGATGGACACTGACGAGGCTACAGATGCACACTGACGAGGCTACAGATGGACACTGACGAGGCTACAGATGGACACTGACGAGGCTACAGATGCACACTGACGAGGCTACAGATGGACACTGACAAGGCTACAGATGGACACTGACAAAGCTACAGATGGACACTGACGAGGCTACAGATGGACACTGGCAAGGCTGCAGATGGACACTGACGAGGCTACAGATGGACACTGACGAGGCTACAGATGGACACTGACAAGGCTACAGATGCACACTGACGAGGCTGCAGATGGACACTGACGAGGCTATAGATGGACACTGACGAGGCTACAGATGGACACTGACAAGGCTACAGATGGACACTGACGAGGCTACAGATGGACACTGACGAGGCTACAGATGGACACTGACAAAGCTACAGATGGACACTGACGAGGTTACAGATGGACACTGGCAAGGCTGCAGATGGACACTGACGAGGCTACAGATGCACACTGACGAGGCTACAGATGCACACTGACGAGGCTACAGATGGACACTGACAAGGCTACAGATGGACACTGACGAGGCTACAGATGGACACTGACGAGGCTACACATGGACACTGACGAGGCTACAGATGGACACTGACAAGGCTACACATGGACACTGACGAGGCTACAGATGGACACTGACGAGGCTACAGATGGACACTGGCGAGGCTACACATGGACACTGACGAGGCTACAGATGGACACTGACGAGGCTACACATGGACACTGACAAGGCTACAGATGGACACTGACAAGGCTACAGATGGACACTGACGAGGCTACACATGGACACTGAAGAGGCTACAGATGGACACTGACAAGGCTACACATGGACACTGACGAGGCTACAGATTGACACTGACGAGGCTACAGATGGACACTGGCGAGGCTACAGATGGACACTGACGAGGCTACACATGGACACTGACGAGGCTACAGATGGACACTGACGAGGCTACAGATGGACACTGACAAGGCTACACATGGACACTGACGAGGCTACACATGGACACTGACGAGGCTACAGATGCACACTGACAAGGCTACACATGGACACTGACGAGGCTACAGATGCACACTGACAAGGCTACACATGGACACTGACGAGGCTACAGATGCACACTGACAAGGCTACACATGGACACTGACGAGGCTACACATGGACACTGACAAGGCTACAGATGCACACTGACGAGGCTACAGATGGACACTGACGAGGCTACAGATGGACACTGACGAGGCTACAGATGGACACTGACGAGGCTACAGATGGACACTGACGAGGCTATAGATGCACACTGACGAGGCTGCAGATGGACACTGACAAGGTTACAGATGGACACTGATAAGACTACAGATGCACACTGATAAGGCTACAGATGCACACTGACGAGGCTACAGATGGACACTGACGAGGCTACAGATGGACACTGACAAGGCTACAGATGGACACTGACGAGGCTACAGATGCACACTGACAAGGCTACAGATGGACACTGACGAGGCTACAGATGGACACTGACAAAGCTACAGATGGACACTGACGAGGTTACAGATGGACACTGGCAAGGCTGCAGATGGACACTGACGAGGCTACAGATGCACACTGACGAGGCTACAGATGCACACTGACGAGGCTACAGATGGACACTGACGAGGCTACAGATGGACACTGACAAGGCTACAGATAGACACTGACACGGCTACAGATGGACACTGACGAGGCTACACATGGACACTGACGAGGCTACAGATGGACACTGGCGAGGCTACACATGGACACTGACGAGGCTACAGATGGACACTGACGAGGCTACACATGGACACTGACGAGGCTACACATGGACACTGACGAGGCTACAGATGGACACTGACGAGGCTACACATGGACACTGACGAGGCTACAGATGGACACTGACGAGGCTACACATAGACACTGACGAGGCTACAGATGGACACTGACAAGGCTACACATGGACACTGACGAGGCTACAGATGGACACTGACAAGGCTACACATGGACACTGACGAGGCTACAGATGGACACTGACGAGGCTACAGATGGACACTGACGAGGCTACAGATGGACACTGACGAGGCTACACATGGACACTGACGAGGCTACAGATGGACACTGACAAGGCTACACATGGACACTGACGAGGCTACACATGGACACTGACGAGGCTACAGATGCACACTGACAAGGCTACACATGGACACTGACGAGGCTACAGATGCACACTGACAAGGCTACACATGGACACTGACGAGGCTACAGATGCACACTGACAAGGCTACACATGGACACTGACGAGGCTACACATGGACACTGACGAGGCTATAGATGCACACTGACGAGGCTACAGATGGACACTGACGAGGCTACAGATGGACACTGACGAGGCTACAGATGGACACTGACGAGGCTGCAGATGGACACTGACGAGGCTACAGATGGACACTGACGAGGCTGCAGATGGACACTGACGAGGCTATAGATGCACACTGACGAGGCTGCAGATGGACACTGACAAGGCTACAGATGGACACTGACGAGGCTACAGATGGACACTGACGAGGCTACAGATGCACACTGACGAGGCTACAGATGGACACTGATAAGACTACAGATGCACACTGATAAGGCTACAGATGCACACTGACGAGGCTACAGATGGACACTGACGAGGCTACAGATGGACACTGACAAGGCTACAGATGGACACTGACGAGGCTACAGATGCACACTGACGAGGCTGCAGATGGACACTGATGAGGCTGCAGATGGACACTGACGAGGCTGCAGATGCACACTGACGAGGCTACAGATGGACACTGACGAGGCTACAGGTGGACACTGACGAGGCTACAGATGGACACTGACGAGGCTGCAGATGCACACTGACGAGGCTACAGATGGACACTGACGAGGCTGCAGATGGACACTGACGAGGCTACAGGTGGACACTGACAAGGCTACAGGTGGACACTGACGAGGCTACAGATGGACACTGACGAGGCTGCAGATGGACACTGACGAGGCTACAGATGGACACTGACGAGGCTGCAGATGCACACTGACGAGGCTACAGGTGGACACTGACGAGGCTACAGATGCACACTGACGAGGCTACAGATGGACACTGACGAGGCTACAGATGGACACTGACGAGGCTACAGATGGACACTGACGAGGCTGCAGATGGACACTGACGAGGCTACAGATGGACACTGATGAGGCTACAGATGGACACTGACGAGGCTGCAGATGGACACTGACGAGGCTACAGATGGACACTGACGAGGCTACACATGGACACTGACGAGGCTACAGATGGACACTGACAAGGCTACACATGGACACTGACGAGGCTACAGATGGACACTGACGAGGCTACAGATGGACACTGGCGAGGCTACACATGGACACTGACGAGGCTACAGATGGACACTGACGAGGCTACACATGGACACTGACGAGGCTACAGATGGACACTGACAAGGCTACACATGGACACTGACGAGGCTACACATGGACACTGACGAGGCTACAGATGCACACTGACAAGGCTACACATGGACACTGACGAGGCTACAGATGCACACTGACAAGGCTACACATGGACACTGACGAGGCTACAGATGCACACTGACAAGGCTACACATGGACACTGACGAGGCTACAGATGCACACTGACAAGGCTACACATGGACACTGACGAGGCTACACATGGACACTGACAAGGCTACAGATGCACACTGACGAGGCTACACATGGACACTGACGAGGCTATAGATGCACACTGACGAGGCTACAGATGGACACTGACGAGGCTACAGATGGACACTGACGAGGCTACAGATGGACACTGACGAGGCTGCAGATGGACACTGACGAGGCTACAGATGGACACTGACGAGGCTGCAGATGGACACTGACGAGGCTATAGATGCACACTGACGAGGCTGCAGATGGACACTGACAAGGCTACAGATGGACACTGACGAGGCTACAGATGGACACTGACGAGGCTACAGATGCACACTGACGAGGCTACAGATGGACACTGATAAGACTACAGATGCACACTGATAAGGCTACAGATGCACACTGACGAGGCTACAGATGGACACTGACGAGGCTACAGATGGACACTGACAAGGCTACAGATGGACACTGACGAGGCTACAGATGCACACTGACGAGGCTGCAGATGGACACTGACGAGGCTGCAGATGGACACTGACGAGGCTGCAGATGCACACTGACGAGGCTACAGATGGACACTGACGAGGCTACAGGTGGACACTGACGAGGCTACAGATGGACACTGACGAGGCTGCAGATGCACACTGACGAGGCTACAGATGGACACTGACGAGGCTGCAGATGGACACTGACGAGGCTACAGGTGGACACTGACAAGGCTACAGGTGGACACTGACGAGGCTACAGATGGACACTGACGAGGCTGCAGATGGACACTGACGAGGCTACAGATGGACACTGACGAGGCTGCAGATGCACACTGACGAGGCTACAGGTGGACACTGACGAGGCTACAGATGCACACTGACGAGGCTACAGATGGACACTGACGAGGCTACAGATGGACACTGACGAGGCTACAGATGGACACTGACGAGGCTGCAGATGGACACTGACGAGGCTACAGATGGACACTGATGAGGCTACAGATGGACACTGACGAGGCTGCAGATGGACACTGACGAGGCTACAGATGGACACTGACGAGGCTACACATGGACACTGACGAGGCTACAGATGGACACTGACAAGGCTACACATGGACACTGACGAGGCTACAGATGGACACTGACGAGGCTACAGATGGACACTGGCGAGGCTACACATGGACACTGACGAGGCTACAGATGGACACTGACGAGGCTACACATGGACACTGACGAGGCTACAGATGGACACTGACAAGGCTACACATGGACACTGACGAGGCTACACATGGACACTGACGAGGCTACAGATGCACACTGACAAGGCTACACATGGACACTGACGAGGCTACAGATGCACACTGACAAGGCTACACATGGACACTGACGAGGCTACAGATGCACACTGACAAGGCTACACATGGACACTGACGAGGCTACAGATGCACACTGACAAGGCTACACATGGACACTGACGAGGCTACACATGGACACTGACAAGGCTACAGATGCACACTGACGAGGCTACAGATGGACACTGACGAGGCTACAGATGGACACTGACGAGGCTACAGATGGACACTGACGAGGCTGCAGATGGACACTGACGAGGCTATAGATGCACACTGACGAGGCTGCAGATGGACACTGACAAGGTTACAGATAGGGTTGTCCCGATACCACTTTTTTAGGACCGAGTACAAGTACCGATACTTTTTTTCAAGTACTCGCCGATACCGATTACCGATACTTTTTTTTAATGTCACGTGACAGTTTTTTTTTTTTTTTTTTGAGGGGGGGGTGGGGGGGTGGGGGTATAGTGAACGGTGTCTGTGTGTGTGTTTTTGTTTTTTTCATTTACATTTATTATTT
The DNA here is from genome assembly GCA_037952925.1 of Lithobates clamitans. Lineage (NCBI taxonomy): Eukaryota > Metazoa > Chordata > Amphibia > Anura > Ranidae > Lithobates > Lithobates clamitans. The sequence continues at coordinate 295,005 of JBBGZY010001746.1, read as the reverse complement.
TTTACAATTTTTTTTTTTTTATTCTTTATTGCACTATGTGTGTGTGTTTTTTTTTTTTTTGTTTTTTTTTTAATCAGCCCTGTTGGGGGGCTTTGGTGAGATATCAGGGGTCTTAACAGACCTCTGATATCTCCCCCTTGAGACAGAGAAATAGACTGAGGATAGAGATTCCCCAGTCCCTTTCTCTGCAGCGTCAGCTGCACTGAGAATGAATGGAGAGAAGACAACGGCTTCTCTCCATTCATACACTGACACATTGTAATCACAGGAGATTACAATGTTTCAGTTATGTGAATGGAAAGAGTCAGCTGACTCTCTCCATACACACAGCGGAGAGAGACAGCGCAACGGAGGGGACAGACGAAGAGAGAGGGGGACAACGGAAAGCCCGAACGGATGGGCACAGCGGAGGGGGACAGAGGAACGCATGGGGACAGCGGAGGGGGGCAGAGCAAAGAAGGAGGACAGCGGAGGGGGACAGATCAAAGAAGGAGGACAGCGGGGGGGACAGAGGAACGGAGGAGGACAGCGGAGGGGGACAGATCAAAGAAGGAGGACAGCGGGGGGGAGACAGAGGAACGGAGGGGGACACAGCAATGGAGCAGGACAGCGGAGGGGGACAGAGGAACGGAGGAGGACTAAGGGGGATGAGGTGACAGTCAGCGGTGATCGCGTGTGGGGGAATTACAAGCACCGATCACTGCTGTATGTCACTAAGCAGCTGAAAGCCGCGGGGGGAGAAGCTTGTAACTCCCCCACACGTCCATCACCGCTGACAGTCAAGGTATCGGCGGAAGCATCGGGAGCATTTGCCCGAGTACAAGTACTTGGGCAAATGCTTGGTATCGGTGCCGATACCGATACTAGTATCGGTATCGGGACAACCCTAGTTACAGATGGACACTGATAAGACTACAGATGCACACTGATAAGGCTACAGATGCACACTGACGAGGCTACAGATGGACACTGACGAGGCTACAGATGGACACTGACAAGGCTACAGATGGACACTGACGAGGCTACAGATGCACACTGACAAGGCTACAGATGGACACTGACGAGGCTACAGATGGACACTGACAAAGCTACAGATGGACACTGACGAGGTTACAGATGGACACTGGCAAGGCTGCAGATGGACACTGACGAGGCTACAGATGCACACTGACGAGGCTACAGATGCACACTGACGAGGCTACAGATGGACACTGACGAGGCTACAGATGGACACTGACAAGGCTACAGATGGACACTGACAAGGCTACAGATGGACACTGACGAGGTTACAGATGGACACTGGCAAGGCTGCAGATGGACACTGACGAGGCTACAGATGCACACTGACGAGGCTACAGATGGACACTGATAAGACTACAGATGCACACTGATAAGGCTACAGATGCACACTGACGAGGCTACAGATGGACACTGACGAGGCTACAGATGGACACTGACAAGGCTACAGATGGACACTGACGAGGCTACAGATGCACACTGACAAGGCTACAGATGGACACTGATGAGGCTACAGATGGACACTGACGAGGCTACAGATGGACACTGACAAAGCTACAGATGGACACTGACGAGGTTACAGATGGACACTGGCAAGGCTGCAGATGGACACTGACGAGGCTACAGATGCACACTGACGAGGCTACAGATGCACACTGACGAGGCTACAGATGGACACTGACGAGGCTATAGATGGACACTGACAAGGCTACAGATGGACACTGACAAGGCTACAGATGGACACTGACGAGGCTACACATGGACACTGACGAGGCTACAGATGGACACTGGCGAGGCTACACATGGACACTGACGAGGCTACAGATGGACACTGACGAGGCTACACATGGACACTGACGAGGCTACAGATGGACACTGACGAGGCTACACATGGACACTGACGAGGCTACAGATGGACACTGACGAGGCTACACATGGACACTGACGAGGCTACAGATGGACACTGACGAGGCTACACATGGACACTGACGAGGCTACAGATGGACACTGACGAGGCTACACATGGACACTGACGAGGCTACAGATGGACACTGACGAGGCTACACATGGACACTGACGAGGCTACAGATGGACACTGACGAGGCTACACATGGACACTGACGAGGCTACACATGGACACTGACAAGGCTACACATGGACACTGACGAGGCTACACATGGACACTGACGAGGCTACAGATGGACACTGACGAGGCTACAGATGGACACTGACGAGGCTACAGATGGACACTGACGAGGCTACAGATGCACACTGACAAGGCTACACATGGACACTGACGAGGCTACAGATGCACACTGACAAGGCTACACATGGACACTGACGAGGCTACACATGGACACTGACAAGGCTACAGATGCACACTGACGAGGCTACAGATGGACACTGACGAGGCTACAGATGGACACTGACGAGGCTGCAGATGGACACTGACGAGGCTATAGATGCACACTGACGAGGCTGCAGATGGACACTGACAAGGTTACAGATGGACACTGACGAGGCTACAGATGGAAACTGACGAGGCTACAGATGCACACTGACGAGGCTACAGATGGACACTGATAAGACTACAGATGCACACTGATAAGGCTACAGATGCACACTGACGAGGCTACAGATGGACACTGACGAGGCTACAGATGGACACTGACAAGGCTACAGATGGACACTGACGAGGCTACAGATGCACACTGACGAGGCTGCAGATGGACACTGACGAGGCTGCAGATGGACACTGACGAGGCTGCAGATGCACACTGACGAGGCTACAGATGGACACTGACGAGGCTACAGGTGGACACTGACGAGGCTACAGATGGACACTGACGAGGCTGCAGATGCACACTGACGAGGCTACAGATGGACACTGACGAGGCTGCAGATGGACACTGACGAGGCTACAGGTGGACACTGACGAGGCTACAGATGGACACTGACGAGGCTGCAGATGGACACTGACGAGGCTACAGATGGACACTGACGAGGCTACAGATGCACACTGACGAGGCTGCAGATGGACAATGACAAGGCTACAGATGCACACTGACGAGGCTGCAGATGGACACTGACGAGGCTACAGATGGACACTGACAAGGCTACAGATGGACATTGACGAGGCTACAGATGGACACTGACAAGGCTACAGATGCACACTGACAAGGCTGCAGATGGACACTGACGAGGCTACAGATGGACACTGACGAGGCTACAGATGGACACTGACAAGGCTACAGATGCACACTGACGAGGCTACAGATGGACACTGACGAGGCTACAGATGGACACTGACGAGGCTACAGATGGACACTGACGAGGCTGCAGATGCACACTGACGAGGCTACAGATGCACACTGACGAGGCTACAGATGGACACTGGCGAGGCTACAGATGGACACTGACGAGGCTACAGATGGACACTGACGAGGCTACAGATGGACACTGACGAGGCTACAGATGCACACTGACGAGGCTACAGATGGACACTGACGAGGCTTCAGATGCACACTGACGAGGCTACAGATGGACACTGGCGAGGCTACAGATGGACACTGACGAGGCTACAGATGTACACTGACGAGGCTACAGATGCACACTGACGAGGCTACAGATGCACACTGACGAGGCTACAGATGGACACTGACGAGGCTACAGATGGACACTGACGAGGCTACAGATGGACACTGACAAAGCTACAGATGGACACTGACGAGGCTACAGATGGACACTGGCAAGGCTGCAGATGGACACTGACGAGGCTACAGATGGACATTGACGAGGCTACAGATGGACACTGACAAGGCTACAGATGCACACTGACAAGGCTGCAGATGGACACTGACGAGGCTACAGATGGACACTGACGAGGCTACAGATGGACACTGACAAGGCTACAGATGCACACTGACGAGGCTACAGATGGACACTGACGAGGCTACAGATGGACACTGACGAGGCTACAGATGGACACTGACGAGGCTGCAGATGCACACTGACGAGGCTACAGATGGACACTGACGAGGCTACAGATGGACACTGACGAGGCTACAGATGGACACTGACGAGGCTACAGATGGACACTGACGAGGCTGCAGATGCACACTGACGAGGCTACAGATGGACACTGACGAGGCTACAGATGGACACTGACGAGGCTACAGATGGACACTGACGAGGCTACAGATGGACACTGACGAGGCTACAGATGGACACTGACGAGGCTACAGATGGACACTGACGAGGCTACAGATGGACACTGACGAGGCTACAGATGGACACTGACGAGGCTGCAGATGCACACTGACGAGGCTACAGATGGACACTGACGAGGCTACAGATGCACACTGACGAGGCTACACATGGACACTGACGAGGCTACACATGGACACTGACAAGGCTACAGATGCACACTGACGAGGCTACAGATGGACACTGACGAGGCTACAGATGGACACTGACGAGGCTACAGATGGACACTGACGAGGCTGCAGATGGACACTGACGAGGCTATAGATGCACACTGACGAGGCTGCAGATGGACACTGACAAGGTTACAGATGGACACTGACGAGGCTACAGATGGAAACTGACGAGGCTACAGATGCACACTGACGAGGCTACAGATGGACACTGATAAGACTACAGATGCACACTGATAAGGCTACAGATGCACACTGACGAGGCTACAGATGGACACTGACGAGGCTACAGATGGACACTGACAAGGCTACAGATGGACACTGACGAGGCTACAGATGCACACTGACGAGGCTGCAGATGGACACTGACGAGGCTGCAGATGGACACTGACGAGGCTGCAGATGCACACTGACGAGGCTACAGATGGACACTGACGAGGCTACAGGTGGACACTGACGAGGCTACAGATGTACACTGACGAGGCTACAGATGCACACTGACGAGGCTACAGATGCACACTGACGAGGCTGCAGATGGACAATGACAAGGCTACAGATGCACACTGACGAGGCTGCAGATGGACACTGACGAGGCTACAGATGGACACTGACAAGGCTACAGATGGACATTGACGAGGCTACAGATGGACACTGACAAGGCTACAGATGCACACTGACAAGGCTGCAGATGGACACTGACGAGGCTACAGATGGACACTGACGAGGCTACAGATGGACACTGACAAGGCTACAGATGCACACTGACGAGGCTACAGATGGACACTGACGAGGCTACAGATGGACACTGACGAGGCTACAGATGGACACTGACGAGGCTGCAGATGCACACTGACGAGGCTACAGATGCACACTGACGAGGCTACAGATGGACACTGGCGAGGCTACAGATGGACACTGACGAGGCTACAGATGGACACTGACGAGGCTACAGATGGACACTGACGAGGCTACAGATGCACACTGACGAGGCTACAGATGGACACTGACGAGGCTACAGATGCACACTGACGAGGCTACAGATGGACACTGGCGAGGCTACAGATGGACACTGACGAGGCTACAGATGTACACTGACGAGGCTACAGATGCACACTGACGAGGCTACAGATGCACACTGACGAGGCTACAGATGGACACTGACAAGGCTACAGATGGACACTGACGAGGCTACAGATGGACACTGACAAAGCTACAGATGGACACTGACGAGGCTACAGATGGACACTGGCAAGGCTGCAGATGGACACTGACGAGGCTACAGATGGACATTGACGAGGCTACAGATGGACACTGACAAGGCTACAGATGCACACTGACAAGGCTGCAGATGGACACTGACGAGGCTACAGATGGACACTGACGAGGCTACAGATGGACACTGACAAGGCTACAGATGGACACTGACGAGGCTGCAGATGCACACTGACGAGGCTACAGATGGACACTGACGAGGCTACAGATGCACACTGACGAGGCTACAGATGGACACTGACGAGGCTACAGATGGACACTGACGAGGCTACAGATGGACACTGACGAGGCTGCAGATGCACACTGACGAGGCTACAGATGGACACTGACGAGGCTACAGATGGACACTGACGAGGCTACAGATGGACACTGACGAGGCTACAGATGGACACTGACGAGGCTGCAGATGCACACTGACGAGGCTACAGATGGACACTGACGAGGCTACAGATGGACACTGACGAGGCTACAGATGGACACTGACGAGGCTACAGATGGACACTGACGAGGCTACAGATGGACACTGACGAGGCTACAGATGGACACTGACGAGGCTACAGATGGACACTGACGAGGCTGCAGATGCACACTGACGAGGCTACAGATGGACACTGACGAGGCTACAGATGCACACTGACAAGGCTACACATGGACACTGACGAGGCTACACATGGACACTGACGAGGCTACAGATGCACACTGACGAGGCTACAGATGGACACTGACGAGGCTACAGATGGACACTGACGAGGCTACAGATGGACACTGACGAGGCTGCAGATGGACACTGACGAGGCTATAGATGCACACTGACGAGGCTGCAGATGGACACTGACAAGGTTACAGATGGACACTGACGAGGCTACAGATGGAAACTGACGAGGCTACAGATGCACACTGACGAGGCTACAGATGGACACTGATAAGACTACAGATGCACACTGATAAGGCTACAGATGCACACTGACGAGGCTACAGATGGACACTGACGAGGCTACAGATGGACACTGACAAGGCTACAGATGGACACTGACGAGGCTACAGATGCACACTGACGAGGCTGCAGATGGACACTGACGAGGCTGCAGATGGACACTGACGAGGCTGCAGATGCACACTGACGAGGCTACAGATGGACACTGACGAGGCTACAGGTGGACACTGACGAGGCTACAGATGTACACTGACGAGGCTACAGATGCACACTGACGAGGCTACAGATGCACACTGACGAGGCTGCAGATGGACAATGACAAGGCTACAGATGCACACTGACGAGGCTGCAGATGGACACTGACGAGGCTACAGATGGACACTGACAAGGCTACAGATGGACATTGACGAGGCTACAGATGGACACTGACGAGGCTACAGATGCACACTGACAAGGCTGCAGATGGACACTGACGAGGCTACAGATGGACACTGACGAGGCTACAGATGGACACTGACAAGGCTACAGATGCACACTGACGAGGCTACAGATGGACACTGACGAGGCTACAGATGGACACTGACGAGGCTACAGATGGACACTGACGAGGCTGCAGATGCACACTGACGAGGCTACAGATGCACACTGACGAGGCTACAGATGGACACTGGCGAGGCTACAGATGGACACTGATGAGGCTACAGATGGACACTGACGAGGCTACAGATGGACACTGACGAGGCTACAGATGCACACTGACGAGGCTACAGATGGACACTGACGAGGCTACAGATGCACACTGACGAGGCTACAGATGGACACTGGCGAGGCTACAGATGGACACTGACGAGGCTACAGATGTACACTGACGAGGCTACAGATGCACACTGACGAGGCTACAGATGCACACTGACGAGGCTACAGATGGACACTGACAAGGCTACAGATGGACACTGACGAGGCTACAGATGGACACTGGCAAGGCTGCAGATGGACACTGACGAGGCTACAGATGGACATTGACGAGGCTACAGATGGACACTGACAAGGCTACAGATGCACACTGACAAGGCTGCAGATGGACACTGACGAGGCTACAGATGGACACTGACGAGGCTAAAGATGGACACTGACAAGGCTACAGATGGACACTGACGAGGCTGCAGATGCACACTGACGAGGCTACAGATGGACACTGACGAGGCTACAGATGCACACTGACAAGGCTACAGATGGACACTGACGAGGCTACAGATGGACACTGACGAGGCTGCAGATGGACACTGACGAGGCTGCAGATGCACACTGACGAGGCTGCAGATGCACACTGACGAGGCTACAGATGGACACTGACGAGGCTACAGGTGGACACTGACGAGGCTACAGATGGACACTGACGAGGCTGCAGATGCACACTGACGAGGCTACAGATGGACACTGACGAGGCTGCAGATGGACACTGACGAGGCTACAGGTGGACACTGACAAGGCTACAGGTGGACACTGACGAGGCTACAGATGGACACTGATGAGGCTGCAGATGGACACTGACGAGGCTACAGATGGACACTGACGAGGCTGCAGATGCACACTGACGAGGCTACAGGTGGACACTGACGAGGCTACAGATGCACACTGACGAGGCTACAAATGGACACTGACGAGGCTACAGATGGACACTGACGAGGCTACAGATGGACACTGACGAGGCTGCAGATGGACACTGACGAGGCTACAGATGGACACTGATGAGGCTACAGATGGACACTGACGAGGCTGCAGATGGACACTGACGAGGCTACAGATGGACACTGACGAGGCTACAGATGCACACTGACGAGGCTGCAGATGGACAATGACAAGGCTACAGATGCACACTGACGAGGCTGCAGATGGACACTGACGAGGCTACAGATGGACACTGACAAGGCTACAGATGGACACTGACAAGGCTACAGATGGACACTGACGAGGCTACAGATGGACACTGACGAGGCTACAGATGGACACTGACAAAGCTACAGATGGACACTGACGAGGCTACAGATGGACACTGGCAAGGCTGCAGATGGACACTGACGAGGCTACAGATGCACACTGACGAGGCTACAGATGGACACTGACAAGGCTGCAGATGCACACTGACGAGGCTACAGATGGACACTGACAAGGCTACAGATGGACACTGACAAAGCTACAGATGGACACTGACGAGGCTACAGATGGACACTGGCAAGGCTGCAGATGGACACTGACGAGGCTACAGATGGACACTGACGAGGCTACAGATGCACACTGACGAGGCTACAGATGGACACTGACAAGGCTACAGATGGACACTGACGAGGTTACAGATGGACACTGGCAAGGCTGCAGATGGACACTGACGAGGCTACAGATGCACACTGACGAGGCTACAGATGCACACTGACGAGGCTACAGATGGACACTGACAAGGCTACAGATGGACACTGACAAGGCTACAGATGGACACTGACGAGGCTACACATGGACACTGACGAGGCTACAGATGGACACTGACAAGGCTACACATGGACACTGACGAGGCTACAGATGGACACTGACGAGGCTACAGATGGACACTGGCGAGGCTACACATGGACACTGACGAGGCTACAGATGGACACTGACGAGGCTACACATGGACACTGACGAGGCTACAGATGGACACTGACAAGGCTACACATGGACACTGACGAGGCTACAGATGGACACTGACGAGGCTACACATGGACACTGACGAGGCTACAGATGGACACTGACAAGGCTACACATGGACACTGACGAGGCTACAGATGGACACTGACAAGGCTACACATGGACACTGACGAGGCTACAGATGGACACTGACGAGGCTACACATGGACACTGACGAGGCTACAGATGGACACTGACGAGGCTACACATGGACACTGACGAGGCTACAGATGGACACTGACAAGGCTACACATGGACACTGACGAGGCTACAGATGCACACTGACAAGGCTACACATGGACACTGACGAGGCTACAGATGCACACTGACAAGGCTACACATGGACACTGACGAGGCTACAGATGCACACTGACAAGGCTACACATGGACACTGACGAGGCTACACATGGACACTGACGAGGCTACAGATGCACACTGACGAGGCTACAGATGGACACTGACGAGGCTACAGATGGACACTGACGAGGCTACAGATGGACACTGACGAGGCTACAGATGGACACTGACGAGGCTGCAGATGGACACTGACGAGGCTATAGATGCACACTGACGAGGCTGCAGATGGACACTGACGAGGCTACAGATGGACACTGACGAGGCTACAGATGGACACTGCCGAGGCTACAGATGGACACTGACAAGGCTACACATGGACACTGACGAGGCTACAGATGGACACTGACAAGGCTACACATGGACACTGACGAGGCTACAGATGGACACTGACGAGGCTACACATGGACACTGACGAGGCTACAGATGGACACTGACGAGGCTACACATGGACACTGACGAGGCTACAGATGGACACTGACAAGGCTACACATGGACACTGACGAGGCTACACATGGACACTGACGAGGCTACAGATGCACACTGACAAGGCTACACATGGACACTGACGAGGCTACAGATGCACACTGACAAGGCTACACATGGACACTGACGAGGCTACAGATGCACACTGACAAGGCTACACATGGACACTGACGAGGCTACACATGGACACTGACGAGGCTACAGATGCACACTGACGAGGCTACAGATGGACACTGACGAGGCTACAGATGGACACTGACGAGGCTACAGATGGACACTGACGAGGCTGCAGATGGACACTGACGAGGCTACAGATGGACACTGACGAGGCTGCAGATGGACACTGACGAGGCTATAGATGCACACTGACGAGGCTGCAGATGGACACTGACAAGGCTACAGATGGACACTGACGAGGCTACAGATGGACACTGACGAGGCTACAGATGCACACTGACGAGGCTACAGATGGACACTGATAAGACTACAGATGCACACTGATAAGGCTACAGATGCACACTGACGAGGCTACAGATGGACACTGACGAGGCTACAGATGGACACTGACAAGGCTACAGATGGACACTGACGAGGCTACAGATGCACACTGACGAGGCTGCAGATGGACACTGACAAGGCTACAGATGGACACTGACGAGGCTACAGATGCACACTGACAAGGCTACACATGGACACTGACGAGGCTACAGATGCACACTGACAAGGCTACACATGGACACTGACGAGGCTACAGATGCACACTGACAAGGCTACACATGGACACTGACGAGGCTACACATGGACACTGACGAGGCTACAGATGCACACTGACGAGGCTACAGATGGACACTGACGAGGCTACAGATGGACACTGACGAGGCTACAGATGGACACTGACGAGGCTACAGATGGACACTGACGAGGCTGCAGATGGACACTGACGAGGCTACAGATGGACACTGACGAGGCTGCAGATGGACACTGACGAGGCTACAGATGGACACTGACAAGGCTACACATGGACACTGACGAGGCTACAGATGGACACTGACAAGGCTACACATGGACACTGACGAGGCTACAGATGGACACTGACGAGGCTACAGATGGACACTGACAAGGCTACACATGGACACTGACGAGGCTACACATGGACACTGACGAGGCTACAGATGCACACTGACAAGGCTACACATGGACACTGACGGGGCTACAGGTGGACACTGACGAGGCTACAGATGCACACTGACGAGGCTACAGATGGACACTGACGAGGCTACAGATGGACACTGACGAGGCTACAGATGGACACTGACGAGGCTGCAGATGGACACTGACGAGGCTACAGATGGACACTGATGAGGCTACAGATGGACACTGACGAGGCTGCAGATGGACACTGACGAGGCTACAGATGGACACTGACGAGGCTACAGATGGACACTGACGAGGCTACAGATGCACACTGACGAGGCTGCAGATGGACAATGACAAGGCTACAGATGCACACTGACGAGGCTGCAGATGGACACTGACGAGGCTACAGATGGACACTGACAAGGCTACAGATGGACACTGACAAGGCTACAGATGGACACTGACGAGGCTACAGATGGACACTGACGAGGCTACAGATGGACACTGACAAAGCTACAGATGGACACTGACGAGGCTACAGATGGACACTGGCAAGGCTGCAGATGGACACTGACGAGGCTACAGATGCACACTGACGAGGCTACAGATGGACACTGACAAGGCTGCAGATGCACACTGACGAGGCTACAGATGGACACTGACGAGGCTACAGATGGACACTGACGAGGCTACAGATGGACACTGACGAGGCTACAGATGGACACTGACGAGGCTACAGATGGACACTGACGAGGCTACAGATGGACACTGACGAGGCTACAGATGCACACTGACGAGGCTACAGATGGACACTGACGAGGCTACAGATGGACACTGACGAGGCTACAGATGCACACTGACGAGGCTACAGATGGACACTGACAAGGCTACAGATGGACACTGACAAAGCTACAGATGGACACTGACGAGGCTACAGATGGACACTGGCAAGGCTGCAGATGGACACTGACGAGGCTACAGATGGACACTGACGAGGCTACAGATGGACACTGACAAGGCTACAGATGCACACTGACGAGGCTGCAGATGGACACTGACGAGGCTACAGATGGACACTGACGAGGCTACAGATGGACACTGACAAGGCTACAGATGGACACTGACGAGGCTACAGATGGACACTGACGAGGCTACAGATGGACACTGACAAAGCTACAGATGGACACTGACGAGGTTACAGATGGACACTGGCAAGGCTGCAGATGGACACTGACGAGGCTACAGATGCACACTGACGAGGCTACAGATGCACACTGACGAGGCTACAGATGGACACTGACAAGGCTACAGATGGACACTGACGAGGCTACAGATGGACACTGACGAGGCTACACATGGACACTGACGAGGCTACAGATGGACACTGACAAGGCTACACATGGACACTGACGAGGCTACAGATGGACACTGACGAGGCTACAGATGGACACTGGCGAGGCTACACATGGACACTGACGAGGCTACAGATGGACACTGACGAGGCTACACATGGACACTGACAAGGCTACAGATGGACACTGACAAGGCTACAGATGGACACTGACGAGGCTACACATGGACACTGACGAGGCTACAGATGGACACTGACAAGGCTACACATGGACACTGACGAGGCTACAGATGGACACTGACGAGGCTACAGATGGACACTGGCGAGGCTACAGATGGACACTGACGAGGCTACACATGGACACTGACGAGGCTACAGATGGACACTGACGAGGCTACAGATGGACACTGACAAGGCTACACATGGACACTGACGAGGCTACACATGGACACTGACGAGGCTACAGATGCACACTGACAAGGCTACACATGGACACTGACGAGGCTACAGATGCACACTGACAAGGCTACACATGGACACTGACGAGGCTACAGATGCACACTGACAAGGCTACACATGGACACTGACGAGGCTACACATGGACACTGACAAGGCTACAGATGCACACTGACGAGGCTACAGATGGACACTGACGAGGCTACAGATGGACACTGACGAGGCTACAGATGGACACTGACGAGGCTACAGATGGACACTGACGAGGCTATAGATGCACACTGACGAGGCTGCAGATGGACACTGACAAGGTTACAGATGGACACTGATAAGACTACAGATGCACACTGATAAGGCTACAGATGCACACTGACGAGGCTACAGATGGACACTGACGAGGCTACAGATGGACACTGACAAGGCTACAGATGGACACTGACGAGGCTACAGATGCACACTGACAAGGCTACAGATGGACACTGACGAGGCTACAGATGGACACTGACAAAGCTACAGATGGACACTGACGAGGTTACAGATGGACACTGGCAAGGCTGCAGATGGACACTGACGAGGCTACAGATGCACACTGACGAGGCTACAGATGCACACTGACGAGGCTACAGATGGACACTGACGAGGCTACAGATGGACACTGACAAGGCTACAGATAGACACTGACACGGCTACAGATGGACACTGACGAGGCTACACATGGACACTGACGAGGCTACAGATGGACACTGGCGAGGCTACACATGGACACTGACGAGGCTACAGATGGACACTGACGAGGCTACACATGGACACTGACGAGGCTACACATGGACACTGACGAGGCTACAGATGGACACTGACGAGGCTACACATGGACACTGACGAGGCTACAGATGGACACTGACGAGGCTACACATGGACACTGACGAGGCTACAGATGGACACTGACAAGGCTACACATGGACACTGACGAGGCTACAGATGGACACTGACAAGGCTACACATGGACACTGACGAGGCTACAGATGGACACTGACGAGGCTACAGATGGACACTGACGAGGCTACAGATGGACACTGACGAGGCTACACATGGACACTGACGAGGCTACAGATGGACACTGACAAGGCTACACATGGACACTGACGAGGCTACACATGGACACTGACGAGGCTACAGATGCACACTGACAAGGCTACACATGGACACTGACGAGGCTACAGATGCACACTGACAAGGCTACACATGGACACTGACGAGGCTACAGATGCACACTGACAAGGCTACACATGGACACTGACGAGGCTACACATGGACACTGACGAGGCTATAGATGCACACTGACGAGGCTACAGATGGACACTGACGAGGCTACAGATGGACACTGACGAGGCTACAGATGGACACTGACGAGGCTGCAGATGGACACTGACGAGGCTACAGATGGACACTGACGAGGCTGCAGATGGACACTGACGAGGCTATAGATGCACACTGACGAGGCTGCAGATGGACACTGACAAGGCTACAGATGGACACTGACGAGGCTACAGATGGACACTGACGAGGCTACAGATGCACACTGACGAGGCTACAGATGGACACTGATAAGACTACAGATGCACACTGATAAGGCTACAGATGCACACTGACGAGGCTACAGATGGACACTGACGAGGCTACAGATGGACACTGACAAGGCTACAGATGGACACTGACGAGGCTACAGATGCACACTGACGAGGCTGCAGATGGACACTGACGAGGCTGCAGATGGACACTGACGAGGCTGCAGATGCACACTGACGAGGCTACAGATGGACACTGACGAGGCTACAGGTGGACACTGACGAGGCTACAGATGGACACTGACGAGGCTGCAGATGCACACTGACGAGGCTACAGATGGACACTGACGAGGCTGCAGATGGACACTGACGAGGCTACAGGTGGACACTGACAAGGCTACAGGTGGACACTGACGAGGCTACAGATGGACACTGACGAGGCTGCAGATGGACACTGACGAGGCTACAGATGGACACTGACGAGGCTGCAGATGCACACTGACGAGGCTACAGGTGGACACTGACGAGGCTACAGATGCACACTGACGAGGCTACAGATGGACACTGACGAGGCTACAGATGGACACTGACGAGGCTACAGATGGACACTGACGAGGCTGCAGATGGACACTGACGAGGCTACAGATGGACACTGATGAGGCTACAGATGGACACTGACGAGGCTGCAGATGGACACTGACGAGGCTACAGATGGACACTGACGAGGCTACACATGGACACTGACGAGGCTACAGATGGACACTGACAAGGCTACACATGGACACTGACGAGGCTACAGATGGACACTGACGAGGCTACAGATGGACACTGGCGAGGCTACACATGGACACTGACGAGGCTACAGATGGACACTGACGAGGCTACACATGGACACTGACGAGGCTACAGATGGACACTGACAAGGCTACACATGGACACTGACGAGGCTACACATGGACACTGACGAGGCTACAGATGCACACTGACAAGGCTACACATGGACACTGACGAGGCTACAGATGCACACTGACAAGGCTACACATGGACACTGACGAGGCTACAGATGCACACTGACAAGGCTACACATGGACACTGACGAGGCTTCAGATGCACACTGACAAGGCTACACATGGACACTGACGAGGCTACACATGGACACTGACAAGGCTACAGATGCACACTGACGAGGCTACACATGGACACTGACGAGGCTATAGATGCACACTGACGAGGCTACAGATGGACACTGACGAGGCTACAGATGGACACTGACGAGGCTACAGATGGACACTGACGAGGCTGCAGATGGACACTGACGAGGCTACAGATGGACACTGACGAGGCTGCAGATGGACACTGACGAGGCTATAGATGCACACTGACGAGGCTGCAGATGGACACTGACAAGGCTACAGATGGACACTGACGAGGCTACAGATGGACACTGACGAGGCTACAGATGCACACTGACGAGGCTACAGATGGACACTGATAAGACTACAGATGCACACTGATAAGGCTACAGATGCACACTGACGAGGCTACAGATGGACACTGACGAGGCTACAGATGGACACTGACAAGGCTACAGATGGACACTGACGAGGCTACAGATGCACACTGACGAGGCTGCAGATGGACACTGACGAGGCTGCAGATGGACACTGACGAGGCTGCAGATGCACACTGACGAGGCTACAGATGGACACTGACGAGGCTACAGGTGGACACTGACGAGGCTACAGATGGACACTGACGAGGCTGCAGATGCACACTGACGAGGCTACAGATGGACACTGACGAGGCTGCAGATGGACACTGACGAGGCTACAGGTGGACACTGACAAGGCTACAGGTGGACACTGACGAGGCTACAGATGGACACTGACGAGGCTGCAGATGGACACTGACGAGGCTACAGATGGACACTGACGAGGCTGCAGATGCACACTGACGAGGCTACAGGTGGACACTGACGAGGCTACAGATGCACACTGACGAGGCTACAGATGGACACTGACGAGGCTACAGATGGACACTGACGAGGCTACAGATGGACACTGACGAGGCTGCAGATGGACACTGACGAGGCTACAGATGGACACTGATGAGGCTACAGATGGACACTGACGAGGCTGCAGATGGACACTGACGAGGCTACAGATGGACACTGACGAGGCTACACATGGACACTGACGAGGCTACAGATGGACACTGACAAGGCTACACATGGACACTGACGAGGCTACAGATGGACACTGACGAGGCTACAGATGGACACTGGCGAGGCTACACATGGACACTGACGAGGCTACAGATGGACACTGACGAGGCTACACATGGACACTGACGAGGCTACAGATGGACACTGACAAGGCTACACATGGACACTGACGAGGCTACACATGGACACTGACGAGGCTACAGATGCACACTGACAAGGCTACACATGGACACTGACGAGGCTACAGATGCACACTGACAAGGCTACACATGGACACTGACGAGGCTACAGATGCACACTGACAAGGCTACACATGGACACTGACGAGGCTACAGATGCACACTGACAAGGCTACACATGGACACTGACGAGGCTACACATGGACACTGACAAGGCTACAGATGCACACTGACGAGGCTACAGATGGACACTGACGAGGCTACAGATGGACACTGACGAGGCTACAGATGGACACTGACGAGGCTGCAGATGGACACTGACGAGGCTATAGATGCACACTGACGAGGCTGCAGATGGACACTGACAAGGTTACAGATAGGGTTGTCCCGATACCACTTTTTTAGGACCGAGTACAAGTACCGATACTTTTTTTCAAGTACTCGCCGATACCGATTACCGATACTTTTTTTTAATGTCACGTGACAGTTTTTTTTTTTTTTTTTTGAGGGGGGGGTGGGGGGGTGGGGGTATAGTGAACGGTGTCTGTGTGTGTGTTTTTGTTTTTTTCATTTACATTTATTATTTTTTACAATTTTTTTTTTTTTATTCTTTATTGCACTATGTGTGTGTGTTTTTTTTTTTTTTGTTTTTTTTTTAATCAGCCCTGTTGGGGGGCTTTGGTGAGATATCAGGGGTCTTAACAGACCTCTGATATCTCCCCCTTGAGACAGAGAAATAGACTGAGGATAGAGATTCCCCAGTCCCTTTCTCTGCAGCGTCAGCTGCACTGAGAATGAATGGAGAGAAGACAACGGCTTCTCTCCATTCATACACTGACACATTGTAATCACAGGAGATTACAATGTTTCAGTTATGTGAATGGAAAGAGTCAGCTGACTCTCTCCATACACACAGCGGAGAGAGACAGCGCAACGGAGGGGACAGACGAAGAGAGAGGGGGACAACGGAAAGCCCGAACGGATGGGCACAGCGGAGGGGGACAGAGGAACGCATGGGGACAGCGGAGGGGGGCAGAGCAAAGAAGGAGGACAGCGGAGGGGGACAGATCAAAGAAGGAGGACAGCGGGGGGGACAGAGGAACGGAGGAGGACAGCGGAGGGGGACAGATCAAAGAAGGAGGACAGCGGGGGGGAGACAGAGGAACGGAGGGGGACACAGCAATGGAGCAGGACAGCGGAGGGGGACAGAGGAACGGAGGAGGACTAAGGGGGATGAGGTGACAGTCAGCGGTGATCGCGTGTGGGGGAATTACAAGCACCGATCACTGCTGTATGTCACTAAGCAGCTGAAAGCCGCGGGGGGAGAAGCTTGTAACTCCCCCACACGTCCATCACCGCTGACAGTCAAGGTATCGGCGGAAGCATCGGGAGCATTTGCCCGAGTACAAGTACTTGGGCAAATGCTTGGTATCGGTGCCGATACCGATACTAGTATCGGTATCGGGACAACCCTAGTTACAGATGGACACTGATAAGACTACAGATGCACACTGATAAGGCTACAGATGCACACTGACGAGGCTACAGATGGACACTGACGAGGCTACAGATGGACACTGACAAGGCTACAGATGGACACTGACGAGGCTACAGATGCACACTGACAAGGCTACAGATGGACACTGACGAGGCTACAGATGGACACTGACAAAGCTACAGATGGACACTGACGAGGTTACAGATGGACACTGGCAAGGCTGCAGATGGACACTGACGAGGCTACAGATGCACACTGACGAGGCTACAGATGCACACTGACGAGGCTACAGATGGACACTGACGAGGCTACAGATGGACACTGACAAGGCTACAGATGGACACTGACAAGGCTACAGATGGACACTGACGAGGTTACAGATGGACACTGGCAAGGCTGCAGATGGACACTGACGAGGCTACAGATGCACACTGACGAGGCTACAGATGGACACTGATAAGACTACAGATGCACACTGATAAGGCTACAGATGCACACTGACGAGGCTACAGATGGACACTGACGAGGCTACAGATGGACACTGACAAGGCTACAGATGGACACTGACGAGGCTACAGATGCACACTGACAAGGCTACAGATGGACACTGATGAGGCTACAGATGGACACTGACGAGGCTACAGATGGACACTGACAAAGCTACAGATGGACACTGACGAGGTTACAGATGGACACTGGCAAGGCTGCAGATGGACACTGACGAGGCTACAGATGCACACTGACGAGGCTACAGATGCACACTGACGAGGCTACAGATGGACACTGACGAGGCTACAGATGGACACTGACAAGGCTACAGATGGACACTGACAAGGCTACAGATGGACACTGACGAGGCTACACATGGACACTGACGAGGCTACAGATGGACACTGGCGAGGCTACACATGGACACTGACGAGGCTACAGATGGACACTGACGAGGCTACACATGGACACTGACGAGGCTACAGATGGACACTGACGAGGCTACACATGGACACTGACGAGGCTACAGATGGACACTGACGAGGCTACACATGGACACTGACGAGGCTACAGATGGACACTGACGAGGCTACACATGGACACTGACGAGGCTACAGATGGACACTGACAAGGCTACACATGGACACTGACGAGGCTACAGATGGACACTGACGAGGCTACACATGGACACTGACGAGGCTACAGATGGACACTGACGAGGCTACACATGGACACTGACGAGGCTACACATGGACACTGACAAGGCTACACATGGACACTGACGAGGCTACACATGGACACTGACGAGGCTACAGATGGACACTGACGAGGCTACAGATGGACACTGACGAGGCTACAGATGGACACTGACGAGGCTACAGATGCACACTGACAAGGCTACACATGGACACTGACGAGGCTACAGATGCACACTGACAAGGCTACACATGGACACTGACGAGGCTACACATGGACACTGACAAGGCTACAGATGCACACTGACGAGGCTACAGATGGACACTGACGAGGCTACAGATGGACACTGACGAGGCTGCAGATGGACACTGACGAGGCTATAGATGCACACTGACGAGGCTGCAGATGGACACTGACAAGGTTACAGATGGACACTGACGAGGCTACAGATGGAAACTGACGAGGCTACAGATGCACACTGACGAGGCTACAGATGGACACTGATAAGACTACAGATGCACACTGATAAGGCTACAGATGCACACTGACGAGGCTACAGATGGACACTGACGAGGCTACAGATGGACACTGACAAGGCTACAGATGGACACTGACGAGGCTACAGATGCACACTGACGAGGCTGCAGATGGACACTGACGAGGCTGCAGATGGACACTGACGAGGCTGCAGATGCACACTGACGAGGCTACAGATGGACACTGACGAGGCTACAGGTGGACACTGACGAGGCTACAGATGGACACTGACGAGGCTGCAGATGCACACTGACGAGGCTACAGATGGACACTGACGAGGCTGCAGATGGACACTGACGAGGCTACAGGTGGACACTGACGAGGCTACAGATGGACACTGACGAGGCTGCAGATGGACACTGACGAGGCTACAGATGGACACTGACGAGGCTACAGATGCACACTGACGAGGCTGCAGATGGACAATGACAAGGCTACAGATGCACACTGACGAGGCTGCAGATGGACACTGACGAGGCTACAGATGGACACTGACAAGGCTACAGATGGACATTGACGAGGCTACAGATGGACATTGACGAGGCTACAGATGGACACTGACAAGGCTACAGATGCACACTGACAAGGCTGCAGATGGACACTGACGAGGCTACAGATGGACACTGACGAGGCTACAGATGGACACTGACAAGGCTACAGATGCACACTGACGAGGCTACAGATGGACACTGACGAGGCTACAGATGGACACTGACGAGGCTACAGATGGACACTGACGAGGCTGCAGATGCACACTGACGAGGCTACAGATGCACACTGACGAGGCTACAGATGGACACTGGCGAGGCTACAGATGGACACTGACGAGGCTACAGATGGACACTGACGAGGCTACAGATGGACACTGACGAGGCTACAGATGCACACTGACGAGGCTACAGATGGACACTGACGAGGCTATAGATGCACACTGACGAGGCTACAGATGGACACTGGCAAGGCTGCAGATGGACACTGACGAGGCTACAGATGGACATTGACGAGGCTACAGATGGACACTGACAAGGCTACAGATGCACACTGACAAGGCTGCAGATGGACACTGACGAGGCTACAGATGGACACTGACGAGGCTACAGATGGACACTGACAAGGCTACAGATGCACACTGACGAGGCTACAGATGGACACTGACGAGGCTACAGATGGACACTGACGAGGCTACAGATGGACACTGACGAGGCTGCAGATGCACACTGACGAGGCTACAGATGGACACTGACGAGGCTACAGATGGACACTGACGAGGCTACAGATGGACACTGACGAGGCTACAGATGGACACTGACGAGGCTGCAGATGCACACTGACGAGGCTACAGATGGACACTGACGAGGCTACAGATGGACACTGACGAGGCTACAGATGGACACTGACGAGGCTACAGATGGACACTGACGAGGCTACAGATGGACACTGACGAGGCTACAGATGGACACTGACGAGGCTACAGATGGACACTGACGAGGCTGCAGATGCACACTGACGAGGCTACAGATGGACACTGACGAGGCTACAGATGCACACTGACAAGGCTACACATGGACACTGACGAGGCTACACATGGACACTGACAAGGCTACAGATGCACACTGACGAGGCTACAGATGGACACTGACGAGGCTACAGATGGACACTGACGAGGCTACAGATGGACACTGACGAGGCTGCAGATGGACACTGACGAGGCTATAGATGCACACTGACGAGGCTGCAGATGGACACTGACAAGGTTACAGATGGACACTGACGAGGCTACAGATGGAAACTGACGAGGCTACAGATGCACACTGACGAGGCTACAGATGGACACTGATAAGACTACAGATGCACACTGATAAGGCTACAGATGCACACTGACGAGGCTACAGATGGACACTGACGAGGCTACAGATGGACACTGACAAGGCTACAGATGGACACTGACGAGGCTACAGATGCACACTGACGAGGCTGCAGATGGACACTGACGAGGCTGCAGATGGACACTGACGAGGCTACAGATGGACACTGACGAGGCTACAGGTGGACACTGACGAGGCTACAGATGTACACTGACGAGGCTACAGATGCACACTGACGAGGCTACAGATGCACACTGACGAGGCTGCAGATGGACAATGACAAGGCTACAGATGCACACTGACGAGGCTGCAGATGGACACTGACGAGGCTACAGATGGACACTGACAAGGCTACAGATGGACATTGACGAGGCTACAGATGGACACTGACAAGGCTACAGATGCACACTGACAAGGCTGCAGATGGACACTGACGAGGCTACAGATGGACACTGACGAGGCTACAGATGGACACTGACAAGGCTACAGATGCACACTGACGAGGCTACAGATGGACACCGACGAGGCTACAGATGGACACTGACGAGGCTACAGATGGACACTGACGAGGCTGCAGATGCACACTGACGAGGCTACAGATGCACACTGACGAGGCTACAGATGGACACTGGCGAGGCTACAGATGGACACTGACGAGGCTACAGATGGACACTGACGAGGCTACAGATGGACACTGACGAGGCTACAGATGCACACTGACGAGGCTACAGATGGACACTGACGAGGCTACAGATGCACACTGACGAGGCTACAGATGGACACTGGCGAGGCTACAGATGGACACTGACGAGGCTACAGATGTACACTGACGAGGCTACAGATGCACACTGACGAGGCTACAGATGCACACTGACGAGGCTACAGATGGACACTGACAAGGCTACAGATGGACACTGACGAGGCTACAGATGGACACTGACAAAGCTACAGATGGACACTGACGAGGCTACAGATGGACACTGGCAAGGCTGCAGATGGACACTGACGAGGCTACAGATGGACATTGACGAGGCTACAGATGGACACTGACAAGGCTACAGATGCACACTGACAAGGCTGCAGATGGACACTGACGAGGCTACAGATGGACACTGACGAGGCTACAGATGGACACTGACAAGGCTACAGATGGACACTGACGAGGCTGCAGATGCACACTGACGAGGCTACAGATGGACACTGACGAGGCTACAGATGCACACTGACGAGGCTACAGATGGACACTGACGAGGCTACAGATGGACACTGACGAGGCTACAGATGGACACTGACGAGGCTGCAGATGCACACTGACGAGGCTACAGATGGACACTGACGAGGCTACAGATGGACACTGACGAGGCTACAGATGGACACTGACGAGGCTACAGATGGACACTGACGAGGCTGCAGATGCACACTGACGAGGCTACAGATGGACACTGACGAGGCTACAGATGGACACTGACGAGGCTACAGATGGACACTGACGAGGCTACAGATGGACACTGACGAGGCTACAGATGGACACTGACGAGGCTACAGATGGACACTGACGAGGCTACAGATGGACACTGACGAGGCTGCAGATGCACACTGACGAGGCTACAGATGGACACTGACGAGGCTACAGATGCACACTGACAAGGCTACACATGGACACTGACGAGGCTACACATGGACACTGACAAGGCTACAGATGCACACTGACGAGGCTACAGATGGACACTGACGAGGCTACAGATGGACACTGACGAGGCTACAGATGGACACTGACGAGGCTGCAGATGGACACTGACGAGGCTATAGATGCACACTGACGAGGCTGCAGATGGACACTGACAAGGTTACAGATGGACACTGACGAGGCTACAGATGGAAACTGACGAGGCTACAGATGCACACTGACGAGGCTACAGATGGACACTGATAAGACTACAGATGCACACTGATAAGGCTACAGATGCACACTGACGAGGCTACAGATGGACACTGACGAGGCTACAGATGGACACTGACAAGGCTACAGATGGACACTGACGAGGCTACAGATGCACACTGACGAGGCTGCAGATGGACACTGACGAGGCTGCAGATGGACACTGACGAGGCTGCAGATGCACACTGACGAGGCTACAGATGGACACTGACGAGGCTACAGGTGGACACTGACGAGGCTACAGATGTACACTGACGAGGCTACAGATGCACACTGACGAGGCTACAGATGCACACTGACGAGGCTGCAGATGGACAATGACAAGGCTACAGATGCACACTGACGAGGCTGCAGATGGACACTGACGAGGCTACAGATGGACACTGACAAGGCTACAGATGGACATTGACGAGGCTACAGATGGACACTGACAAGGCTACAGATGCACACTGACAAGGCTGCAGATGGACACTGACGAGGCTACAGATGGACACTGACGAGGCTACAGATGGACACTGACAAGGCTACAGATGCACACTGACGAGGCTACAGATGGACACTGACGAGGCTACAGATGGACACTGACGAGGCTACAGATGGACACTGACGAGGCTGCAGATGCACACTGACGAGGCTACAGATGCACACTGACGAGGCTACAGATGGACACTGGCGAGGCTACAGATGGACACTGACGAGGCTACAGATGGACACTGACGAGGCTACAGATGGACACTGACGAGGCTACAGATGCACACTGACGAGGCTACAGATGGACACTGACGAGGCTACAGATGCACACTGACGAGGCTACAGATGGACACTGGCGAGGCTACAGATGGACACTGACGAGGCTACAGATGTACACTGACGAGGCTACAGATGCACACTGACGAGGCTACAGATGCACACTGACGAGGCTACAGATGGACACTGACAAGGCTACAGATGGACACTGACGAGGCTACAGATGGACACTGGCAAGGCTGCAGATGGACACTGACGAGGCTACAGATGGACATTGACGAGGCTACAGATGGACACTGACAAGGCTACAGATGCACACTGACAAGGCTGCAGATGGACACTGACGAGGCTACAGATGGACACTGACGAGGCTACAGATGGACACTGACAAGGCTACAGATGGACACTGACGAGGCTGCAGATGCACACTGACGAGGCTACAGATGGACACTGACGAGGCTACAGATGCACACTGACAAGGCTACAGATGGACACTGACGAGGCTACAGATGGACACTGACGAGGCTACAGATGGACACTGACGAGGCTGCAGATGCACACTGACAAGGCTACAGATGGACACTGACGAGGCTACAGATGGACACTGACGAGGCTACAGATGGACACTGACGAGGCTACAGATGCACACTGACGAGGCTGCAGATGCACACTGACGAGGCTACAGATGGACACTGACGAGGCTACAGATGGACACTGACAAGGCTACAGATGGACACTGATAAGGCTGCATTGATGGGCATTTAAATGTAAGTTTTTTTCCTTAAACTTCCCTCCTAAAAGTTTTTTTCCTTAAAATTCCCTTCTAAACTTGGGGCGCGTGTTATACGCCGATAAATACGGTAATAATCAACACATATACCATAAAATATATAAAACCAGTCCAATATAATGAAATGTGAAATAAATATAATTATATCTGTGAAACAAATATAAATGGGTGTATTTCTTTTGTGTTGGTGAAATCTCCAACACCGTGCCTTCATAAAGTGCAGTATGCTAGTTTCTTGTGAAAAAAATGCTTCACCCGAAGTGACAAATAAATCTGCTCACCAGATGTCTCTGGCTACAAGGTGACCACTAGGCATAAAGTATGGAAAAATTCCTCAGCAAACCAGGATCCTCCAAGCCAATTAGAACTTCAATCGAGCATCTCCAATATCGATCAAACCTCATACAATCATAGATGGTGAATGGTACTCCTCTGATAAAAACGCTCCTTATCCTTATCTTAACCACTTCAGCCCCGGAAGGATTTACCCCCTTCCTGACCAGAGCACTTTTTACAATTTGGCACTGCGTCGCTTTAACTGCTAATTGCGCGGTCATGCAATGGTGTACCCAAACGAAATTTGCGTCCTTTTCTTCCCACAAATAGAGCTTTCTTTTGATGGTATTTGATCACCTCTGCCATTTTTATTTTTTGCGCTATAAACGGAAAAAGACCGAAAATTTTGAAAAAAAATGATATTTTCTACTTTTTGTTATAAAAAAAATCCAATAAACTCAATTTTAGTCATACATTTAGGCCAAAATGTATTCGGCCACATGTCTTTGGTAAAAAAAAAGTCAATAAGCGTATATTTATTGGTTTGCGCAAAAGTTATAGCGCCTACAAACTAGGGTACATTTTCTGGAATTTACACAGCTTTTAGTTTATGACTGCCTATGTCATTTCTTGAGGTGCTAAAATGGCAGGGCAGTACAAAACCCCCCCAAATGACCCCATTTTGGAAAGTAGACACCCCAAGGAAATTGCTGAGAGGCATGTTGAACCCACTGAATATTTATTTTTTTTGTCCCAGGTGATTGAATAATGACAAAAAAAAAAAAAAATTTACAAAAAGTTGTCACTAAATGATATATTGCTCACACAGGCCATGGGCATATGTGGAATTGCACCCCAAAATACATTCAGCTGCTTCTCCTGAGTACGGGGATACCACATGTGTGGGACTTTTTGGGAGCCTAGCCGCGTATGGGGCCCCGAAAACCAAGCACCGCCTTCAGGATTTCTAAGGGCATAGATTTTTGATTACACTCCTCACTACCTATCACAGTTTTGAAGGCCATAAAATGCCAAGATGGCACAAAACACCCCCAAATGACCCCATTTTGGAAAGTAGACACCCCAAGCTATTTGCTGAGAGGTATGTTGAGTCCATGGAATATTTTATTTTTTGACACAAGTTGTGGGAATGTGACAATTTTTTTTTTTTTTGCACAAAGTTGTCACTAAATGATATATTGCTCACACAGGCCATGGGCATATGTGGAATTGTACCCCAAAATACATTTAGCTGCTTCTCCTGAGTATGGGGATACCACATGTGTGGGACTTTTTGGGAGCCTAGCCGCCTACGGGGCCCCGAAAACCAATCACCGCCTTTAGGATTTCTAAGGGCATAAATTTTTCATTTCACTCCTCACTACCTATCAGAGTTTTGAAGGCCATAAAATGCCAAGATGGCACAAAACCCCCCCAAATGACCCCATTTTGGAAAGTAGACACCCCAAGCTATTTGCTGAGAGGCATGTTGAGTCCATGGAATATTTTATATTTTGACACAAGTTGCTGGAAAGTGACAATTTTTTTTTTATTTTTTTTTTTTTTTGCACAAAGTTGTCACTAAATGATATATTCCTCAAACATGCCATGGGCATATGTGGAATTGCACCCCAAAATATATTCTGCTGCTTCTCCTGAGTACGGGGATACCACATGTGTGGGACTTTTTGGGAGCCTAGCCGCGTACGGGGCCCCGAAAACCAAGCACCGCCTTCAGGATTTCTAAGGGCATAAATTTTTGATTTCACTTCTCACTACCTATCACAGTTTTGAAGGCCATAAAATGCCAAGATGGCACAAAACCCCCCCAAATGACCCCATTTTGGAAAGTAGACACCCCAAGCTATTTGCTGAGAGGCATGTTGAGTCCATGGAATATTTTATTTTTTGACACAAGTTGCGGGAATGTGAGAATTTTTTTTTTTTTTGCACAAAGTTGTCACTAAATGATATATTGCTCACACAGGCCATGGGCATATGTGGAATTGCACCCCAAAATACATTCTGCTGATTCTCCTGAGTACGGGGATACCACATGTGTGGGACTTTTTGGGAGCCTAGCTGCGTACGGGGCCCCGAAAACCCAGCACCGCCTTCAGGATTTCTAAGGGTGTAAAGTTGTAATTTCACTCCCCACTACCTATCACATTTTTGAAGGCCATAAAATGCCCAGATGGCACAAACCCCCCCCAATTGACCCCATTTTGGAAAGTAGACACCCCAAGCTATTTGCTGAGAGGCATGTTGAGTCCATGGAATATTTTATATTTTGACACAAGTTGCGGGAAAGTGACAATTTTTTTTTTTTTTTTTTTTTTTTTGCACAAAGTTGTCACTAAATGATATATTGTTCAAACATGCCATGGGCATATGTGGAATTACACCCCAAAATATATTCTGCTGCTTCTCCTGAGTACGGGGATACCACATGTGTGGGACTTTTTGGGAGCCTAGCCGCGTACGGGGCCCCGAAAACCAAGCACCGCCTTCAGGATTTCTAAGGGCATACATTTTTGATTTTACTCCTCACTACCTATCACAGTTTTGAAGGCCATAAAATGCCAAGATGGCACAAACCCCCCCCCAAATGACCCCATTTTGGAAAGTAGACACCCCAAGCTATTTGCTGAGAGGCATGGTGAGTATTTTGCAGCTCTCATTTGTTTTTGAAAATGAAGAAAGGCAAGAAAAACATATTTTTTTTTTCTTTTTTCAATTTTCAAAACTTTGTGAAAAAAAGTGAGGTCTGCAAAATACTCACTATACCTCTCAGCAAATAGCTTTGGGTGTCTATTTTCCAAAATGGGGTCATTTGGGGGGGGGTTGTGCCATCTGGGCATTCCATGGCCTCCGAAACTGTGATAGGCAGTGAAGAGTGAAATCAAAAATTTACGCCCTTAGAAAGCCTGAAGGCGGGGCTTGGTTTTTGGGGTCCCGTACGCGGCTAGGCTCCCAAAAAGTCTCACACATGTGGTATCCCCGTACTCAGGAGAAGCAACAGAATGTATTTTGGGGTGTAATTTCACATATTTCCATGGCATGTTTGAGCAATATATCATTTAGTAACAACTTTGTGCAAAAAAAAAAAAAAAAAAAAAAAATTTGTCTTTTTCCCGCAACTTGTGTCACAATATAAAATATTCAATGGACTCGACATGCCTCTCAGCAAATAGCTTGGGGTGTCTACTTTCCAAAATGGGGTCATTTGGGGGGGTTTTGAACTGTCCTGGCATTTTATGCACAACATCTAGAAGCTTATGTCACACATCACCCACTCTTCTAACCACTTGAAGACAAAGCCCTTTCTGACACTTATTGTTTACATGAAAAAAATATTTTTTTTTGCAAAAAAATTACTTTGAACCCCCAAACATTATATATTTTTTTAAAGCAAATGCCCTACAGATTAAAATGGTGGGTGTTTAATTTTTTTTTTTCACACAGTATTTGCGCAGCGATTTTTCAAACGCATTTTTTGGGGAAAAAACACACTTTTTTAAATTTTAATACACTAAAACACACTATTTTGTCAAAATGTTTGATGAAATAAAAAAGATGATCTTAGGCCGAGTACATGGATACCAAACATGACATGCTTTAAAATTGCGCACAAACGTGCAGTGGCGACAAACTAAATACATTTTTAAAAGCCTTTAAAAGCCTTTACAGGTTACCACTTTAGATTTACAGAGGAGGTCTACTGCTAAAATTACTGCCCTCGATCTGACCTTCGCGGTGATACCTCACATGCATGGTGCAATTGC
The DNA here is from genome assembly GCA_037952925.1 of Lithobates clamitans. Lineage (NCBI taxonomy): Eukaryota > Metazoa > Chordata > Amphibia > Anura > Ranidae > Lithobates > Lithobates clamitans. The sequence goes on along the minus strand of JBBGZY010001746.1, from coordinate 265,253 downwards.
TGTTTACATTTGACGCCAGACCGACGCTTGCGTTCGCCTTTGTCGAGAGCAGGGGGGGGGGCAGGGGTGCTTTTTTTTTTTTTTTTTTTTTAATTATTTTTTTTGCTTTTTTATCTTATTTTTAAACTGTTCCTTTCATTTTTATTTTTTTTTTTATCATTTTTATTGTTATCTCAGGGAATGTAAATATCCCCCATGATAGCAATAGGTAGTGACAGGTACTCTTTTTAGAAAAAATTGGGGTCTATTAGACCCTAGATCTCTCCTCTGCCCTCAAAGCATCTGACCACACCAAGATCGGTGTGATAAAATGCTTTCCCAATTTCCCAATGGCGCTGTTTACATCCGGCGAAATCTAAGTCATGAAATGCTTGTAGCTTCCAGTTTCTTAGGCCATAGAGATGTTTGGAGCCATTCTGGTCTCTGATCAGCTCTATGGTCAGCTGGCTGAATCACCGGCTGCATTCTCAAGTTCCCTGTTGGGACAGGAGAGCCAGAGAAAAACATGGACGACGGTGTGGGGGGGGGGGGGCATTCCCTCCCACTGCTTGTAAAAGCAGTCTAGAGGCTAATTAGCCGCTAGGATTGCTTTTACAAGAAAGCCGACCACTGGCTGAAAAGAATGATACCAAGATGATACCTAAACCTGCAGGCATCATTCTGGTATAACCACTCAAAGTCCAGCAACATACCTGTACGTTGCTGGTCCTTGTTGGGCATACATTGTAAACTTTTTTTTCATGCAGCCTGTGGGCTGAACGAAAAAAAGATATTGATCGGTGGGTATGCCCACCATTAGAATACCTCCCTTCATCCACCCACTTCTAATGATGGGCATACATGCACCATTTATATATGCCGAAGCATGGGGGCATCCTCCCGCAAAAGGCAGGAGCAAATCGCTCCTCCACCCACTACTGCCCCCACGCTTCGGCATATATGCTGAAGTATGTAACTGTGGTGGTGAAATCACCTCCGACAGCGCTGGAGTCGCGGCTTTATGTATCGTGGGAGCAAACGCTGTTGCTGTCAAGATAAATAAATCCGCTCTGCAGCTGAATGGCGTACCTGCTAAGCAAATGATGGTTAACAAAAAAACAAAGTAACATTACAGTATAACAGTATTACTTACCATACCTGCAAAGCAAAATACAAAAAAAACATAGTAAAAAATAAAACATTTAACGCAACCTGTGCCTACCTAAAAATATATATATGCCGAAGCATGGGGGCATCCTCCCGCAAAAGGCAGGAGCAAATCGCTCCTCCACCCACTGCTGCCCCCACGCTTCGGCATATATGCTGAAGTATGTAACTGTGGTGGTGAAATCACCTCCGACAGCGCTGGAGTCGCGGCTTTATGTATCGTGGGAGCAAACGCTGTTGCTGTCAAGATAAATAAATCCGCTCTGCAGCTGAATGGCGTACCTGCTAAGCAAATGATGGTTAACAAAAAAACAAAGTAACATTACAGTATAACAGTATTACTTACCATACCTGCAAAGCAAAATACAAAAAAAACATAGTAAAAAATAAAACATTTAACGCAACCTGTGCCTACCTAAAAATATATATATGCCGAAGCATGGGGGCATCCTCCCGCAAAAGGCAGGAGCAAATCGCTCCTCCACCCACTGCTGCCCCCACGCTTCGGCATATATGCTGAAGTATGTAACTGTGGTGGTGAAATCACCTCCGACAGCGCTGGAGTCGCGGCTTTATGTATCGTGGGAGCAAACGCTGTTGCTGTCAAGATAAATAAATCCGCTCTGCAGCTGAATGGCGTACCTGAAAACACAAAGGTGGTTAACAATAAAAAAAACAAAGTATAAAAAAATTGCATACCTATAAAGCAAACATGATAAAAACATAACAATAAAACATTGCAGTATAGAATGCAGAACAATAGAGAGAGAATAGAGAGAGAACAATAAAACAACAACTATTTTTGGTTTTTTTATTTTATATTTTTTTTGTGTTTTTTTCTTTTTTTTACTTTTTTTTGTTTTTTTTACACTTTTTTTTGTAACTTTAACTTTTTTAACTTTTACCAGGTTTGGGTCTCTCAAAATGCGACAGCATCTTGGGAGACCCTGTGGAAGTGTGCCTAGTCTGTGCAGTGCTGTACCCTACGCTAATACTCCACTAGTGTGTGGTAGCGTTCAAAACATTCACCAATGCAAAGACCAGGTTTGCCAGGACAGAGGGGACAACAATACCGGGTGTCACGCCTAAATCCGCGCTTGCTGCAGACACGACATCTTTTTTGGGGGGTTTGTTGGGTAGGGGTACTCGGGAGGGCATAAAGAAAATGCCTCTCATGCAGCCGGCTTACTGCATTTGGTTGGGGATGGTGAGGTGGAGCACCGTCTGGATACAGAAGGGCTCTGACGATCTCTTCCTGGAATTTAAGGAAGGATCCAGTCCGTCCTGAAGCTCTGTATAGCACATAAGCATTCAGCAAAGCCAATTGAAATAAGTAAACAGACACTTTTTTGTACCAGCGTCTGGCCTTACGGGCAATTAGGTACGGCGCCAACAACTGGTCGTTGAGGTCCACCCCTCCCATATTAAGGTTATATCGTGGACACAGAGGGGTTTCTCCACAACACCAGTCGCCGTAGGAATTTGGACCATCGTGTCTGCATGAAGGGAGGTGAGAACGAAAACATTCTTCTTATCCCTCCACTTCATAGCGAGCAAATTATTATACTTCAAGCAGGCTCTCTCCCCCAGCCTAAGACGGGAATCTACAAGCCGCTGGGGAAAGCCCCGGCGATTAGGTCGCACGGTGCCACATGCTCCAATCTGATGATCAAAAAGGTGGCTAAAAAGTGGCACGCTCGTATAATAATTGTCCACGTACAAGTGGTACCCCTTTCCGAATAAGGGTGACACCAAGTCCCACACTATCTTGCCAGCGCTTCCTATGTAGTCAGGGCAGTTTGTCGGCTCTACGTGACTATCTTTGCCCTCGTAAACCATAAATCTACATGTATAGCCTGTGGCCCTGTCACAGAGCTTATACATCTTGACCCCGTATCTGGCACGCTTGCTGGGAAGGTACTGTTTGAATGACAAGCGGCCAGAAAATTTAACCAGGGACTCATCAACGCAGACAACTTGATGGGGGGTAAACAAGTCTGCAAAACGTTGGTTGAAGTGGTTTACGAGGGGCCGAATTTTGTAGAGCCGATCGTATTCAGGGTCTCCACGAGGACGACAGAGTTCATTGTCGTTGAAGTGCATGAACCGCAAAATCTGCTCGTATCGTGCCCTGGCCATGGAAGCAGAGAACAAGGGTGAATGGTAAATTGGGTCAGTGGACCAATATGACCGCAACTCACTCTTTTTATTCAACCCCATGAGGAGGGAAAGGCCCAGAAAGATCTTAAATTCGGAGACCGTAATTGGTCTCCAATCTCTGGCAAGGGTGGACTGGGGCATAGTGGCGATGTATTGACCAGCGTATAAATTGCTTTGGTCCACAATAGATCTAAAGAGATCTTCGGTGAAAAACAGCGAATAAAAATCCAGTGGCATAAAGTCAACTGTTTCCACCTGAATTCCGGGTTGGCCAGTGAAAGGGGGAAGTAAGGGTGCTGCAGAAGTGGTGGGTACCCAATTCGGATTGGCCAATGCAGCAGGAAGGGCACTATGGGCACGACGGGCCTGTGTTCGTCTTCTTGGTGGCAGCGGGACACTACTAGTGCTTGCCACCTCGCCAGCTTGAACTGCACTTATGGGACTCGCCACGTCACCACGTGATACTGCAGTGCTGGATGTACGACCAGGGTGTACTAGGCCGCTGGTGCTTGCCAGTTCACCAGAAGGAGTAGCGGCGCTAGTACCTCTCTGCTCCCTACGAGAGCCCTGCGGTTCATGCACTTCAAGGACAGCATAAGTTCGGGGTCTGGTACGCCTGACCTTAGCAGGGACCACAACTCCGTCGTCAGAGCTATCTGTCATGGAGCCGCTGTCCTCTACAGGGTCGTATTCTGAGCCTGAATCTGACAGATGAGTGACTTCCTCTTCACTATCTGTCATGCTCAGAATCCTGTAGGCCTCTTCACTAGTGTACCTTCGATTTGCCATTTTGGCCTCTAAATTTAGGGGTACACTAGTGAGACTCACAGGCAAAAAAGCTCCCGACTGTCAGCGACTGATTCAAAACGCTACCAAAAAACTGTTAGCGATCGCAGGGATCAGGCCTGACTCTGCGACCGCTGCAGTTATGTGTGCTTAGTGTTTTGTAAGTGTCAGTAATCGATCGATACTGCACTTGGGTGGGCTGGGCTGGGCTGGGCCGAGGAGCAAAACGCAGGTGCTAGCAGGTATCTGGGCTGATCCCGCTAACACTGCGTTTCAGGGAACCCTAAACTTCTGGGGAGTATAGATCTGATCGGATCAGATATTGATCCGATCAGATACTATAGCACTAAGGGAGGTGTATGCTGCGTGCGTGGGTTTTAGCGGTACTGGCGCTAACCTGACGCTGCCTGGGGCGACGCAGACCTTATTTGATCCTAAAAACTTCACTTCTATCACCGCCGGGCAATTAGGGGGTTAAACCTTTATAGGGTAATAAACGGCGGGTGCCCTAAAACTATAATAAACTGTAATAAACTGTAATAAACTATAATAAACTACAAAAAACAAACTATCTAACCAGCGTCACCCGTAACACTTATACGGTGATCGCTGGTGAAAGGGTTAACTAGGGGGCAATCAGGGGGTTAAAACCTTTAGCAGGTAGTATATGGGGGTCCCTGTCGCTATAAAACACTGACAGCGAACCTATATACTTACCTCCCTAAACTAGCGTCACCTGTGTCACTAATACAGCGATCAGAAAAACGATCGCTTAGCAACACTGGTGACGGGGGGTAATCAAGGGGTTAACTTTTATTAGGGGGGGTTAGGGGGTACCCTGGACCTAAGGGGGGGTACCCTAGACCTAAAGGGGGCTACCCTAACAGCCCTAACACTTATAACTGACAAACTGACACCAATGCAAAAAAAAAAAAAAAACTGCTATTGGTGTCAGAGTGACAGTGGGTACAGGGGGGTGATCGGGGGGTGATCGGGGGGTGACAGGGGGGTGAAATGTGTGCCTGGCGTGTTCTACTGAACGTGTGGTGTTGGTGCACTTACTTGGATGTCTTCTCTCCTCGGCGTCGGATCAAAAAGACCGGCTCCGTGAGAGATGACATCACTTCCTCTCCCTCTGTTTACATTACAGAGGGAGAGGAAGCATTCGATTCGTGGGAGCGATCGGGAGGGGGTGGCCATCAATGGATGGCCTCCCCCTGACCCCTAATCGCCCGCGAACGAGAGCCGACCACTCAGGGCACCGGGGGGGGGTCCGATCGGACCCCCCACCCGCGGGAAGGCATCACGTACTAGGTACGTGATTTTGCCTGCCCGTGCCGACCTGCTCACGTATATAGGCGTGAGGCGGTCGGCAAGTGGTTAAATCTGTAAAGATTGGCTCTCCCAAGAATGAACCAAAAAACGGAAATATAGTGTAATACTGTTTTTATTGTCAGAGCACTTACATGCCTTAAAACGTACAGCAGATGACGGCTCAGCTGTAGGATGAGGCAGAGGGGCCAATCCGTCACTTGAATGTGAAACCAGGAAGCACAGCATGCATCTCAGCTGGGGGTGGAGGAGATAGCTCCTGTGTCTAGCATCTACAGCCTCGTTTTCAATGCATTTCGTGCCCAGGCGCACGTCTTCTGGAAAATGGACAATGGACTGCCTATAGCAGTGAGTTTCTCCAGATTTGGAGTGAAACTTGGTAAAGTCTCTATGAGCCGCTTACTGTTCTCCTTGCTGGAGGATCACAGATATCAGAAAGCAAAGCTCTGCCTATCCCAGGATGGCTGCCTCCATACAAAGAACCCATGCAGAACAAGGCAAGGAAAGTCAGTATCGAGGACAGGATCAGCTACAGGGAGACCAATGAGCAATACGGGTGTAATGCCTTGCTGGAGAAATTTCTCCTCACTTCCTGTTTTGGTGTTACTGTAGTCAACTTGACGTGATGTGTGGGAAAAACTCCAAGGACAGCGATAAACAGATAATCCAAGTTCTATACTTCTCTTTAACCACTTGGGCTCTGGAAGGCTTTACTCCCTTCATGACCAGGCAGTATTTTTGCTATTAAGCACTGACCATTATGCTGCATAAGGACCAGGGGACTTTTTCCAATTTGGCACTGCGTCGCTTTAACTGCTAATTGCGCGGTCATGCAATGCTGTACCCAAACGAAATTTGCGTCCTTTTCTTCCAACAAATAGAGCTTTCTCTTGATGGTATTTGATCACCTCTGCCGTTTTGGCAAGACAGGCCCTGCTGCTTGGGATGGTGAGTACTCCCTTTTGGGGCTTTTAATATATATTTATATATGTATTTCTCCTTTTTGCTGTAAGCTGCCACAGTAAGCTCTTGATCCTGTGTCCGGGGTTACAGAGGGCCGGTTGGCGCGCATTTTTAAAATTGCGCCGCCGGCGTGTGAGTGTGCCGCTACGGTCCACGTCACAGCGCCGCGTGCGTCAGGACGGTGCATGTGCCATGCGGTAGGCGGGTCGCCGGCCGCTGATGCGCACGCTCGCTCCCATGCTAGGGCTTATAGGCATGGAGCTCCTGGCGTGCGCATGGAGGAGAGCGCATGGTGGGCACGTAAGTCCGGTGGTCTTGGACACAATGGTGACAGGTTAAAGACTGGTTGCAGTTTGTGGGGAGTACTCCTTTGTTGTTTCTCGTGTGTAAGCAATGTCTTCCAGAAAACGAGGAACAGGGAACAAGGCAAGCCCAGGGGTAAGAGTCCCTCCACTAAAAGCAGGAGACCAACCCCAGGCTGATGCAGCCTCAGTCTCTACTGAGGAACCTGCGGCTTCTGACCTGGCTGAGCCATTACATTTGTCAGGCATAGTGGCCACTACCAATGTACCTGCCTCGGCTTATGTTACAAAGGATGATTTGGCATCTGCTTTAGCGGGCCTTGAAGGCAAAATAGCTGGCATGATTGCCTCTGTAACACAGGGGGGAAGGAAGCGTAATAGATCTCCCTCCCTTGAGCCTGGGCCAAGTGGAGAGTCACTTGAGCCCCAGGACTCCTTTAGCCAGATGGGTCCAGGTGACCTGGAACCAGAATGGGCAGAAGATCCAGAGGCGATGGTCATGAAAGACTAAGAGGTAGGAGAGGCTGAAGAGTCCTCGGCTGAGGATTCTGGCTCTGAAGAGCCAATTTCAGCCTCTCATTCTCAAAAATTGTTTATCCAATCTCTAATGGAGATGGTACAAGTGGGGTTTAAGTTACCACCGGTTCAGGAGTCTGCACTCTCCTGTTTTACTCTGGGTTCATTGCGGCCTAAACAAATTTCCCAAGATTTTCCCTTGCATCCGTTACTGGAGCAGGTGATTTATGCGGACTGGGAGCATCCTGACAGGATATACTTACCTCCAAAGAGGTTTTCTATTTTATACCCTATGGAGGAGAAGTTCAGGAAGAAATGGAGCACACCTTTGGTAGATGCTGCCATATCTTCTGTGAATAAAAATGTAACCTGTCCAGTAGATAATGCCCAGGTTTTCAAGGTTCCGGCTGATAAAAAGCTAGAGTCCTTATTAAAGGCCTCCTTCTCGGTTGCCAGTGCAGCGGTTCAGCCTGCTATTGCAGCTATTGGGATTTGTCAATCCCTAAAGGATTGCTTTAAAAGGATACCAAAGGATATACCTTGCCAGGAGGAGTCTGCTGAGGAACTATAAGAGATCCCTCATGCCTTATGTTTTGCGGTAGACGCTTTAAAAGACTCAATCCAACAGATGTCTCATTTTGCGTTACTTTCAGTTCATATGCGCAGAGTGTTGTGGCTAAAGAACTGGTCTGTGAGACGCCATGTAAAAGGCTACTTGCTGCTTTTCCATTTCATGGAGAGCGCCTGTTTGGTGAAGATCTGGATAAATATATCCAAAAGATCTCTGGAGGAAAGAGCGCCCTGCTTCCTATTAAAAAGAAGGGGAAGCAGCCCTCTTATAAAATTCCTAATCCCCCAGGGCCTGGTGCCTCCTCCCCTAAGCGGTATTGACGGCCTCAGCTGTCTGGGTTTAAGAGGCCACAGGGTCAGAAAAAACCCTGGACCCAGAAGCCACCCAAGGCCAACTCCAAGTCTACCTTGTGAAGGGGCGCCCCCGCTCTCACGGGTGGGGGGGCAGGCTTCGGCTGTTCGGGGAGGCCTGGGAAGAACTGGTTCAAGACAGATGGGTCATTTCCACTGTAAAAAACGGTTACAGAATAGAGTTTCGGAAGGTTCCCCCGAACCGTTTTCTACACTCAAGGGTCCCAGCGGATCCAGAAAAAAGAAAATGCCTATTCCTAGCTTTACACCATCTGCTGATGCACCCCTTGGAACCTTTACAAGGGGTTTCATTCAACCCCTTGTAAAGCCGTTTGGTCTTCAGTTCATACGTTCACCAGGTTTTACCAGGTGGATGTGAGATCTCAAAGTGAGACTGGTTTTGGTCAAAGCGTGTTGCAGGCAGCTTTATAATCTCAGGCCCGTTGGGCTTATGGATAATGTGTCCCCCCCCCTCGGATGCATTGCTTTAGGACATACCACATAGTTATTATTATGGTGCTCTGTGTCCCGTGATGTATGATAAAGAAAGACGGATTTTTAAAACAGCTTACCTGTAAAATCCTTTTCTTGGAATACATCACGGGACACAGAGGTCCCTCCCCTTTTTTTTTTTGAGATCGTCTTTGCTTGCTACAAAACTGAGGTCCTTCCAGTATTGGAGGGATTATATGGGAGGAACTGTCTTACTATTGGTTGCCAGTGTCCAATCACCTGAAGGTAAGCGTATAACCCACATAGTCATTATTATGGTGCTCTGTGTCCCATGATGTACTCCAAGAAAAGGATTTTACAGGTAAGCTGTTTTAAAAATCCGTGTTTTACATATTTTATGGCATCTTTGGTATATCTGGGGTCTTTTAGTCCTCCATCAGTGGATGTGTTCCTTGGTCTGCTGCCTGACTCCACAGCTGCTATAAGGTGAAATGTAATACGAAGTGTTGGAGGGCTGCTTTAACCACTCACTGACTGCCCTATATCAGTTTTACTGCTACAGGGCAGCCGTGTGTGTGTATAGTGTGTGTGTATTCTACACAGAGGGAGTGATCAGCAGGTCCCGGCAGATTGCCATTCTGTCAGTAAGGGAGGCATTAATCCTGTGTTCCTGCAAAGCAGAGACACAGATCTATGCCTTCTTCTAGTCAAAGCTCCTCCCCCACAGTAGTAACATACCAGCTAGGCACACAGTTAGCCTTTGATCGCCCCTGATGTTAACCCCTTCCCAGCCAGTGTCATTAGTACAGTGACAGTGCATATTTTTAGCACTGATCACTGTATTAGTGTCACTGGTCCCCAAAAAGGTGTCAAAAGTGTCAGTGTCTGTCCGCCACAATATTGCAGTCCCGCTATAAGTTGTTAATACTACTAGGGGAAAAAAAAACTCCATAAATATATCCCATAGTTTGGTTTGCGCAAAATTTATAGCATTTACAATCAATATACGCTTATTGGGATTTTATTTACCAAAAATACGTAGCAGAATACATATTGGCCTAAATTGATGAAGAGATTAGATATTCATTTTTTTTTTTTATTGGGTATGCTTTATAGCAGAAAGCAAAAAATATTGTTTTTTTTTTCAAAATTATCGGTCTTTTATTGTTAGTAGTAGTAGTTCAAAAAATAAAAACCACAGAGGTGATCAAATACCACCAAAAAGAAAGCTCTATTTGTGGGGAAAAAAACCATCAATTTTATTTGGGTACAGCGCCGCACAACCGCGCAATTGTCAGTTAAAGTGATGCAGTATCGTTGTTCTGCCAAGAAAGTTCCCCTCGGCGGATAAGGACCTCCTCTACTGTGCAGGCTCGCTTCATTTGCCGCGCCTCGGGCACGGCCTCGCTTCGCTCGGCACTTTTTTATTCTCCCTCTAGGTCCACTTGGATGGTGGGGCTTCAACCTGGACCCAGGGCGCAGGCGCCGTGTACAGCTGATTGAAGTTTTTCAGCCTCTGCTATTTTCGGCGGCTCCTTAGTCGTTCGTACTGCGCAAGCGCTGCTCCTGTGCAGTACAGGGGGGTCCTTATCCGCCGGGGGAACTTTCTCAGCAAGACACCGTGTCACAAAAAATGGCCTGGCCAGGAAGGGGGGTAAATCTCCTGGAGCTGAAGTGGTTAAAGTTTACCTGTACTATGCTTGTTCAGGATGAAGTAACAGGTTCTCTTCATAGTCCGGCTTCTCTGCTGCGGATTCCTTCACCACATTCCTTGTCACTTCTAACCCACCAGAGACTCTTTAAGTCTGACAGTTTAGATTGAGTGACTTCCAATATATTTCATAGACCGGCAACAATATGGAGCTTATTATCAGATAGTAATCTGTGTGATCTGAGATAACGGCTTCTAGAAAACTCTTCATCTGCTCAGCTCTGTTACTATATAAAGAGGTTCCACACAACTAGATTGTCTTTGTATTAACTCCATATTTTAATAAATAGAAGATAAAACAGTAATAATATTCCCCTCATAGGTAAAAAAATGCCCCACAAATCCCTCCAATGAAGCGCGGACCCCCCTCCCTGTACATCCTTCTCCTGCACCCGTCATGGTTACATCCCGTCCTCAGATACTTCTGCTCCATATTAGAGGAGAGACTCTGGGGCCATAGAGATAAATAGAAGAGATGTCTACTTGGAGGGGTGCCCAGGGGGGGTATGAATCTGGTCAGATTTATCCAACCCCTCCCCCCTCCCCATACACCTTTGCAAAAACATATCTCCTGATTGTCTTTCACAGCTTCAAAGCAAAGCCTTATGTTGCAGTACTTTTACAGTACTAACCCAACTCTGTCCAGAAAAAGAGAAATCCTTTGCGAAATGCGTTGATGATGTGGATTTGGAGAAGTAATTGGGCACCAGTATAAAGAATTGTGGATTAGGATTTGTATGATTATTAATGGTGCCGTACCCCCATTCCATTGTTGTGTATAATTCCTGCAATATACGGCCCCTTTATTGGGGGGGTTATGTTTTTATAAATGTGATGTTCTTTTATTGATTGTAATAAACTTTATATATATTCTCCTCTGCCTCATATTGTGCCGGTAAAGTCCGCCTTTTTTAAACAATTTATTCTGTTTGTTTTCATTATATCTTTTATCTGTCAGGAAAACTGGTCAGAAGTGATTCATGCTGATAGCAGAGGAAGAAGGCAGCAGACAGAAATGACACTCAGTGCTCTGGAATGAGACACACTATATGGGATATGCTTTGTTCATGTTTCATGTCTGAGGTTTACAACCCCTTTAAACACTTCCAGCAGTTGATTTAATCACTGAGTATTCAGCTTCTTTATCCTTTAATCCCTGCCAGTATAAGTTGGTGCCATGACCTCTGCCCCAGGTTTCCTGTGTCAGGGTGGCTCCTTACTCTTGCAGCATTCTATGGAGTCAAATTGGAGTTGTGTCTCCCTACACTGTGTGCATCAATAGAAACACACACCCTCATGTCCTAGGATGGCAAGGCACTCCTTGGCCCCCTACCCTCTCCCTTCTCCAAGCTAAAAGACTGCCTGGAGACTGCCCTGCCCACTGCTAACTCTTTCCTGTAAATACCAGAGGTTCAGGGAAGCAGCACTACGAGCAGGAGCAAGCAGCAGTGAAAGTTGTAACCTGCATGCACTGGGGGGAAAAATACTACCAAATAGTTTACTGGGGAATGTTTATTTTACTGTGCCCATTTTGTTACATTAAAAAAAAACGGTTTAATATTACTTTAAGCTTAAAGCCACTTTTAAAACAGTTTCCAGGTATAAAATCCATATAAATAATTCTACAGGAATAACAATCCATGTGACTCCAATGGGGCCCCGCAGTACAAGGGCCCATCACTATGTCAAGGCAATGATTATTAGGACAATAGTAGGACCGGGTGAGATGAATTTATGGATTATTCTCCTCTGCCAGAATGATTGGAGGCAGTAAGTATCTGTACTGTTACATTGTTTTATGGTACAACAGTCAGTGCCGGTGTTTCGTCAGATTAGGCGACCCGTCAGAATGTGTAACAGAAGTGACATTTCATCGCTGCCATCTTGCTACACCCCGCACTCCTCCACAGTAAAGATACACTGAGAAGGGGGCAAGCGAACATCTTGTTACACCCACCGGAGTTTTGCATTTTACACTAAACGGTAAATTGAGTTTATATAGTGAAATACAGTACTTAGAACTCCGTGTAAATGTTTAGTGTTTAGTGAATTTTAAAAACAGCGAATTTATGTCCGATTAGCAAACCTGTGAGATCAGCACAGATGCTACTGCTTTTAAAATTCAACATCTAAACAGTCAGACGGAGTTCTAAGTACTGTAGTTCACTATATGAACTCAGTTTACTGTTAAAAATGAGTGTAAAATACAAAACTCTGGTGGGTGTAACAAGATGTCCATTTGCCCCCTTCTCAGAGTAATCTAATCTAATGAATGTGGCTCTCCGAGTGGGCACTTGATGAAGAGGAGGGTCCAGGAGCGCCACCGGGGGACCCCAGAAAAGGAGCCTTGGGGCTGCTCTCTGCAAAACCCTTTCACAGAGCAGGTAAGTATGACATGTTTGTTTAAAAAAAAAAAAAAAAACGAATCTTTACAATCACTTTAACCATGTGTCTTCCAGAGAAATTTCTTCATGCAAAAATGGACAAACTGTTTTTCATCCGATCCGTTTTTTTTAATGGAAGAAATATAGGACTATGATGGATGAAAAACAGTCCAAAAAGGGGCCAAACGCACCTACCAAGGACAAAAATGGTAAAACGTCAAATCAATATTTGAGTTGTATACCATTATAACTGCGCACAACTAAAGCTGAAGTTTAGCTAAAAAAAAAAATTTGGCCTTACAGCTCTAGGCTCGGTTCACACCTATGCAGTCTCATTTCTGCAGAGCTTTTTGCACGTGCAATTTTACCACATCTTGGCCGCAATTTGTGTTTTGCAGTTTTATGCTTTTTTTTTTTTTTTTTTTTTTTTTTGGGGGGGGGGGCAAATTAAACGCAAATCATGGCAAAAACACACTACATGCTTTTCTGCAGCTTCTCCATTGCAGTCTGCTAAACCAAATGTGCAAAAAAAAGCACAGTTTTGCGTTTAACCACTTCAATACCGGGCATTTTCACCCCCTTCCTGCCCAGGCCAATTTTAATTTTTCAGCGCTGTAGCATTTTGAATGACAATTGCGCGGTCATGCAACACTTTACCCAAATGAATTTTTATCATTTTTTTCCCCCCACAAATAGAGCTTTCTTTTGGTGGTATTTGATCGCCTCTGTGGTTTTTTATTTTTTGCGCTTTGAACAAAAGAAGAGCGACAAGTTTGAAAAAAAACCACAATCTGTTTTACTTTTTGCTATAATAAATATCCCAGATTTGTTTTAAAAAAAAACACACATTTTTTCCTCAGTTTAGGCCGATATGTATTCTACATATTTTTGGTAAAAAAATTGCAATAAGTGTATATTGATTGGTTTGCACAAAAGTTATAGCGTCTACAAAATAGGGGATAGTTTTATGGCATTTTTATTATTTTTTTTACTAGTAATGGCGGCGATCTGCAATTTTTTTATTGTAACTGACATTGCGGCAGACATATCAGACACTTTTGACAATATTTTGGGACCATTGTCATTTATACAACGATCAGTGCTATAAAAATGCACTGATTACTGTATAAATGTCACTGGCAGGGAAGGGGATAACACTAGGGGGCGATCAAGGGGTTAAATGTGTTACCTAGGGAGTGATTTTAACTGTAGGGGAGGGGACTGCCTGGGTGAGGAGACCTATCGGTGTTCCTATATACTAGGAGCACACAATCTGTCTCCTCTCCCCTGACAGGACGTGGATCGGTGTGTTTACACACACCGATCCACGGTCCTGCTCTGTAACGAGCGATCGCCCGGCAGACATCACGGCCGCCAGGCACACGCATCAGCTCCTCAGTGACGCGGTGGCGCGTGCACCCCCTATACCGCCTGGAAGCCGAGGACGTCATATGACACCTGTCCAGGATGGGAGATCCCATCTATGGACGTCATATGACAATGGGCGGGTAGGGAAGTAATTAAAGTCCCTGACCCTTTACAAAAATGTAGTAGTTGAAAGAAGCATAGATGTGAACATGTCCCATAGGAAATCATGTTAAATGAGCTGTAGTGCGTTTCTGCAAAAAGCACCAAAAAACGCATAGGTGTGAACCAGGCCTTAGCGTTCACACCTATGCAGTTTGCTTTTGATCGTTTCTACAGAGCTTTTTGCTGAGCGTTTTTGCACGTGCGATTTTGCCACGACTTGCGTTTTGCATTTTTTTTAATGGCTTTTTTTGGCCAATTTGTTAGGCAGATGAAAAACCGTAAAATTGCTCCATTAAAGTCTATTGAAACATAAAAGCAAAATGGCACCGTTTTTCGTTTAACCTCCCTGGCGGTATCATGATTATGTCAGATTTTTGATGCTCAAAGCGGTACATTGTTTTGCATAGAAATTTGGTGTTTTATATTGTAGGCCTGTAATTCTTAGGAATAACACACTTAAATCTCTCCAAACAAGAGTCTAGTAGATATCCCGGGTATGATAAAGTTTGAAACACGAAATTATAAATTATAATAAATAACTATCAATAATTATAACAAATAATAATAAAAATGATTCAATAATGTAATCAAATCAAAAACACTGAAATTTGCTCAGGTGCAGAATTGTCGTTGGCGTCACTTTCAGTGTTTGATGAATTTCCCCACAAATCACTATCGCTCAATTCTGCAAGTGATTCTAATTTATCGCTTTTATCGCTGTTTTCTAGCTGGTCTAAAACTGCTTTTGATGTAAAGGGACACTTTTTGGTTGCTATGGACAATCTCAAGTTTTCATGGTAGAAAGAACAGTATTTATAATATAAAACTGCATGCAGGGCACTGGACAAAGCACTGGGGATAAAAGGGAGGTGAAATAATGTGATACAGTAATGTAATCTGTAAGATTACATTATTGTATGTGTTTTGAACTTTTTGAATTTGGCACCGTGCTCCATCCCTGTGCATCGCGATGCTCGCAGGGAATGGAGCTCAGCACTGTGATGCATCGAGCGGGGGACACGGCTCGCACACACAGCGGGATCCTGGGGACAAGGTAAGTACCGTATATACTCGAGTATAAGTCAAATTTTTCAGCCCATTTTTTTGGGCTGAAAAAAGCCACCTGGACTTATACTCGAGTCATTTAACAAAAACGCAAGTAATGGAGGAGAAAAGGGGGTGGGGTCGTGCCGCTGGGTTCGCCGACGCCGTCACTAGTTTGCTGGGACCGCAGGTTTCCCCAGCAACCAGTGACGCTGCGTACCTGCGTGCGCCCGCCTCCTGCTCCTCACTGCAGGTCTCGGAGATGAAGAGAGCTCACACTCATGGGCCGCGAGTAGGGGCGTGACGTCACATGCGTGCCCCGTCCCCCTGCTACTTGCGGTTCCCGGGTCCTGGCTTAGACTCACATCTCCACATCTTCTAATGGCTGGGCATATTTTATTTTGTTAAAGGTCACGCTGATGGGCACCTTTTTTATGTTAAGGGGCACTCTGATGGACAAATTTTATTTTAAAGGGGAATGCTGGTGGGTATATTTTTAATGTGCACACTGATGGGCATATTTTCTTAAGGGGCACACTGATGGACACATTTTGTTGTGGCCATCAGAGTGCCCTTTAACATAAAATGTGCCCATCAGCATGCAAATTAAAAATATACCCATCAGCGTGCCCCTTAAAATAAAACATTCCCATCAGAGTGCCTCTTAACATAAAATGTGACCATCAGCGTGCCCCTTAACATAAAATAAGGGTCACGCTGATGGGCATCTTTTGTGTTAAGGGGCACTCTGATGGGCACATTTTATTTTAACACAAAAGATACCCATCAGGGTGACCCTTATTTTATGTTAAGGGGCACGCTGATGGTCACATTTTATGTTAAGGGGCACTCTGATGGGCATGTTTTATTTTAAGAGCAACACTGATGGGCACATTTTGTATTAAGGGGCACTTTGATGGGCAGTTTTTACATTAGGCGGCACGTTTTGTTGTGCCCATCAGAGTGCCCCTAATATAAAATGTGCCCAGTAGAGTGTCCCTTAATATAATATGTGTCCATGGGCAAATTTTATGTTAAGGGACACGCTGTTGGGCAAATTTTCTGTTAAGGGGCACTCTGATGGGCAAATTTTCTGTTAAGGGGCACTCTGATGGGCAAATTTTATGTTATGGGGCACTCTGATGGGCAAATTTTATGGCTGCTGGCAGGCTGTATATAATGGACGCTGGCAGGCTGTATATAATGGACACTGGCAGGCTGTATATAATGGACACTGGCAGGCTGCATTTCATGGGCACTGGTAAAATGTATATTATGAGCCCTAACACAGGCTGCTCTATGCAAACAGTCATATCATCACATTCTGTAATATCATCAGCCTGCATTAGGCCCCAAACTATACAAGTCTTTTTTTTTTTTTTTTTTATCCGGTTAGAAATGGATCCCAATACTTCTACCAGTAATCCTGGACCAAAACAAAAACGCAGTTCATACGAAGCTGGTTTCAAACTTAAGGTTGTGTCAAGAGCAGAAGAAAGCAATAACTGTATTGCAAGTAGGGAATTTTGTGTTGGTGAAAAACTAGTGAGGGACTGGCGGAAAATGAAAGCTGACTTGGAAAAGATTCCAAAGGATAAAGAAGCTCGACGTGGTTTAACAACTTCATATGGGGCTCTAGAGACTGAATTGCATAAATGGGTTATGGAGTGTCGTCAAAATGGTTACTGCGTAACACGCATGGGAATTCGCTTACGTGCCCTTCAAATGGCTAAAGATGACAAATTAAAAGCAGCAGGTATTGAAAATTTTGTTGCGTCAGCAGGATGGTGTACCCGTTTCATGAATAGGTTTGGCCTATGTTTGCGGTAAAGAACAAAGATTTCACAGAAGTTGCCAAAAGACCTTGATCAAAAAGTGATGTCATTCCATTCATTCATCATAAAACAAAGAAGGATCCATAACTATGACCTGGGAGATATTGGAAATATGGATGAAACACCTATGACCTTTGATCTTCCAAGCAACAGAACTGTGGCAAGTTTGGGAGCTAAAACTATTCTTCTCAGAACCACAGGAGATGAAAAAAACCATTTCACAGTCGTTCTGTCATGTTTAGCTAATGGAACCAAGCTGCGGCCTGTCATTTTTTTTAAAAGAAAGACCTTGCCTAAAAAGGTCAAATTCCCACCACGAATTACAGTGCGCGCACATATTAAAGGCTGGATGGATGAAGACGGAACAATAAAATGGCTGGAAGAAATTTGGAATGGACGATCAGGGGCAGCCTTAAAGAAAAAACATCATTGCTAGTTTGGCATATGTTCAGAGCCCACACATCTGATGACATAAAAAAATTGGCAAAATCTTCTCAAGTTACTTTGGCCGTTATTCCAGGTGGGTTACATCTGTATTGCAGCCGCTAGATGTGTGTTTAAATAAACCTTTCAAGGACCGTGTGCGAAAGATGTGGCATGAATGGATGTCATCTGGTCAAGCCCGACTGACAAAAGGTGGAAATCTGATGAAGCCCGACATAGAATTGATAGCAACGTGGGTTCGTGATGCATAGGAAGAGATTCCGGAGGACATGGTGCAACGCGCCTTCAAGAAATGTGGCATTAGTAATGCTATGGATGGCAGTGAAGACAGCGCTTTGTATGAGAACGACAGCAGTGACGGTGATGACTGCGAACTCAGTGATGATGACAATGTCAATGCTGATAACCTCACACCAGCTAATGCTGAAGCTCAGTTTGGACATACAGATGATGAGGAGGAATCCAGTTTTGAAGGATTTTAACTCTTGTGGTTTAGCGTCGTTGCTGATTGAGCTAAGGTTTTTGTACTTTTAAAGTTATTGTTGATACCATATAGTTTTTATTGACCCTCTTTTCCACTTACATACCTAGTTTACTGTTTTTTCTTTGAAATAAATATTCAAAAACAGTATCTATTTTTATTTTTGAAATTTACCGGTAGCTGCTGCATTTCCCACCCTAGTCTTATACTCGAGTCAATACGTTTTTCCTATTTTTTTTTTTGTGGTAAATTAGGGCCTCGACTTATACTCGGATCGACTTATACTCGAGTATATACGGTAACTTTGCCAAGATACTGCGATGTGATCCCGAGTATGGCTCGGGGTTACTGCTTTTGGTATTGAAAATTCACCCTGAGCCACACTCGGGAACACCACCAGGGAGGTTAAAGAAGTCCCTGACCTCTTCCAGAAAAACGCAGTGGCTGAAAAAAGCACAGATGTGAACGTGTCCCATAGGAAATCATGTTAAATGAACTATATCGCAATTTTGCAAAAAGCATCAAAAAATGCAAAGGTGTGAACCGAGCCTTGGTGACCTAACTTACCATTAATGAAGTATGTCGAATGGTGTGCAGGCTGCGGATCCTGAAGTGATTGTCACTTCAGTGTGTTCTCTTCCTACCTCTAATGCCCCGTACACACGGTCGGATTTTCCGATGGACAATGTCCGATCGGAGCGTGTTGTCGGAAATTCCGACCGTGTGTGGGCTCCATCGGACATTTTCCATCGGATTTTCCAACACACAAAGTTGGAGAGCAGGAGATAAAATTTTCCGACAACAAAATCCGATCGCGTCAATTCCGACCGTGTGTGGCCTGTTCCGACGCACAAAGTGCCACGCATGCTCAGAAGAAATTCCGACACGGGACAGCTCGTTCTGGTAAACTTAGCGTTCGCAATGGATACAGCACTTTCGTCACGCTGCAATGTTCAAAATGGTTTAATACAGCGCACTCTCTTCTTCTTTATAATGTGACAAGAATGAAGTAGTTTTGCTGCTCATATTCACACACACTTCTCACAAAGTTTGATTTGTGTTTTTTTATTGGGATTCCCTGAATATATTGTTATTAGTTGTCACATCTGACATATTTTTTTTTTGGGGGGGGATTTTAAGCCTTTTTTTTTAATTTAATGTTTGTATTTTTTCAAAGGCTGATCTTTGTTCAGTGTTATTTTTATTTTTACTCCAGAATATTTTTGTGTGTGTTTTGTGTGTCAAGTTACCACAACACCATTGATATCTTTTATTATTTAATCTCCAGGAGATTGTTTGTTGTTGGTGTCCCTTGTTCATTTCACATTGTATATTTGAAATGTACCTGAATCCTCACAAACAAACTGTCATTTTTGAAGTAAAACACATAGGAGAGTATAATTCAAAACAAAAATTCCTTTATTAAGGGATCAGAACCAAACAAAGAGGAAGGCAACACTGGATCAACAGGAGAAATTAGCGAAGCCTTGGACCCCCAGGGCAGACATCAATTCTTGAACATCAAAATTGGTGGCCTGAGGAGTCCATATGTAAGGGAGGGCAGTCTGGTCCGGGATTCGCAGAGATCCAGAAAGCAGCAGATGACATCTGTGTCCCCAGGCTGTGGTACCACAAGAGGCTGCATTTTTTGGCCGACCAGACTGGATCCAGGGTCCTCACTTTCTGGTATTCCTTTCACGCTTCCTTCCCGGCTGTGGCTGTGCAGTTGGAGATGTGGCAGGAGGAGGAGTAGGACCTGGAGGAGGAGTAGGACCTGCAGGAGGAGGAGGAGGACCATCGCAAAGGTGTGTCTGAGATGTAATTTGGCCCCTCATACCTTTCTTAAGAGCCTCCGATATGAGCGCCTCACACATGACTTGTTGGCCCTCCTCCATCCTCTGCATTTTATATGCAATGACGGCAGCAATGTCCTCCTCCACGGTCTGTCGTGCTCCCAGGACCTCTGCAGCCCTCCAAAAGAGTCCTCTGGCAGCCTCCTCTAGGGCACTCCTCCTCCTGCCACTTTCTCCAAAAAAGGTTGTGGGACTTTAATGGCAACAGCGTAATGTAAAAACAATTTTATTCCATAGAAAAATGTATATATGTATACAAAACATTAGCATAGTTAATAAACATAACACAGTGAACACAATAAAAAGCAGAAACACAGCTGTACTGATGTGCATTGGATAAAGATGCTTGTAATGTCTTCCACGAAGGCCTACGCGTTTCGGGACTGAAACTGACCGTCCCTTCGTCAAGGGCGACGCGCTGACGTCATCGTTTCTATCCCACAGTGAACGGGTATATGCAGGCCGGCCGGCTGATTTTAATACATGCTGTTTTATTTGTTCTTTTTGGTGAGTGCGCTACTTTTACTATTCTCAATAAACTGTTTAAGCGGATTCACACTATGGAGGATGTGTTTTTTATTTCCCTGGGTTTCCATTGCTGAGTTATTTGTTGTCGATGAGTCCCGGGTGATCCTTCCTCTATGCTGAGACAGATGGTGGTGTCCCCACTGAGTGGATTTCTGGCATAAGCTTCATTACAGCTTACCTCTGGTAAACGTATATCTACATAGGTGGTGGATTCTTCTCACAAGATGTTTTTATTCACTTAAGCTTTCAATCACTATTGGTGGAACATATTGCAATAAGGACTGTTGATATCAGAAGTCACCTTTTTTTGTCACGGACTTTACCTTTTTTGTCATTTTTCATATCTATTTGTAGCTTTTTAGCACATTCTTTTGATTATTTCTCACATATATTGTGTCGATATTTAAGCTCATAATTTTATAATTTATATTGATCACTTTACATCATTTGAATTATTTGAGGATTCATTGATTGTTTATATTTAGCGCGGTTCTTTTATATATATTGTACCTATTTAATTCTTCCACCTGAGAATTAGAACTGCAGCTTGGCGGTGTAGGGAAGCGCAGTAATTTTTTATTTTTTCTTCGACTCATGGGACAAGCTCTTACTGTATGGTGAAATACAAGATTGGAAAAAATTTAAATAAATACAACATTTTCTACCGCATAATATTGTCATAGCATTGCATAGAAAACATGAAGTCTATGAAACCAAAACAAGAGAAACAGCCTACCCAAACATGACAGTGTTGGAGCACCCATTGCCCAAATCACGGTGGCGGATATGTCAAAACCACCCACGGATCCAAAAACCAGAGCCTGGGTGTGTGTGGCTGGCCCCACTCTGCCCACACTGATCAGTGTGGGCAGAGTGGGGCCAGCCACACACAAATGTTGTATTTATTTATATTTTTTCCAATCTTGTATTTCACCATACAGTAAGAGCTTGTCCCACGAGTCGCCCTTGACGAAGGGACGGTCAGTTTCAGTCCCGAAACGCGTAGGCCTTCGTGGAAGACATTACAAGCATCTTTATCCAATGCACATCAGTACAGCTGTGTTTCAGCTTTTTATTGTGTTCACTGTGTTATGTTTATTAACTATGCTAATGTTTTGTATACATATATAAATTTTTCTATGGAATAAAATTGTTTTTACATTACGCTGTTGCCATTAAAGTCCCACAACCTTATTTGGGGGTATTTTTTTCACTTATCAATCTAGGGATGTTGGCAACATACATGATCTAGCTGGATGGTAACCTTTTTCTATTAGGTACAAGTGGAAAAGCGGAGTTTACTACCGAATGAAGGCTAGTAATGTACAGTATACACCATATGATTGCTAAATTAAACTATGACGTAAGTCTGTGTGATTTCTTTTTTTTTCCATCGCATTTAACTCCTACCCATAACAAGTTTATACATTAATGTTAGCGCAGATATCCATAAATCTTCCCATTGCTGTTCGCTCTCTATATGTTTCATGAACAAGGTTCACTTCTTCAGAGTATATTTGCAGAGAATCTAAAAGATACAGGTAACAGCTAGGGGTACACCGAATGGGTTTTTTGGTGCCGAAACCGATACCGAAAATGAAAAATACACAAGGCCGAAAACCAATACTGAAAATGACCGATACTGAAACTTATTTTTAATACAGGAGATGGTCAGAGACTGGGGACATAGTACAGGAGATGGTCAGAGACTGGGGACATGGTACAGGAGATGGTCAGAGACTGGGGACATAGTACAGGAGATGGTCAGAGACTGGGGACATGGTACAGGAGATGGTCAGAGACTGGGGATATGGTACAGGAGATGGTCAGAGACTGGGGACATAGTACAGGAGATGGTCAGAGACTGGGGACATGGTACAGGAGATGGTCAGAGACTGGGGATATGGTACAGGAGATGGTCAGAGACTGGGGACATAGTACAGGAGATGGTCAGAGACTGGGGACATGGTACAGGAGATGGTCAGAGACTGAGGACATGGTACAGGAGATGGTCAGAGACTGGGGACATAGTACAGGAGATGGTCAGAGACTGGGGACATGGTACAGGAGATGGTCAGAGACTGGGGATATGGTACAGGAGATGGTCAGAGACTGGGGACATGGTACAGGAGATGGTCAGAGCCTGGGGACATGGTACAGGAGATGGTCAGAGACTGGGGATATGGTACAGGAGATCAATGCAGCCTCACCAGTGCCTGTCACATGCAGCCTGCCTGTGTTCCCAGTGCAGCCAGCCAGTGTCCCCAGTGCAGCCAGCCAGTGTCCCCATTGCAGCCAGTGTCCCCAGCCAGTGTCCCCATTGCAGCTTGTGTCCCCAGCCAGTATCTCCATTGCAGCCAATGTCCCCAGCCAGTGCCCCCATTGCAGCCTATGTCCCCATTGCAGCCTGTGTCCCCAGCCAGGGTTCCCATTGCAGCCTGCGTCCCCATTGCAACCAGTGTCCCCATTGCAGCCTGCCTGTGCAGGGGAAGAGAGAGGAGAGCCGCCGCCGCTGCCTTGTTGATTTGAGCAACGATGTCTTGCCGAATAAGGGGCCCTCTTACAGGCGCCGTGTACAGCTGATTTCTCTTCTATTCGGCTTCGGCTATTTCCGCCGGCTCCTACTGCGCAAGCCCTGCGCTGCGCCTGTCCTCAGAATACCGGGAACATCACAGCTTTCATTTCAATAGCTGTGTGTTCCCCGCTTCGCGGTCACATGCAGCCCCCCCATCCGGGCACTTTGATAGACAGATCACCCGTCCAATCCTGGGACGGGTGATCTGTCTATCAAAGTTCCCCGGACAAGGGGGAGGGGCTATATGTGACGGCATGCAGCGGGAAACACACAGCTATTGAAATGAAAGCTGTGATGTTCCCAGCGCTCAAATCAACAAGGCGGCGGCGGCTCGCCTCTCTTCTGAGCTATAGGACACCCCTATAATGGGCGGCACCAGGACGGGGGGGGGCAGAGCC
This sequence comes from Lithobates clamitans, assembly GCA_037952925.1. Classification (NCBI taxonomy): domain Eukaryota; kingdom Metazoa; phylum Chordata; class Amphibia; order Anura; family Ranidae; genus Lithobates; species Lithobates clamitans. The sequence goes on along the minus strand of JBBGZY010001746.1, from coordinate 241,891 downwards.
CCTCCCAGGCCCTGCCCCATTTTCGGCTCCATTATCGGCCGTTTTTCTCTTTTCGCAAATTCCCGAAAAGGCCATTTTCAGCCGATAGGTTTCGGGGGCCGAAATTTCGGTGCATCCCTAGTAACAACTATTAATACATAATAAAGTATATTACAATGTATAATCCATGTATGACTAATATTCATTACTTACACAAACATACAAGACCAGCAAACACACATATAAAATAATTGTTGGACATCCCCCATATGTACAAGTCCCATGGGGTATTACCCACAATCCTGCCAAGAAGTGTTTAATAATCACACTGATATACAAGGAGAGAGCCTTGGAAAGGAAAGTAACTAAATTTTACCAGAATTGGGTCACTAATAAAGGAAAATGAAGTCCTGAGTATTGGCTCCACTTTCTAAGATAAAGCTTCAGGTCAAAATTGCAAAAAAATAATTCCAAATGACGAGGGGGATGTGGGATTATACTTCATAACTTTTCCTGTAAAATGTGATATAGCAATGAAAATGGTGCCACCCCAATCATTATAAATGTATCTCTTTATTGATAAATAATATAACTTTCCATTTATTGATTTTTCTATCTAACATTTTAATGCTTTTTGCATGAAAAACGATCAGATTAAACAATAAGGTTCCATCTTTATTCAGTATCTAAACTGTGCTTTTTGTCTTTCTTCTTGTGAACTGCAGTAGGATCTTGAGATCCCTTTTGCAATTGAGGGAACCGTGTAAAAATAGCCGATTGGTGGGTTCCCTTGGAACTGCGGAAGGCATGGACTTTTCTTCTTGTTTAGCCAATGATGGAGATAAGTCGCACATGTAAAGCAATAATGAGGGGCCCAATTCCTTTCCTGATCCCCTATTTTGCATCCAAAATATAGGTGGTTTGCCTTTTTTACCATCGCCGTCATACTACACTTTGGGGATACAAATGTGACCTCGCCACAAATGTAGCCAAAGTTATCTGTTTTTTACAGTTTTGAGGCATCTCGGCTTCTGAGGGAAAATATAACACAACTGTTCCTTGGATATGTTGGGCAATGATCTGTTCACAAGTCACCAGATGGAACTGTATGATGTGTAGATCTGACCAAGACAAATGTACCTTGCAATAAAAGAACAATAAATTACAGTTCGGTAATCTGTAGGCTCAAAGTGAAGATAAATTTAAACTTCTATGTGGTTCCATCTTCATTGTTCTCCCATTATGAGGCATCATGATCATCAGACACCTCCCTCCATTGTAGGCAAATATACTCGTCTGTCTATAAATCTTTATTGTGAAATATCTTGAAAACTTTACCCGACCAGCACCTTTATCACCTGTTTTCTAATTCATCTAATAAAATTATGTAAGAAATCGCACATTTTATCTCAGAGGTCAATAATTTCCCCAAATTTGTAGACCGGTGTTATCCAACAGCTTCATGAAGCCTTCTACAAAGGTAAGTACAATATACTGTATATACAATATATACATGTGTATACAGCATATAGTCAGGTAATAACATTGCCCATAGTACTTGACATTTCCTACACCATACAGACTTCCAATCCTTTGTGTTTCCCGCGCCACATTCATGCGATCGGCAGGGGGTGTCAATGTTAAGTAAACGACACCCAAAAATGGTTCACAAAACTTAGGGCGATTTACACAACTGGATTGCATGGATGTGAACACCCATGTGATCTGATTCCAGTGCGGGGGGAAAAAAAGGGCCCTGCACCTTTTTTGTCAGATTTGGTGTGATTTGAGCCATACAAATGAATTTCTAAAATTGCACCGCACACAAATCGCATGTGATTTGTACAGGAATGTTGTGTGATTCCCGTGCAAATTACATGCGATGTGTCACACCACAGATATGTGAACCCAGGCTAACTCTATTGATGGTGCCAGTAACTATAATATATGATCTCATACCTGAGGAACAAAATATGTGAGTATTTTACACTGCTCCATAGGATGTAATTCTGATTGTTCATTCATATAACAATGTTCTCATATACTGTAATGCCGCGTACACACGACCGGACTTTACGGCATACTTTGCCCGGCGGACTTTTCGACGGACTTTACGACAGACTTTCTGAATGAAAGGACTTGCCTACACACGATCAACCAAAGTCCGACGGATTCGTACGTGATGACGTACACCGGACTAAAACAAGGAAGTTCATAGCCAGTAGCCAATAGCTGCCCTAGCGTGGCTTTTTGACCGTCGGACTAGCGTACAGACGAGCGGACTTTTCGACCGGACTCGAGTTTGTTTCAAATCTAAGTCCGTCAAACTTTTGAGAAAACAAAGTCCGCTGGAGCCCACACACGATCGAATTGTCCGACGAAATCCTGTATGCCGGACCAAGTATGCCGGAAAGTCCGATCATGTTTACGCGGCATAAGATCTGATGCTAGCCCCTCTATAAATGTCATATTACTTCGTATATGGATTCTAAAAAAGTCATGGAAATTCTTATTATAACTCAGATTTACTTCATGGGATCCCTTGTCCATCTTCCGGTGCGATTTTAGGGCTCATTCACACCATATGCAGTGACAGGACACACAGGAAGCAATTGTTTCCTATGTGTCCCGTTCTTTCACACTTCAGTGCAGCACATGATTGTACTGCAGTATGTTACGATAAAATGCGAATGAACTGCGTTTTATTGCAGTACACTGTGCTGAATTGCATGACAATGTGCAACAACGCATCGCATCACGCTGCTGTACATTGCTGTGAATGAAGTGTACATTTTGTACACTTCACATAAAGCTTATACAAAAAAAATTGAATAGTGTGATGCTCTGAATCGCGTACCACACTGCCCCCTACCACAGCCGGTGTTCCGGCGAAATAGCCAATTCATCAAGATCTCCCAATTACATCATTTCCGGTTACTGTACACCAGTGGTTCTCAACCTCTCTAGTGCCATGACCCCTTCATAAAATTTCCCAAATTTGTTCTCTTTGTTCTCCTTTTTTTCCCTTTCATCTCTCTATCCTAATTTCTTGATTTTTTCCCCCATCCCTCTTTCTAGCCGTCTTTCTTGTTCTTTCTCTTATTCTTTCTCTCCCTTTTTCTTTGTTCCGCCCCCCCTTCCATGTATTCTCTATTTTTATTCCTTCTCTTACTCCGTGGTGGTGGTGGGGGTGGCCCCCCTTCCATGTATTCTCTATTTTTATTCCTTCTCTTACTCCGTGGTGGTGGTGGGGGGGGGGTGGAGGGAATGGGATCAGTGGCAGTGCTGGGGGGAGTTCTGATCAGCCAACTTAGGTGCTCTTGATCAAAGTCATCTGCTGATCTGAGAACTGTAGTGTGGACTTTTAATGGCAACTATAATCACAGGTAGTGTTACTCACTGTATCTCTGGCTTCACTGTGTCTCCAACTTTGTGGTGTCTCGTAGCAGTGACACTTATGCCGAAATCAGGAGATGGGGTCTCCTCCAGCCCCTCCCACTTCACATTCCTCACCAGTCAGCTGACCTCTAGTCTCTGTCCCCGAGCCATGCCGTGAACTAAATGGACGACTGCGAAGAGGCTGAGTGACAGCCCAGGGACAGCCCTGCTTCTGTGGCCACAAAAAGGCTGGGAGAGCTGTGCAGGCTTCAGGAACAGCCAAGAATTTGGTGCCCCCTAGCAAATCAGACCAACTTGTTGCTCATTAACCGCTGTCATGGCAATGTCTTCGTATAGCGGAGTGTATACCGGTGTTGTGTCAACATGGCAAGTCATCGAAATCTCCAATTACTGACGGTTTACAGTAACCAGAAGTGATGTGATTGGAGACCTTGATGAATTGTCTATTTTGACAGAACAGGAAAGGAGAGATGCACAAGAGGTGAATCGGTGTGACAGCTCTGCGTTATTGTGTGATCCCGGCCTTACATAAATCATATCCTCCTATTTCTGTATGAGATATAAATGTGCTTCCAATATTCCTCCCAATCAGTAGATGTCCTTCTAAAGACTCGGCACCTCGTATACATGAGATATGTGATCTGTTTATTCACTCAGATCAGGAAGGTCCTCATAAAGGAAGATCTGATGTCCTCACATCTATACATCAAGTTCCTCCAGTATATAAAATGTACATTATATCTCATATATACTCCATGGGTGAGGAAAATGTGTTTACAAGTGAAGATCAATGGAGAAATGTCTGATATCTACACATGAATGTTATATACTTGTTATGGGTATAAATGAAGAGGGATTATAAATAATCATCCAGGTTTATGTCATAGTGTGATGTAGGAACATATTGTGTACATTACCGGCCTTTCCTCTATAGTACATGGAGGTTTTTATACATTCTTTATTATAAAGAAGTCAGGCAGTATACAGCATAAATAATACTAAACATACAAATACAGAATATAAAAGCTGGAAGTAATACTGCAGTGGATTCTGAGCACAGATAATAATAATGTGTTATAGAGGTAGATCAGGGGAGTCCGACCTTTTCACCTTCCTGGGTCACATTGGAAGAAGAGGAATAGTCTCGGGCCGCACATAAAATACACAATCAATAAGGAGAGCGGATGAGGAATTCCTCCTGCGGCTCTCAGCGGGGAGGTGCGGCTGCTGACCCCGTTCCCTATTATGAAAGGTCACTGGCGGCCGCACCAATTCCCGGGTCCCTACACAGCAAGTGATTACCTGCGGTGATTACTGCTGGACGCAGACAAAGTGCGTATAGGTGTGGCCTAGTCAAAGTCCGGACTTAAATCCTTTTGAGATGCTGTTGCATGACCTTAAACCGTTCATGCTGGAAAACCCTCCAATGTGGATTAAAACAATTCTGCAAAGAAGAGCCGCCTGAAATTCCTCCACAGCGATGTGAAAGACTCTTTGCCAGTTATCACAAATGCTTGATTGCAGTTGTTGCCGCCAGGGGTGGCACAACCAGTTGTTAGGTTTAGGGGGCAATTACTTTTTCACATAGAGCCAGGCAGGTTTGGACAGCTTTTTTTCCCTTAAATGAAACTATCATTTATAAACTGCATTTTGTATTTACTCGGGTTGTCTTTGTATAAGATTAAAATTTGTTTGAGGATCTAAATCATTTAAGTGTGACAAATATGAGAAAAAAAAATCAGGAGCAAATACTTTTTCACAGCTCTGTAATGTTCACACTCAGGTGACATGAGTATTGTATATACAGTATATACTATGGGGGAGGGGAGACAGCACCTGGTGACTACATATTGTAGGGGAACACTTACAGATAAAGTGGTAGGTAACCCTGTGAGTGCGCAGAGCTTACAATCAAGCTTACCTGTAGGCAAACCTGGACTCTGCAGTGGTGACAGCGCGCCACTAGAGGGCGTCATTTCTAAGGTGAGTTTGTGGTGCATACTAGGGCATTATGACAAAAGCCCTGAAGGGGGCCAGATTTTTATTTATTTTTTTGTTCACAACCGCTTTAAGAAGCCCATTTGTGATGATCATCATGTCTGCATCCTGCTTTATAATACTTATGAATATTCATATTGTATAGTATCTCTTATCTAAAGACTGTGGGTGGGGGGGGGGAGCCTTATTTTTATTTTTTTATTTTAGGTGGACCATACAAGATAAAACATTAGGACTTTTTTTTTCTTAATATGACAAATGTATCTGCAAAACACTCCAGGGTTGGTCGAAAATATTCTGTAATTTATAATGTTTTTACTAAACACTTTACATTTATTTTTTTTAAACTGCTGTCCAAATGTCAAAAGCATTTGCACAACCATCAGAAATAATCCCTCATTATTGTGTCCAATATGTTTAGTTTCTATGATCATCAGCTCCATTTAGTGTCCATAATTTGCAGTATTTTCCTGAAATACTTCGAACAGGAAAATGCTATATTATGGCCACTAGGTGACATGACCTTTCCTGGTCGGTGTCAGTCAATGATCAGCACAGACTCCATCACTTCTCTTACTGGCATTTATCTGTATAATATTATCATTTCTCAGTTTTGTACAATGGATTCATCCTCCCCCCCGCTTTAGGATGGAACATTCCTCGTCTCTCTGACAGACTTGGTGTTTGATTGGTTGAGGGGAAGACTGGATGAAGAATTAATTGGATTGGATGTTGGGTGATTGACAGCTCAGAGCGTCCAATCAGTGATCAGCAGCTTCTCAGTGATCTCATAGCTGTACAGATTTCTCCCATGATGTGTTTTGTCTCCATTCCTATTGGTTCTTCCAGTCATGTGACCCGGTTTCCTCAGGCGGATTATCGCTCCATCCCGGGGTGATTGTACAGAGTAAGAGGGATGGCGGATCCCTCTTACTCTGCTTCTCAAGATGTGTCTAAAAGGGGGGATTGCTGGGACTTGTGGTTCACCCCGTTCTACAGATGATTAGGGGGATGGTGAGTGTAGAAATATACAGAGTGATGTTCAGTGTCTGTACTATAATACACTATACATGGCATGTGATCACACACCCCGCCCATCACATATTACACACATCACTTCCTCTGATCCCAGGTCACATCTTCCTCTTCTCTCTGCAGGATTCCATTCCTTCCAGAAGATGTACGGCTGTAAGCTGAGAGATGACGGCACCACTGAGGTGTATGAGCAGTTTGGATATGATGGGAAAGATTTCATATCTCTGGACACAAAGAGATGGATCTATATCCCGACCATGACTGAGGCTCAGATCACCACACAGAGATGGAACAGTCCGGAGGAGAGATTGGGGGACATGTACAAGAATTATCTGGAGAATCAATGTATAGATTGGCTGAAGAAATACATAGAGTATGGGAGAGAAGATCTGGAGAGGAGAGGTGAGCGCACACTATATATATATACATTGTATTATATACATCCTCTGTATACTCTCTATACATTCTATCTGTATACACAGCACCTCCTACATCATCACACACTCCTCCCACTTCTCTGATAAACCACACCCACTGACACCTGAAATAATAAAAAAATGAAACTGACACCCACTCCTAATAATAAGAGCCTGGAGAGACCTTGGCCCAGAAGTGGGTGGGGTTTAATAAAGTGGGCGCGTCTTCTCATCCCACCAATAGGGACTCATCCTGAGACTCTGGCTGGGTCTGTCTGTCAGTGATGATCTGTCTGTCCCTCCCAGTCTGTGTCCATTCATGTCTTCCAGTCTGTAGATGTCGGGATCTGTCCGGTCACATCGGTAAGTATTGGGATGATGTAAGAATAATCCCCCCTCCCCCACAATGACTACTCCAGGATCTCCCCAGAGATCAGTCACCTCTATACATTTTCTCTTCCTGTGACTGCTTCCATCACACATGTCCCACCGAGTGTTCATCTCCCCAGTATGATCCGCTCCCTGCACCCCCATACTGGGAGAGTTATCAGGATTTCTACATGTCATAGGAGAACCTCCAACACTGAGTGTATAATACACCAAACCTAGAAATGTCCAACAAGTGTCTCTCCACCCAACACTGAATTGTGTCTAAAATAAAAGATTTATCAATTGTTCCTCCCTAGAAGGAGAACTAATCCCTGGATCACACTCCGCAACTTCCCACTCACCAAAGTCATCAAAGTTATCAGACTTTACTGATCAACATTGCTATCACTTTGATGGATCGATGTCACATTCTTCAATCATAAACATTCGTCACACATCGGGCTTCCCAGTCACTTGAACAGGCCCCCCCACACACAACAAACGTCTCAAAGTATCTCCAGAACATTTTCAGTATTGGAGTGTCAGGTTTTTTTCAGTGAATGTTTTGGTGCATTTGTAGCAAATTTTGTCACCCAGCAAAACCCACATCTGCTAACCGTGATTGGGGTGTCATTAACAATTAGACTTTATTTACATCTGTGTGTTTCCGAATGTGTGGCAACCCACACAGAAACCGCATGCTTTCCCGCACATTCCAGGAATGCCCTGCAAATGCACATCATGCTTGTGTCCCCATAATGGTAGGACAAGTGCAATGCATCTTTCCGGAATGCGCTACAAAGTGCACATCTTCTGTGCTGGTTGCTGTGCAGATACAAGTAGAGCCTTAATGGTAACACAAGCATGACGCACATTACCACACGTCTTCAAAATAAATGAACGGCAAAGCATGTATTTTCTTGTTGCCATGCATTCGTAAACATGCAGATGCAAATAAATCATAACATCAAGTGCAACGCATTTGAAACGCACTGCAAAGCATGCATTTCCTTGCCGGTTGCCATGCGCTTGGAAACACGCAGATGCAAACTAATGGTGACATAAGCGCATTGCCACGTGTTTTCTGTGCAGGTTGTTACGTGTTTTGAAATGCGCAGTTGAGAACGCAGCCTAAATGGTACTGCAAGTGTGACACACATTGCCATGCGGGTTGCCATGCGATTATAAACAGACAGAAGCAAATTAATGGTAACACAAGCGTGACACGCATTGCCACGTGTTTTTAAAATGCAAGGCAAAGTGCGTGTTTTCTGTGCGGGTTGCCACGTGTTTTTGTAACAAATGGCAAAGCATGTATTTTACTTGCGAGTTGTCATGCATTCAGAAATGTGCAGATGTTAACAAATGGTATCGCAAGCATGATGCGTGTTGCTTCTTCAAAACGCAAGGCAAAGCATGCATTTTCTGTGCGGGTTGCTGTGGGTTTGGAAATGCGCAGATGAGAATGCAGCCTAGATGGTAAGGCAAAGGTGACGCACATTGCCATCCATTTTAAAAATGCACGGCAAAGCGTGCATTCTCTTGCAAGTTGCCATGCGTTTTGAAATGCACGTGTGTGCGAAGGGTAAAGCAAGCACGACACGCATTGCCGCATGTTTTTAAAATGTGCGGCAAAGCGTACGTTTTCTTGCTGGTTGCCATGCATTTGAAAATTGGGCAGATGCAAACAATTGGTAACACAAGCGCATTGCCACGTTTTCTGTGCGGGTTGTGACAAGTTTGGAAACGCACAGATGAGAACTTGGCCTAAATGGTAATGAAAGCATGACGGATACTGCTGAGTTTTTAAAAATGCAGGGCAAAGAAAACGTTTTCTTGTGGGTTGCCATGCATTTGGAAACGTGCAGATGCAAATTTATGGTAATTCAACGCGCATTGCGGTGTGTTTCAGAGACGTTCCGCAAATCGTGCGTTTTCTTCCGGGTTGTCATGCGCTTGGAAAACTCACGTTTAGGAGCAACACACAAAGACTAAATTCACATTCAGGGAGGAGTGTTTTGACAGAAAAATGCCAAACGCAGCAAAAACGCACCTAAATGTTAGGAGAGTTTAGCACTTCAGCAATTTTTTATTTCAATGGATGGAATAAATCGTCTGGCCAATTAAATGAATAAATACCCAAAGTACTTGACACGGGTAAATGCGTATAATTGTGGTACACACCTTTACCAGCATTTTTTTTTTGCTGCCAGAAGAAAAACATCCAGGGCAGCTGTTCTCGGCGTCCCGTGTGCATGTACCCTAACCCAAGCGCAACGCACTTAGCCTCATGTTTTCAAAACGCACAGCAAAGCATGCATTTTCTATGTGGGTTGCCATGCATTCGGAAACACGCAGATGTGAATGCAGCCTATATGGCACTGTAAGCATGACGCGTATTTGGTGGGAGTTGCCGTACATTTTCAGTGCAGGTTGCGGGCAATCAGAGTAATGCTGCCTAAATGGCAATGCAGGCGGGACGTGCCTTTGCTGTGAGTTTCCAAAACGTGGGTTGCTTGTCTGTTCAGAAATGTACAGATGTGAAATCAGGGTAACTGTTAATGAAGCCCCAAACACAATTGGCAGATTTGTGTTTTGCTGCCAAAATGCGCAATGTTCCACGACTGAAAAGGTTCTTGAGCTACTTTGGGAATTTGTCGCACATAGGGAAGCCCATTCAAGTGAATCAGCTGCCCTATGCATGATATGTGTTTACATATGAAAAACAGGCAAAAAAAAAAAAACATGAGTGGGAATGTGCGTTTCTGCTACGCAAAACTTTGTTTGGGATGTCCTAGGGAGGAAGTTTTTAGGCATCAAGAATGACCAGGGAGGTGAGAGTTAAAAAAATGCTGCCTAAGAAGTCACTGCAATTAAAGTGGTAGATAAACCGCATCAGAAAAATAAATAAAATCTAGTCCCGGGCAGCTTAAAGTGATATTAAAGTCTCAGATTTTTTTGTTTAAAATACCAAACATATCATACTTAACTGCTCTGTGTAATGGTTTTGCACAGAGCAACCCAGATGCTCCACTTCTCAGTTCCCTCTTTGATGCTCCTGGCCCCTCCTGCTTTGTGTGTCCATTCAGACATGGAGCGGCAGCCCGGCCTCACCCCCTCCCGCCTCATTGGCTCACTGACTTTGATTGGCAGGAGAGTCCCGGACAGCCAAGTCTCTCGTGCAACATCGCTAGATCGAAATGGGGCTCAGGTAAATATTAGGGGGACTGTTGCACACAGAATGCATTAAAATAAAGCCTTATGCCTTTAGAACCACTTTAAGTCATAATGAACTAGTATGCATCGCATACTAGCAAATTATGCAGGACTTGCTTGAAAACAAAGCTCCCCAGAAGTGCGTGTCACCGCTGAATGCGCTTCCATCTTTACCTGGTCTTCTCTCTGGCTTCGGCAATATGAATGGCTGAGGCGGCAATGGCGCACGGGAGTCGCTGTTTACGGCATGGCTCTGAAAGAACGGCGCAGTTATGCCATTACTTCAGAGCGCATTTGCTGGTGACATCACCAGCTGCATCTAAATGTAATATCTCCTAAACAGTTTACATTTAGGAGATATATTTACAGTACCTATAGGTAAGTTTATAATAAGGCTCGCCTATAGGTAAAAATTATACATGGGAGTTTACTCCCACGTTAATCGCATACAGACCGGAATATTTAGCTGCTGACCAGGCCATTTTTTGCGATACGGCACTGCATATGTTTAACTGACAAATGCGCGGTCGTGCTACACTGTACCCAAACAAAATTTACGTCCTTTTTTCCCACAAAGAGCTTTCTTTTGGTGGTATTTGATCACCTCTGCGGTTTTTATTTTTTGCGCTATAAACAAAAAAAAGCTTTCTGCTATAATAAATATCCCCAAAATTTTTTTAAAAAAACACATTTTCTTCTTCCAATTAATGCTGATGTATATTCTTCTCCATTCTCCATATATGTTTGGTAAAAAAAAATCGCAATAAGCGTATATTGATTGGTTTGAGCAAAAGTTATAGTGTCTACAAACTATGGGAAAGTTTTTTATGGCTTTTTTTTTTTACTAGTAATGGCAGTGATCTGCGATATCTTTTTTTTAGCAGTACTGCGACATTGCGGCAGACAGATCGGACACTTTTGACTCATTTTTTGGACCTTTGACATTTTATACAGCGATCAGTGCTATAAAAATGCACTGATTACTGTGCAAATGTCACTGGCAGGGAAGAGGTTAACACTAGGGGCGATTAAGGGGTTAAATGTGTTCCCTAGTTAGTGTTTCTAATGGTATGGGGATAAGACTGACTGGGGGGGGGCGACATATCATTGTTCCTACTTACTAGGAACAAACAATATGTCTTCTCTCCCCAGACAGAACAAGGATTTTTGTGTTTACACACACAAATCCCCGTTCTAGCTCTCGTTCCCGCAGTCGCAGGTGGCTGGGGGTGATCGCACCCACCGGCCACGCGCATCGGGTCCCCCGTCGTGGCGCGGGAGCCTCCGGCGGCTCTTAAAGGGGAAGACGTACCCGTACGGCTATTCACAGGAACGTGCCATTTTGCCAACGTATATCGGCGTGAGATGGTCGGCAAAGTGGTTAAGACAAATGTATGACTTGTGAGGCACTACACCTATAGACTTCAATGTAAGTCTGCCAACAAGAATCACCCCAAATGTTTTTTTTTTCTTGTCGCAGTAACTCAAAATGTGGCAATTAAGACAGCATCCATTAAAATATATTCCTGGAATTCATAGACTGGGGCAGACAGATTTAGCAAAAGTGTCTCTCCTGCAAGAGGTGAAGAATGTGCCGAATTCATGTACCTGTTTGGAACTTGTACTTGAATTCGGCTTATGCTGCACCACTTTTAAAATGCATAAGAGACACTTTCACAAAATATGTCTGAGGCTGTTTTTCTCTCTGCACATCAAAAGAGAGTTGGTTTTAATTAGCTCCACTTTTACATTTGTTACATTCAATGCAACGCAACATAAAAGTGGCACATTTTAGAACTACCTGAATTTGGTGTATGAGTCGCTGTCAGAACCAAAAGTGTCACAAATACTGCATGAATTTGGCGCAATACAATAACAAGAGGGATTAATGCCAGAAAAAGAGCACATCAGTATATTGAATTCCCTCCTATGTGTTTTCACCCATAGGATCTGGCACCTATAGTCCTTGTCAGTGTTACCCCTGGCCAACAGCCCCCCACTTCAGTGGAGAGGAGGATCTGTCTTGGGAGCCTTACCCCCACCTTGCAGTAAGTAGATGCCCCCTCCCGGGATGCGGTGTGGGGCGCGGGTACTCCCTGGGATGGTCGGTCCTTCGAGTTCCCTCCTCCCCCTCTGCCCTGGTCTGTCTCACACTCCTTCCCCCCCGACCCCTTCTACCTTGTCTGCCTACGATGGGTATTGCATGTCCTAGCTGGATCCCTCGATGGGCTTGCGGTCTCCTGGCAATCTACAGGTGTGGGGGTGGTTCTGGTGGTCTGAGTCCTCTGGTCCTGCGGGGGGGGGGGCAGAGTGAGGTGTGGGCTTGCTTTGTCCCTGACAGCATGCTGCGTGGAGCTCCTGGTGACCTGCATGTAGCAGGTTTGAGTCCCAGCTTGCCTGCTTCAGGCGCTAGGGTTCCAAATTGGGCCCCCCTGTGGTGGGCCTTCCAAAAATTTAGGCTGTGCCGTACTCGGCTGGCTCCATCGCCCACAATCTTCATTTTGGGCGCCCGCTCACATTATCTGGGGCAGCACAGCGCTGCTTCCTGGGGGGGCGGATGAATTAGCTGGCTTGCCGCGACGCCCAGTTGCCTTGAAGCACCCGCCTCCCTCTTGATATGGCCTCTGGTGGCAAATCAAAATGGGTGACTGTGGAGTCCATTTTTGTGTGGCATGACTGGCAGCCATTTTACTGGAGCCCAGCCAACACCTGGGGCATTAATGGCTGCATAGCCTTCCTTGCCCCATGGAGGGGTGGTGTGCTGGGCACGCTGTACCGCCGCAGATTTACCTGGGCGTTGGACTGCTTATCCACTGCATTGCTGGCTGCTGCCCAGCTCTTTGCCTATAGGCTTTATGCCTGCTGACCCTTGGTGTGCTGTCCGCTACACTTGGCTGGAGCTGAGGGGCCATTGTACTGTTCTGTGGTCTGTGGTGGACTTTCTCTGTCTTGGCACAGGAGGGGCCCTTGGTCGGTGCTTTCATCGCAGCCAATGCTTCCAATTGGAGACTCTGGGTGGGGTGTCAGATGAGGTGCCTGTCCCTCTTGGACACAGTGACTAGGTCTAATGGGATCTTTTCCTACCCCGAACATTGTGACAGACCTGTCTAAAGGGGTGGGAGTGTCCAGAGCGGCCATTGGTACTTCTCAGGAGCTTGCAATTCTTCCCTTTTTAGGAGCCTCTTCTCCTCCAGAAGGAGGATCCACATGTTTCGTTGTATAATAAAGCCCCGGTGATTCCGGGGGAGGAATTGTCCATCCTTTAAGGATCCTATGGACTGCAAAATTTAATTGGTAGTGCGTGCCAGGCTGCTGGGTTGTCATTGTGACCAGTGTTGGCCACAAGCAAAGGCCAAAAGTCTTTGACAGATCTGACGTCTTGTCTAATTCCCCGGGCATATGTTGCCCTGGTGGACCAGTTGATCCAGGGGCTCCAATACATTCATGCCTCTCCCTGGATGTTGCTCCATTTCTTTCAAAGCTCTCTGTTTCAACGGGGTGCTTCAGCGAGTCTTGTGGCTCTAAGGTTGGTCTGCAAACCAGACTTTAAAGGAGGCTTTGTCGAACCTGCCTTTTTTTAGGGAGACCATCTGTTTGGGGCTATGCTGGATGATGTTATCAAGCACCCTACGGGTGGCAAATGTACCTTCCTTTTCTCAGACCAAGAAGGGAAAGGAACCGCATAGGGGGGCTGGGCCGACCTTCAAGGCACATAAGTGGATATTTCGTACTCTTGGGTCCTAGTCTAAGAGCTCCAGCCATTCAAGATTCCCGCCAGTGGCACCATGCGCCACTGGCCCCAGCCGCCCTCCAGGCCTGCAAATAATTCCTCCCCAGCATGAGGATTTGGCCCAATTCATTTTCAGGGTGGGGGGTCACCTTAATTGGTTTCTGGGCCTTTGCACTCTCATTCCCAACAAGTGGGCCATGCAAAATCGTTCTTTTGGGCTACGAAATAGAATTATTTTCTTTTCGCCAATTTGTGGTGCTCGCTGGCATGTCTTCAGGCTCTGTATGGGGCTGTGCAGGATCTGCTCTTTTGGGGAGTGATTGTTCCAGTGCCCAAGTCAGAGCGTTTCCGGGGATTGTACTCCACACAGTATTTGTCTAATTCGGGACCTCAGGGACCTTGAATGCCTTTGTGCGGGTTCACAAATTTAAAATGGAATCAATTTGTTCAGTGGTGGCCTCCCTCCCCCAGGGCAATTTTTTTTTTTCTCTGGCATCTATAGACATCAAGGACCCTTATCTACATATTCCCATCTGCAAGAAACATCAGCATTTTCTACTCTTTGCTATCAGGAACACGCTTAATCAATTTGTAACGCTGCCCTTTCGGTCCGGCTTCCACTCTCTGGGTGTTTACGAAGGTCTTAGCCCAGATTCTTGGAACAAGGGATTGCTGTGATCGGTGAGCTGGTTGACTTGCTCCTGCTTTCAGAGGTCCATGGCAAGCTCATTGGATACTCTGACAGATGCACTAGGTGGCGTTGTGGGACACGTACATTCTCATCTACACCTTTCCATCCCTCAGACTGGTTTCTCATCTACTACATAGCATAGGGGCTGGAAGAGTCTAGGTCATCCTTGTGACTTTGAACTGGCCTCGCAGTCTGTGGTACACCGATGTGGTGCGGTTGGTGTTGGATGCCCTCTGGTGGCTGCCTTCTCAACAGGACCTTTCTCAGGGGCCAGTGTTCTGCTCTGCTTTACCATCGCTGGCTTGATGGCATTGCTATTAAAAGCCAGGTTTTGAAGGATGGGGGTTGTCTGGCTAGGTGATTCCGGCTATGTTAATGACTACCTCCCGGACGATATATCTTCACACCTGGAGAGCTTATATGTTTGGTGTGAAGCCTTGGGGTTCCACCCTCGTTCTTCTTGGTGGCTCCTGTGTTGGCCTTCCTCCAGCGTGGTGTCGATCAGAAGTTTGTGTTGCACACAATCAAGGGTCAAGTCTTTGCTCTGGCTGTTTTCTTTTAGGGTCTGTTTGGTCCGCACTTTCATTCAGGGGGTTCATCAGGTAGTGCCCTCTGTGTGCTCCCCGTTGCCTCCATGGGAGTTGAATTTTGGTGCTGTTGGCTCTTCCGCAGCCTCCCTTTGAGAGCATTTGGGATATTCCCTTGCTTTCGTTTTCGCAGACAGTTGCCTATCATGTCGCTGTGACACGGCGGGTGTCAGAGTTGGTGGCTTGTCCTGTAAACCACCTTATCTGTTTTTTCACAAGCACAGGGTGGTACTTTGACCTTCCCTTCCTTTCTGCCAATGGTGGTGTTGGTCTTTCACTTGAATGAAGACATTGTCCTTCCTTCTCTGTGTTCTCGGCTGTCGCACCCTAATGAGGTAGCTCTGCACTCCTTGGCCGTTGGCTGTGCATTCGCTTGTACCTTCTGTGGCAGCTGCTTTTCAGAGGTCTGAATTCTCTTTATGCTCTCGGTCTAAAGAGAGGCATGGCGGCCTCTTCTGCCACCATTTTATCATTTGGATTCAGCGGACGATAGTGCAGGCATAAGCCATTAACATGTGAGAACCTTCTTTCCCTGTTACAGTGCACTCCACCAGGGCGGTTAGCGTGCCATATGTAATATGAGTCAGCAGAGCTTCTGCTCATTTACTAAGCTCTGGAGCAACTGCACTTTGCAAAGTGCACAGTCTATTTACCTTTAGTAAATCAACCCCATTGTGTTGAACCAGCTGTCCTATCTTCTGTTAATTTTGGTTTATAAGTACTTTTGATGGACTTCCTTAATTAAATCTTTCTTTTGCTCAGCAATTTGCCCACCCGGGTGTGTACGGCAACTTTTTTCCCACATGTATGCTGCCATGGAGTCTGTCAGGAAAAAGGAAAATTCCCTATCAAATAATATTTTCCTTTCCTGATGAACTCCATTGCAGCAAGAGTTCCGTCCCAGTATTGGGAGTACGCTAGTTACGGAACACGGCCGCTGGCTCGAAGCAAAGATTTATGGGGTTCTATAGGGTAGTAGTGGAGGTGGGGTTAAACCCACAGAGTCCATCAGGAAAGGAAAATTTTCTTAAGTATTTGATAGGGAATTTTCCATTTTATCTGAGTTCATTGCCTGACACAGCAACCACCTCTCTGAGGAGTTTTCTCCTTTGACCCCGATTGTGACTCCCTGGAGGCCTATAGCAGAGAGGGGGTTTTACCCAGAGAGGTCTGCCCATAGGAGGTGCCAAGTACTTTTTTTTTTTTTTCTGCCTAGTGTCCTAGTCCTGTAGGTTGAGCTAAAAAAAAACAACCTGCTTGGTCATGGATAAGGAAGAAGCAACTGTGTCTGTCAATGAACTCAGAGAAAGGCATTTTATGGTACATAAAAAATCCCCTTATTTGTGGACTTTTTTTTTACTTACTGTAGATTGTACCATGTGTGGTCACCTTACTACACATGTCAAGTGAAGCACATTAGAATAAATAATTGTTAGTCAACCAAGTATGATTCATGAAGCAAGTGGAACCAAACCCTCCAGATCCTTTTACCAAAGAAACCCTCCAGATCCTTTTACCAGAAAACACCCTCCAGATCCTTTTACCAGAGAAACCCTCCAGATCCTTTTACCAGAGAAACCCTCCAGATCCTTTTACCAGAGAAACCCTCCAGATCCTTTTACCAGAGAAACCCTCCAGATCCTTTTACCAGAGAAACCATCTAGATCCTGTGGCCTCTGTTTGATCTGCAGTTGCCATGGTGCTGCACATGTGATCAGTTATGACACCAGACATTTGATGGCTTGACAGTTTCGTTGGGAGCACAAGCACCTGTGACAGTTATTCTCGCCACGCTTTTGGAAACTGTTACATTGATGGGTTTAGTTCCACTTTAGCATGTGGAGAGAACAAAATATTTACCCTTTCACTGCCAGAGCTGTTTTTGTAATTTTTTTGCACACACACAAAAAAATTTAGGTTGAAAGATTAGTTATAACCCCAAAACATTATATATTTTCTGAAAGCGGAGACCCTGGAAAATAAAATGGTAATCCTTCCAATTGTTTGTCACATGATAAAAACGCAACGGCCTATCCCTATCAAGCACATATTTTCAGTAAAAAAAAATGCACTAAAGCTAATTTTAGTGCACAGACACACAATATATTACCCAATTTTCACGAAATATTTAAATATACTTAATTGCAGCAAGTCAATAGATAAGCAACATGTAAAACCTTAAAATTGTGTGTTGGTGAAATGGTGACAAACTTCGGTACCCAACATTGTCCAATCAATGACACTATAAAACCTCTTATTGCTCTCACTCCAGTGTGTGCGGTGATATGTAATGTGTAGCACAACCAACAGTTTCATACATAGGTGTCCCCAATGTGTGCACTTCTATACAAATGTGCATTGGGTCAACTGCGGGCTTTCACACTGGAGCAGTGGGCTGGCAGGACGGGAAAAAAAGTCCTGCTAGCGGCATCTTTGGAGCGGTGAAGGAGCGGTGTATACACCGCTCCTTCACCGCTCCTGCTCATTGAAATCAATGGGGCAGCGCGGCTATACCGCCGGCATAGCGATGCTCTAGCACCACTTTGCGGTGGTTTTAACCCTTTCACGGCTGGGTTTTAACCCTTTTTCGGCCACTAGCAGGGGTAAAAGAGCACCTCTAGCGGCCGAATACCGCCGCTAAAACAACAGTAAAGCGGCGCTAAAAATAGCGCCATTTTACCGCCAACGCCGCCCCAGTGTGAAAGGGGCCTAAATGTTAACTAAAGCAGAGAAATATCAGGTACCTTATCTCCCAGGCAGGGGGTCGTGTAAATCTCAGGGATGCTGGAGAGAGAGGCAAATTCTTTAGCAGGTAAAATATTTCCCTTATATGGATAATGTATCAGCTGTGTGTGTATGTATAGTTTTACTGGAGTCCAGCTTCCAGAATAAGATCTTTGGAGTAACATTGATCTGCCAAATTGCAAAATCATTCACTCTGGAGACATAAAATATAGTCTTTCTTAACCACCTTCCGCCCGCCATATAGCAAAATGACAGCCGAAAAGTGGTTCTATTATCTTGACTGGGCGTCATGTGACATCCAGCAGGATTAGCCATGATCTCTGGTGTCACTCTGACACACCGCATCTCCAATCTTTGTAAAGACCCTATGGCCCCTTTCACACGATCAGACCGTTCAGGTCCGCCTGTCAGTTTTGACGGCAGACCTGAACGGGCGCTCCATGTTAGTCTATGGAGCTTCGGATGTCAGCGGAGACATGTCCGCTGACATCCGACCCCGTCCGATCCGCTAAAAGCCGACGGATGGCCCTATGTCCAGGTCTGTCGCTATCGGATCGGGTGAGATCTGCCGAAAACGGACATGCTGTCTGTTTTCGTCCGATCCCTCCATAGGCGGCAGCGGCGCCTAACAAGCCCCTCCCCGCTCAGTGAGCAGAGAGGGACCTGTCATCCGCCGGCTCAGCGGAGATCAACGGACTGATGTCCCGCTGAGCCGGCGGACCGAGGGGGGCTCCGTGGAAACGGAGTCCGCCTCGTGTGAAAGGGGCCTATGACGTAGGCTCTTTACCATGTGATCAGCTGTGTCCAATAAACTGATCATAGTGTAAACAGGAAAAGCCATGTATCGGCTTTTCCTCTACTCGCACTGACAGGCACGATTAGAGGAGAGCTGATCGGCTGCTCTCCTGACAGAGGGGTCTGCACTGATTATCAGTGCATCCCCCCCCCCCCCCCGAGGATGACCACCAGGTAAGCCCACCAGAACCCACCAGGGATGTCAATCAGTGTCCATTAGGCATGGCACTCTGTGCCCATCAGTGCCACCTATCAGTGCTGCTTATCAGTGCTGCATATAAGTGCCTCATCATCGGTGCCAATCAGTACAGCCTCATCAGGAGAAAGATTACTTATTTGCAAAGTTTTGTAAAAGGGACAAACTTTTTTTTCTTCAAAAATTTTGGTCTTTTTTTTTTATTTGTAGTGCAAAAAATAAAAAACCCCAGTGGTGATCAAATACCACCAAAAGAAAGCTCTATTTGTGGGAAAAATGGCGCAATTGCCATTCAATGTGATAGCACTGGAAGCTGAAATTTGGACTGGGCAGGAAGGGGGGAAAGATCCTGACAAATGATTGAACAGTTGTCTCTGTATGTGTACGATCCTCTTATAATGTGCATCCGGAAAGTATTCATAGAGCCTCGCTTTTTCCACATTTTGTTA
Organism: Lithobates clamitans; assembly: GCA_037952925.1. Classification (NCBI taxonomy): domain Eukaryota; kingdom Metazoa; phylum Chordata; class Amphibia; order Anura; family Ranidae; genus Lithobates; species Lithobates clamitans. Next base: position 222,286 of record JBBGZY010001746.1, on the reverse strand, counting down.
TGTTACAGCCTTATTCCAAAATGGATTCATTATTTTCCCTAAAATTCTACAAACAATATTCCATAATGACAACGTAAAAGAAGTTTGAAATCTTTGCAAATGTATTAAATAAAAAACGAAACAAATCACATGTACATAAGTATTCACAGCGTTTGCTCAATCTTCAAGCACCTTTTGGCACCAATTACAGCCTCAAGTCTTTTTGAGTATGATGCTACAAGCTTGGCACACCTATTTTTGGGCAGTTTCTCCCATTCTTCTTTGCAGGACCTCTCAAGTTCCATCAGGTTGGATGGGGAGCGTTGGTGCACAGCCATTTTCAGACCTCTCCAGAGATGTTCAATCGGGTTCAAGTCTGGGCTCTGGCTGGACCACTCAAGGACAGTCACAGAATTGTCCTGTAGCCTCTCCTTTGATATCTTGGCTGTGTGCTTGGGGCCGTTGTCCTGTTCGAAAATGAACCTTCGCACCAGTCTGAGATCCAGAGTGCTCTGTATTCATCAAGGATATCTCATACATTGCTGCATTCATCTTTTCCTCAATCTGGACTAGCCTCCCAGTTCCTGCTGCTGAAAAACATCTCAACAGCATGATGCTGCCACCACCATGCTTCACTATAGAGATGGTATTGGCCAGGTGACGAGCGGTGCCTGGTTTCCTCCAGACATGGCGCTTGCCATTCAGGCCAAAGAGTTCGATCTTTGTCTCCTCATACCAGAGAATTTTGTTTCTCATGGTCTGAGAGTCCTTCAAGTGCTTTTTGGCAAACTCAAGGCGAGCTGTCATGTGCCTTTTTACTGAGGAGTGGCTTCCGTCTGGCCGCTCTACCATACAGGCCTGATTAGTGGATTGCTGCAGAGAAGGTTGTTCTTCTGGAAGGTTTTCCTCCCTCCACAGAGAAACACTGGAGCTCTGTCAGAGTGACCATCGGGTTCTTGGTCATCTCCCTGACTAAGACCCTTCTCCCCGATCACTCAGTTTGACCGGGCGGCCCGCTTTAGGAAGAGTCCTGGTGGTTCCAAACTTCATTCATGGATGATGGAGGCCACTGTGCTCATTGGGACCTTGAATGCTGCAGACATTTTTCTATATCCTTCCCCAGATCTTGGCCTCGATACAAACTGTCTCAGAGGTCTACTGACATGCACTGTTAACTGTGGGACCTTTATATAGACAGGTTTGTGCCTTTCCAAGTCATGTCCAATCCACTGAATTTACCACAGGTGGACTACAATCAAGTTGTAGAAACATCTCAAGGATGATCAGTGGAAACAGGATGGGAAACACCTGAGCTCAACTTTGAGTGTCATGGCAAAAGCTGTGAATACATAGGCTACTTTCACACTGGGGCAGGGGCGTTAGCTGTAAAGCGCCGCTAATTTTAGAGGCGCTTTACCGCTGTAATAGCGGCACTTTTCAGACGCTAGCGGGGTGTTTTTAACCCCCACTTGTGGCCGAATAAAGGGTTGTTAGCGCCTGCAAAGCGTCGTTGCCAAATCGCCTGCAAAGCGCTTTGGCGTTGATTCCAATGGCAGGGATGGTGTATTCACCACTCACACCGCCCAAAGAATGCTGCTTGCAGGCCTTTTTCTAACGCCCTGCAAGCACACCTCTCAAGTGTGAAAGCACTCGGGCTTTCACACTGGGGCTGCAGGGAAGGCTTTTTCAGGCGCTTTACATGTGCTATTTTTAGCCCTTTAGTGCCTCAAATGTAATCAATTTTGGAATAGGGCTGTAACATAACAAAATGTGGAAAAAGTGAAGCATTGTGAATACTTTCTGGATGCATTGTACCTGTATACCATGAGTGCTTTTTATATATTTCTCTTTGTTTTATCTCCCTCTCAGTGCCCCCAGAGGTGAAGGTATGGGGTCATCGTCAGTCGGATAATGTGACAAGACTTCAGTGTCTGGTGTACGGGTTTCACCCCCGACCTGTGGATGTGAAGTGGATGAAGAATGGGAAGGACCATCTTCCTTCAGATGAAACGACTCCAACTCTCCCCCATCCTGATGGCACCTATCAGATCAAAGTCAGTGTGGAAGTGGCAACCAAGGAAGCAGAAAATTACTCCTGTCATGTGGACCACAGCAGTCTGGAGGATGTTCTCACTAAGAAATACGGTGAGTAGAAGAAGAAAGTTTCATGATAAAATATCTAACCATGAATACACATGAGGTCTGCTGTCATGAATATAAAGATATATATATATATATATATATATATATATATATATATATATATATATATATATATATATATATATATTTATTTATATATATATTATATATTTTTCAATAGGTCCTTTTCCAGAGAAATATCATTAAATATCATTAAAATATCCATGTAATGTGTATTTATTCTTTCCTCCTGATATATGTGCTTTGTACATTTGCACCAATAGAACTGTCATACATTGTATAGATGGAGATGTTCTGAGAGAGATAAAGACAGTTTGGGTTTGATTTACTAAAGGCAAATAGACTGTGAACTCTGCAAGGGCAATTACTCCAGAGCTTTGTAAATGAGCAGAAGCTTTGCTGACTTCCATCATCCAATCACATGCAAGCAAAATGCTGTTTTTTATCTTCCTTGCATGTGATTGGGTATCCTTTGTAAAGTGAAGCTTTATCTCATTTACTTATATCTCGAGCAACTGCACTATTGGAGTGCACAGGCTATTTGCCTTTAGTAAATCAACCCCTCTGTGTTCATATTCACAACATGTCTTGAATATAGAATTGCCAATCCAAAACTATTAAATCACAAATAGTACCTGCGCTAAAGCTCTAATTGCCAAGAAACAAGCAGCTGACACAATTTAGCAGGCTACAATATAAACACGATTATATGAAAAAGGCGTTGCTCCATGAGTATTAAAAATAGACAGAGCCTAGAAAAGGGATGGACAAAGAGAAGTGCAAAACAATTAAATTGATCAGGTAAGTCCATAAAGTCCTTAAATGGCTGGTAGATGGTGCTCATAAGGATGTCTGTCCAAATAAATTTGACCTTGCAGTCAAAAAGCACAGTCAAACATCACCTTAAGAAATGGAACATCTCTCAACTTCTCCCTTGGGTAAACATATTCAGAACTTGTTCCTACCCTGGTGACCATCAGAACTCCCAATGGGTAGAAGTCAAAAAGAAAGGCAGAGGTATCTCATAGTGCAGTATGTTTGTTAAAAAAGTCCATTTATTTCTAGTAAAATAATGCACTCACATTTAAAAAAAATAGAAAACCACATTAGAAAGTTTCAAGATGGCCACTGCATTTGGTGCGCAATGACGTCACCCGCCGTGACTCCCCCCTACGCGTTTCTTCAGCAATGACGTTCTATGGTTTTAAATAGGAGTGAATTATTGATTAATTTTATTTATTTTGCACTTCTCCTTACATTTTCCAGTCTATTTTTAATAATAGCGGAGCACTGTATTTTTCATATAATCCAGAACTATTATCCGAGTCACTTTTTTTTAAATATTACATTACGTAAAGAACATAAGATAGTCACTGACCAATCCTTGTGATTAAGGCAAGGGGAAGCTATAGTCCTGTCTATAAGAGAAATGCAACCAGGACCTCCGGCCACCATGAGTAAATAAGTTAAAGTGTAACTTCAGTGTGAAAAAAATGTGAACAGGCAGAATTTTGAATACAGAAAATACATACTGGGGCTGATTTACTAAAGCCAAATAGACTAAGCACTTTGCAAGGGAGTTTATTCCAGACCTTAGTAAATGGGGGGAAGCTTTGCTGACTTTTGTTATGTGCACGCAAAAATGCTGTTCCTTTTATTTCCTTGCCTAGGGTTTGGGTATGCTTTGAATAGTGAAGCTTCATCTCATTTAAGCTCTTAAGTTAATGTCCTTGCAGAGTTCAATTGCACTTGCAAAGTGAACAAGCTATTTGCCTTTAGTAAGTCAACCCCACGATGGGTTTGATTTAGTAAAGGCAAATCCACTTTGCACTGCGAGTGCACTTGAGTGCAGTCGCTGTAGATCTGAGGGGAAGATCTGAAATGAGGGGAAGCTCTGCTGATTTTATCATCCAATCATGTACAAGAAAAAATGCTGTTTATTTTCCTTGCATGTCCCCCTCAGATCTACAGCGACTGCACTTCCAAGTGCACTTGTAGTGCAAAGTGGATTCGTCTTTAGTAAATAATCCCCTATGTCTCTTCAGCAATAAAGTTGCTGTCCTGTCTGTCTGCACTGTACACTGAGCTAATCACACACAGCTCAGGGTATAATTTCAGCAGTGTAGAGATGACTGAACTCCCGAGCATGCATGAGAATGACGATATCTCAGCCCGGCCAAAAAAAGACAGCTGTGGGGATTGATACCTAAAATCAGTTGATACTTATTTTACATGAGCAATGTGGCTAATTAACAAGACTGTGAGCGGTGCCCTCTAAAGAGTGATCTGCAGTGGATCAGTCTATAAAGGGCATTTGACAGGGGGTGAGGAAGCATTATGCTGCCTCCTTACTGCTTGTTTTAACCCCTTCCCGCCGAGCGTACGCAGATGTGCGCCCTCGGCTTTCGGGGGTTATACCGGGATGATGCAGGCATCATCCCGGTACCGTTTTTTAGATCGGCTTTCCAGGGATAACAACCAATGCGGCTAAAAGCCGCTCGGCTGTTATCCCGGAGGAGCGGGAGGGGAAACGGCTTCATTCCAGTCTCCTGATTGTAAACACGGAAGCGACGTTATGACGTCAATTCCTGTTTACTTGGCTGCCAATGGCGCCGGTTTTAAAAAAATATACGGTATTCAGAATCGCAGAAAACGAGTACCTGTCACCACCTATTACTGTCACAAGGGATGTTTACATTGTGACAGCAATAAAAGTGATACATTTTTTTTTTTAAACACAATTTATTAATATAAAAATAAATAAGTAAAAAAAAAAATTGAAAGCGTCCCCGCGAGCTCGTGCATTAAAGAAAACGCATACGGAAGTCGCGCCCGCATATGTAAACGGTGTTCAAATCACACATGTGAGGTATCGCTGCGATCGTCAGAGCGAGAGCAATAATTCTAGTACTAGACCTCCTCTGTATCTCTAACCTGGTAACCGTAAAAAAATTTAAAGCGTCGCCTATGGAGATTTTTAGGTACCGTAGTTTGTCGCCATTCCACGAGTGCGTGCAATTATAAAGCGTGACATGTTTGGTATCTATTTACTCAGCGTAACATCATCTTTCACATTGTACAAAAAAATTGGGGTAACTTTACTGTTTCATTTTTTTAAAATTCATGAAAGTGTCCCTTTTCCCAAAAAGTTGCATTTAAAACACCGCTGCACAAATACCGTGTGACATAAAATATTGCAACAATTGCCATTTTATTCTCTAGATTCTCTGCTAATAATATATATATAATGTTTGGGGGTTCTAAGTAATTTTCTAGCAAAAAAATACGAATTTTAACCAATTGTCAGAAATGGGCTTAGTCATGAAAGGGTTAATGTCTAAAGACCCGCATGTGAACCCAACGGAGATCATTTTTGCTGCACTACGATGCAAAGCATCATGGCTGCGGAATGTACACCCCACTTGCTGACATGGCAGCTTTAGTAGATGCAGTTGGAGGGAGATTAAAAATGCTGCTCAACCGCACCCCTTACTGCAAGTGTAAACAAGGCCTTACTGTCAAATGATGTACAGTATATCTACTCAAACAGCCTTTGCAAAGAAATTGTCAGCTGATTTCAATTGGCATAGTAAAGACAAGCCTAGCATAAAATGCCAGGAGTTTTCCTACACCCTGGAAGCCTCATGTGTTGTGTACAGCCTGCTATTCTAGAGGTTGGCTGTATGCAGCCTTATGCTTGTCAAGACTGGTGCTTCTGCGTATCAGCATTTACCCACAGATGTGCATGCGGGTACACAGAGGTTCGGTGTACGGTAATTATGTTATACGTGCATGAAGGGGTACACAGTGATGCACAGAAGCATCAACAATTTTAAGAGTATGAAGTGGGAAAACACCCAGAATTTTATACTGGGCATATACTGTATACGGTTTCTTCTCATCTGTGTACATGAGGTCTGACTATTACATGTCTTCTATTATAAAGTATCTTCACCTAAACTTCTCACTCAGTATTCCCACCATCTCATGGATCTCTCTCTTTCAGAACCTGACAATGGCACCCAATATACAATGGTTATTGCCATTGTCTGTGCTGTTGTCATCATCACAGTCATCCTTGGTGTTGGAATCTTTTGCTACAAGAGTAAGTGACAGATTTTAATTTTTTTCTCAGATGTTCCTTTCTTTCACAATATAAATGAATGAAGCTCAGATGAATTTGTTTGCTTAAAGTGACAATTATGGAAGCTGCCATTGCTGCTGCCCACCCCCCAGAGCTTAAAGTCTGGGTCCAGTACTTGGCCCTCCACTCAATCCCACAGTACCTCTTCTCTGCCAAATGATGTCCTCAGTGTAACGGATGAAACTGGAACAGAGGCTTTTGTAGGGAACTAGGGGCAAGCCTCCTACCCACTGACTATGGGCCCTGGCATTTAAGGGAACATTACTCTTTGGGAGGTGTGTGCCTGGGTGACCTTTGGAGTGGTCTTGCTTCGGATTCAAGTCCATGTCTCTCCAAAACACACAGACTCTGGGAACTGGAGGACCCATATATATATATTTTGGGTCTCTATGCCCAAACCATCAACAGCTTCAGACTGTGAGATTTAGAGCAGATGTTAAAATAATCAGCTTAAGCAACCTGAAGGGTCTCCTACTCTAGTCTGTTTATTAAGGTGTTATTATGTTTATTAAATGTCTCTCCCATTGGGCGCCTCCTAGGTGTGCATTCCCATTGTTAATTGAGTCTCCTATTATTTCTGTCTTTTGGCTAATTTGGCTGACTTTTGTTCCTATATGATGGGATTAGCCTTGTGTCAACTCTACCTCGTTATCTAAACCATTGTGTGATGTTTTGGTTAAATGTTTGGTTTTATTGTTCATGTGGTGACTGACCTACTTTTGAAGTGTACAAAAACCTGTATTTCTGTTCAACAAACAATCATTCCTTTGGTTTTATCTCAACATCTTGTCTGGTGTACGGTGATTGGGGTAAAGGTCTGGTATTAGCTCTCGGTCTGCTGGAAAAGTTTGGGGGGCAGGAAGCACTGTTTGACAGAAGCACCCAAGCGAGGTGCCAAGCGGTTCCATCCCACTAAGTATTCTGGGTGAAATCACACTTATCATTCAATCTGGCGGACTGAGGACATACTGTGAATGCAGAGTGTCATGGGACTGCTTTTGAGGGGGCATCATTATGGCACCCTGTACTCAGTACATTGGGGCAGGGAGAGGCACTGATGTCGTCATGTCAGCACTGCTATCTGTATCATCAAGAACCTCCCACTACCAGAAAAACATTTGAAGACGAAGAGGACCCTGCACATCATGTGACCAACCTTAAGACCCATGCAAAGGAAAAAATAAAGTATAAAATAGAGGGGTTATCCAGGGGGGAGTCACAGACCTGGAACAAGCATGCTGTAAATGAATGCCAGAAAAGTGTCACATTCCATAACTATACCTGTTCTGGGTCACCAACTCAGACAACATTGAAGACAAACATTAGCAAGACAGCCAGAGAATGAGCATTCTCAAAGGTAGATTGCAGCAATGGCGGCCTCCAGTATTCTCTCATGATATTGTCTCTTTATTTTATTTTTTTCAATAGGCACCCATAGTGTGTCATTTACAGAAAGTAAGGTTCAGTTCTTCAGTGAAAAAACAAACATTTGTAGTAACTTTCTTTATTGCCATTTATAATTACCGTATTTATCGGCGTATAACACGTGCCGGCATATAACACGCACCCCAAGTTTAGGAGGGAATTTTAAGGAAAAAAACTTTTAGGAGTAAAGTTTAAGTTAGAAAAACTTACATTAAAATGCCCATAAATGCAGCGTTATCGGTGTCCATCTGCAGCCTTGTCAGTGCATCCTTGTCAGTGCAGCATTTGCCCCAGTGCAGCCTTGTCAGTGCAGCTTTGCCCCAGTGCAGCCTTGTCAGTGCAGCTTTGTCCCAGTGCAGCCTTGTGTGATTGCCGCGATCGCCGCTGACATACACAGCCGTGTGTAAATTCAAATATGGCGCCGAGACTGCAGGGACTCATCGGAGCCGAGATACACATACCTGAGTATCTTCGGCTTTTCTCGGCGCCTCTCACAGTCACGCCCAGTCCCGCCCTATGATGGACATAACACAGGTCCAATAACGAGACTGGGCGTGACTGTGAGCGGCGCTGAGAAAAGCCGAGGACACTCGACTATGTGTATCTCGGCTCCGACGAGTCCCTGCAGTCTCTGCGCCATATTTGAATTTACACACAGCTGTGTATGTCGGCGGCGATAGCGGCAATAGCCACTATCGCTCCGATCAGAACAAAATTGTTGGGGATCGGCCTATAACACGCACCCACGATTTTCCCCTGATTTTAAGGGGAAAAAAATGCGTGTTATATGCCGATAAATACGGTATATTAGTCTGTTTTGGGTCTTTTCTCATATGTTATATCCCATGTATGTGAGCTCATGGCTGCTTCTCGTCTCAAAGTTCTGAAAGTTTGGATATTTGCTATGACAGATTGTGATGAGCTTTTATTTAATGTTTTCTTGTTTCTAACACAATCATTAATATATTTCAGAGAGGGGAAAAGGCTACAAGACCACCAGTAGTAAGTATCCCATCATGTCCTGTTCTCTGTGTTATTATAGTGTGGGGTGTGTAGAATATGTGAGAAGATGAGACGTCCTGCAGATAATCCTATTCTATGATACAAGTAACTTTATTATCATTGCCTACATTATATGATACAAATAGAAATAACTGGTTTTCCATTATTGGCTCTCTGTACAGACCTTTCTCTGTAATATAAAGCACAGTGTGTCAGAAGGATATTATCTCTCTCTATACTCTATATAATATTATATGATAATCATCATTTAACATGATCTTCCTACAGACTAAATGTCTTTACTTTCTTTTAGAGCTTCAGATGCCAGTTCTGACTCCTCCAACAACCCGACAGCCTAAATGTACACAATGGAGTATTATGTGAGGACATCGCAGGAAGAGGAGGAGATGCATTTTTTTTTCCTTTCAGATTCAGCCTATTACACTTGCTTCTGTCTGCTTTCTTTAATACATCTAATGCCATGTCATTTAAAGAGAACCTGTCATGTATTTTAATCCACTGGTGTATAAAAGGGATAAAATTGAATGTAAAACCAGGGCGGTACACCGATTGTATGAAGATTGATAGAAGTATTTTCCCCATATTGATCAAATCATCATGGCTGACAATGTGACTCCTATAAAGGACTGTAGTATAATAATATATAAAATAAATATTCATATGCAGAGTTAACTGATTGGATCAGTGCTGTGTATATATTAGTACTGAGGATTTCTGAATAGTACCATCATCTTATTTAGTACTCCACTGCATCCAACTTCCCAGTCTCTGCAGTAATATCTGAGTAATGATGAGGAGCATACATTGGAGCCCTGTACATGTATGTACTAGAAAGTAAACTTGTGAGGATAGAATTATGGGTGATACCATTGCTGACCTTTTAAGGGTATAGACCAGTGATGGTGAACCTTGGCACCCCAGATGTTTTGGAACTACATTTCCCATGATGCTCAACTACACTGCAAAGTACATGAGCATCATGGGAAATGTAGTTCCAAAACATCTGGGGTGCCAAGGTTCACCATCACTGGTATAGACTAATTTCTATGTTCCTGATCTTGGCTTGGGTACATCATGAATCAGTGACCTGGAGCAGGCATGATGTCAGAACTTCCATCTGTGTGCTTGTTTCAGGTCCAGGGAATCATGTAGTACAGTAATTCAAGGATCAGGATGACAATAATTCAAGGATTAGGATGACAGCCTCAAAACCTGCACTCCTAAAAACCAATCAATCCACATAACTCCAGCCTCACAGGTTCCATTTATTACCAGCCATGTTTACGGAGCCGCCTTTCCTTTGTTATTGGGGGACAGTTTCTCTGGACATAATCAGAAGAACATTGATATCCTGATACACAGCTAATGAAGTAATAAACACAAAGGGGCTGATTTACTAAAGACAAAAAGACTGGTGCTCTTTGCAAAGTGCAGTTCAAGAGCAGTTGCTCTAGAGCTTAGTAAAGGAGTAAGAGCTCTGCTGACTTCCATCATCCAATCACACGCAAGCAAAAATGCAGTTTTTTTTTCACTTGCACATGATTGGATACTCTTTTGCAAAGTGAGGCTTTACCTCATTTACTAAGCTCTGGAGCAACTGCACTTTGCAATGTGCACAGTCTATTTGCCTTTAGTAAATCAACCCAAATGTGCCATATTCAGTGACAGGTTTTCTGTAGGAATAAAATTTATACAGCAATTATCATATTATACATAATTCTGCATTTGTAGCATTGCATAATTTTCATAAGGTTTTCATATTTGCAGTAAGGAGAAGGGTCTTCATTTTTTATTATGTTTGTAAATAGTAGTTTATAGTTTGATTTGTTGTTGATTTGTAAAAAAAAGACATTACACCATGCCTCTGTTTAACATCTCATTTCATCATGGACATCACTATCATATTCTGAAATTTACTGCTGGGCTTCTTCAGATGGATGATGACCCATTGGATAGATACATCTCTCCCACTACCCTTCTCATGTATGTCGGAGTGTTTCTGGCCGGCTTCAGCTATATTTACAATAAATGGTGCTGTCATCTACAAACAGCAAAGGTCAGACCAACATCCAGGCCAATATCCAGAATGCACTGAACTTCTCTGTGTATATGAGACCTCCAGACATCATAGAGAACCTCCAGACATGATAGAGATAAAAGAAGTGGGTTAGAAAATGCTGAGCACTGAGCTGTGTTTGCCTTAGGGCTGTGTCATTGGGCTTCAGTTGGGGACACTTGTGAGATCATACAGAATTCACTGACAGGTGCATTTGATCTGCAATTGACCTTCTTCTGACCTGCTTTAAGCAGATTTACATACCCATAGGGGTTGATTTACTGGTGCATCTAGAAACCAATTAACTTCCAGGTTTTATTGTCAAAGCCTAATTGAACAAGCTGAAGTTACACACTGATTGGTTACTATACACAGCTGCATGAGATTTTGCACTCCAGTTTTAGTAAATCAACCCCATAGTCTTGTATGAGAACAAAAGCCTTTTACAGAGGTCCTACAACTATTCATCACCTGTCTGAAAAAGCCTTTAGGTCTCATTCCCACGAAGCGGATCCACTCAGCTCTGTCCGCCAGCTCAGCAGGAGATCTCTCCGTTGATCTCCGCTGAGCCGGCGGATAACAGGTCCGTCTCTGCTCACTGAGCAAGGAGGGGCCTGTCAGAGCGCCGCCGATTCCTATGGAGGGATCGGACGAAAACGGACAGCATCTCCGTTTTTATCAGATCTCGTCCAATCCGCCAGGATGGATGAGAACGTAGGGCCATACGTCTGATTTTAGCAGATCAGACTGGATGTCAGCGGACACGGTAACCACTGACATCCGTCGCTCCATAGACCTGCATGGAGCGTCCGTTCAGGTCCGCCTAAAAAACTGACGGGGGGACCTGAACGGTCCGTTCGTGTGAAAGGGGCCTTACAGTCCAAAACCCACATGTTATGGACCCGCTGATGTTACAATATCAAAGCAGGTATATTATAAATGAGTGAACTCAGACTATTCTAGTGGAATATGAGAAGAGATTATTGATGACTTGAATCCGGATGGAAAATGTAAGCATGTTTTGTTTTGTTTTTTTTTTATTTTAATGTTGCTTAAAGGAAAGAATAAGGTATTGATAAGTATGTATATTCCACATACAAGCCACAAATAAAAACTGAATGTGTAGTGCAATACATGCATCACAGTGTTTTGTGGTGCCATTTGTTTTGAACACTCTGCAAAGTAGGGGAAATGCACTGCAGCACATTACAATGCACATGGTGTGTGTTGCAAATTTGCAAATCCAATTTGTTTAGTCAAGCTGCACTACCCTCACTACCCGTACTTTCAAAATAAATGGGCTCTCTTAGGGCAGTGGACCATAATGCACTGTAATATGTTGTGTTAACATAATCTGTAAATAGGCCCTAAATGTTTTTCTCAAATTCAGTTGGCTCTGTCTGACCTCCCAGCTGCAGAAGTCTTAGCATTAGGCCTGATTCACACCTATGCAGGTTGCAGTTTTCATATTGCAGGTGCATTTTGCATTTTTCAATACACATTTTTGATCCATTGAAGTCTATGGAACCAAAACCCAGAAATCAATTCCCGACCCTTTCCATAAATTTCACAGATGTGAACTAAATCCATAGGAAACTATGTTAAATGGACTATAGTGTGTTTCTGAAAAACTGAAAACACACTAAAAAATGCATAGGTGTGAACCAGGCCTTACCATTGTGATGTAATATTTGGCTCATCAGTGCTGGATCAGGGTTGCCATCATCCCTCTAATATAGTATCAAAAGATCTCTTTAAATTGGACTTTTAGGGCAAGCAAAAAGTAACAAAACAATATTAAAAATCCAATTTAAAGAGATCTTTTGATATTATATAAGCATTACCATTGTGTTCTTGGTATTATACAATAAAAACAAAGAATAATATCTCTATAAACTTCACAGTTGGGAAGCAGAAAACTTCATACCAAACCTCCTTAATCACATCCAGAGGTTGTTGGGTGATTCAGTCAACTGGAATCCAATCATTGGTAATGTATCAGAGTATGGTGGTCTAATTCCCCAGTTATATATTGAATAAATTATCTAGCACTTGAAAGAAAAATCCTTGTCCTAATCACCAGACAGAGACCTGAAATGATCAGATACAGATATGAGGCACGTGAGAGAACAAATGGCATGTTAGTAATAAGACTGTATTTACTCTATGGACATTGTCAATAAATAATAGAAATTTGGGATGTAACTATTTTTTTTTAAGATTTAAATTATCAATAAAATTGGCTTGCCCCTTTGAGGTGACTGTTTGCTATTTGCGATTTTATTGTTTTCTAAAATAGTTAAAATATATCTGCAAACTATTTTGTAAATCTGAGTCTATGATTGTGTATATAAACTCTAATGCCCTGTACACACGGTCGGATTTTCCGACGGAGAAAGTGCGATCGGATTATGTTGTCAGAAATTCCGACCGTGTGTGGGCTCCATCGGACTTTTTCCATCGGATTTTCCGACACACAAAGTTTGAGAGCAGAAGATAAAATTTTCCGACAACAAAATCCGATCGCGTCAATTCCGACCGTGTGTGGCCTGTTCCGACGCACAAAGTGCCACGCATGCTCAGAAGAAATTCCGACACGGAACAGCTCGTTCTGGTAAACTTAGCATTCGCAATGGATACAGCACTTTCGTCACGCTGCAATGTTAAAAATGGTTTAATACAGCGCACTCTCTTCTTCTTTATAATGTGACAAGAATTAAGTAGTTTTGCTGCTCATATTCACACACACTTCTCACAAAACTTATTTTGTTGTTTTTTTATTGTGATTCCCTGAATATAGAGTTATTTGTCACATCTGACATAATTTGTTTTTTTGGTTTAATTTTTTGGGATTTTAAGCCATTTTTGGTTTAGATTTTATGTTTGTATTTTTTCCAAGGCTCTTTGTTTAATGTTGTTTTTAGTTTTACTCCACGACTATTTTTGTGTGTGTTTTGTGTGTCAAATTACCACAACACCATTGATATCTTTTATTATTTAATCTCAAGGAGATTGTTTGGTGTTGGTGTCCCTTGTTCATTTCACATTGTATTTTTGAAATGTACCTGAATCCTCACAAACAAACTGTCCTTTTTGAAGTAAAACACATAGGAGAGTATAATTCAAACAAAAATTCCTTTATTAAGGGCTCAGAACCAAACAAAGAGGGAGGCAACACTGGATCAACAGGAGAAATTAGCGAAGCCTGGGACCCCCACGGCAGACATCAATTCTTGAACATCAAAATTGGTGGCCTGAGGAGTCCATAGGGAGGTCAGTCTGGTCCAGAATTCGCAGAGATCCGTAAAGCAGCAGATGACATGTGTGTCCCCAGGCTGTGGTACCACAAGAGGCTGCATCTTTTGGCCGACCAGACTGGATCCAGGGTCCTCACTTTCTGGTCTTCCTTACACGCTTCCTTCCCGGCTGTGGCTGTGCTGTTGGAGATGTGGCAGGAGGAGAAGTAGGACCTGGAGGAGAAGGAGGAGGACCTGCAGGAGGAGGAGGAGGACCATGTGGGATTTCGCAAAGGTGTGTCTGAGATGTAATTTGGCCCCTCATACCTTTGTTAAGAGCCTCCAATATGAGCGACTCACATGTGACTTGTTGTCCCTCCTCCATCCTCTGCATTTTAGAGGCAATGGTGGCAGCAATGTCCTCCTCCACGGTGTGTGGTGCTCCCAGGACCTCTGTAGCCCTCCAAAAGAGTCCTCTGTCAGCCTCCTCTAGGGCACTCCTCCTCCTGCCACTTTCTCTTTCCAGGGGGAGTGGAGGGACCTGCAGATCAGCCAGCCGGCTCGGCCCGGCCACCTCCTGGCTGAGACTTCCCTGTGTATGAAAAAGGGACATGGTTTTAGTTTTTGCATCATCAATCACAATCCTAAATTAGTACTCCAAACTAACATCGAGTTAACATCATTGATTGGACAAGCAGAAATATTTAGAGGAATGCTATACCTGGCTCAATCTGGGCTCCTCCATGTGTCGTTGCCTGAAAGGCCCAGGTTGGGCGTCAGAAGCCTCAGCCGGGGGGGGAAGGAAGCGTGGAAGCAAGATTGGAGAGGAATGGCTTGGGTTCAGTCTGGCCTGCCAAAAAATGCAGCCTGTCATAGTACCACATCCTGGGGACATAGATGTCATCTGCTGCTCCGGATCTCTGCGAATCCTGGACTTTCTTGCGCTCCCTTACATATGTGCTCCTCAGGCCACCAATTAAGATCTTCAAATATGTGATGTCTGCCGTGGGGATCACCTGCTTCACAATTTCCAACAATTGATCCAGTGCTGCCTTCCTCTTTGTTTGGTTCCTGTAATGTGGGTGGTTGATCTCCTGCAGACATGGCAGCTCCCTTAACATATCAATGAATAGTAACATGAAGTCTTTGTCTTTCAATAACCTATCCATGTTCACTGCAAGACACAACACAAGACAAAGCCTAATGTCAGACAAAACTCTCCTAATCTTGTTACAATATAGGCCTCAATGTAGAAGCAGTATAGGCACAAGTTTGTCTCTTACCTTCGTTCTTACGATCGGCGCGTCCAATGCTCCTTCCTCCGCTCACAGATCGTACGTAATACGCACGTGTGTTACGCTTTATATACACTGCGCATGCGTGTAACTCCGCCCGCCCCTGATGTTCTTTCTAGTCTATTCCCCGCCCCTTTTCGTTTGGCGCAGTGGGGGAAGAGCACATGGCGGAGTCACAGAAGGTGCGTGCTAATTATAGCAAGGAGGAGGAGGAGGAAGAGGAAAGCCCGGATCCGGACACGTCTCGATCCAGAAGGAGAAGATTTAAGGCCACAAATATGTTCTTTGGGGAGATGTTGGAGATGGTGGACATCCTGAAGAGGGCCGACTATGATGAAAAGTATGGACCTTACCCCAACCCCAAAGTGGTCAAAAGTCTGCACAGGAATTTCGGGGTACGACGATCAAAAGATCAGCTCAGGAACCGGTGGTCGGACCTGAAATTAAGAGAGCCCGAGCAGTACCGAAAAGATCCGGAGAGTGCTGCAAAAAAGTAAGTAGTTGTGCTGTGTTCGTATTCTTTTTGTCTTTCTTAT
Source organism: Lithobates clamitans (assembly GCA_037952925.1). Lineage (NCBI taxonomy): Eukaryota > Metazoa > Chordata > Amphibia > Anura > Ranidae > Lithobates > Lithobates clamitans. The sequence continues at coordinate 206,429 of JBBGZY010001746.1, read as the reverse complement.
GTTCGTGCTGCTCCATATGCTTTTCTTAATTGTACAGTTTAAAATGTCAATTTTAATGTTCATGGGCCCATTATTCGTTCGTATCAAACATTTTTTCCCCCCTCTAAAACACCATTGTTTAGGCCATATGCATTTTCCTACATTTTTAGGGCCTACTTGGATGCAAAATATTTGGTTGTGTAGATGGGTTTGTTACTAGAATGAAATTCAAACTAGATTGTGTGTAAGGAGAGGACACTGAGCAGCTGTTTTCACATCAGGACACTGGAGCACTAGTGTGGGACACAAGAACACCATTTTTATTAGGGGGGCACACAGGTGCTCCAGTGTATACTATAGGAGGGTCTCCATCTGTGAAGCTTGTACTAAACAGGTAAAGTATTGCAGCTTGACAAAGGCCAATAAAAAAGCGACATCTTGGAACTCTGCTAAAATAGACAATTGTACCCCAATTCCAAGCAATGTTTCCTATTTATAGTTCTGCCATCAAATATCTGTGTGCTAATTATACCATTTTTGTTTTACATAGGGGAGAAAAGACTGGGAGGACACCCCTCATCTGAGGATACCAGAGACCCCCCACCTATGAAAGAAGGTGAAATACCCCCAACACAAGCGGAGCAGGAGGAGGAAGAAGATGTGGTGGAAATTGTCACCACAACAGGTGAGTGTCTGCGACAGTAAGAGATGGATGCCGCCAGATTTTTGATACCTGTTTTTGTTTGGTTTCTCTCTTTTTAGGTGATTGTGATGTTAGGGATCGAGATCCTTTCACATCAGAAAGTGCCCAGATCCTGATCGGGGACATCATGGGGTGTAATTTAGAATTGGAAAACATCCAGAAAAAAATAAATGATGTGATTCAAAAAAATATTAACATCATTGATGTTTTGGGGCGAATTTAAAACCCCACAAAATCCATTTTTTTTGAGTGGTCCAATGTTTTAAATATTTTAGCAATGTTTCGAAAAGCCGAATTTGGAGGATGCACACAGTGTGCCAACATGTGCTATCTGCCATCACGGGAGATCAATGGACGCGTTTTGGGGGTGCAACCCCTTCCTCAATAATAAAGTAGCTGAGAGGAAGGGCTTGCTCCCTCAAAACACGTCCCTTGATCCCCCGTGATGGCAGCTAGCACATGTTGACATTCGTAAATTGGTGTGCATCTTCCAAATTTGGCTTTTCAAGGGGTGATTTGACCCCATCTGAACGCAATATCAAACACAGTTCCTAAATACTCATGTCTGATATTGCCTTTAAGTTTTACCATATGTGAACTTTGTAAGTTCAAGTTTTTTGTCTTTCTTGTTGGTTTTACACAGGCCTGTTTTATCGTAAATGGACATTTATATTTTTGATAATGCCACCCCAAAAATTGTTATACAACAAACATGTTGGTTTGTTTGAAAAACCTTTGCTAAATGTACATGTGATTGTGCAGGTATAAAAAAGTTTGTTAATAAAGAATGTGTGGATTATTGTCTCAACGCTACAACACTTTTGGGGTGATGTAATTGCTGTTTTCTGGGAAAATGGGGGTTATTTCCTAAGGGCAAATCCTCTTTGCACTACAAGAGCATTTTAATTGCAGTTTCAAGAGCACTTGTAGTATAAAAAGTGTATACGCCTTTAGTAAATAACAGCCAACAGTGCTTTGTATAAGGTTACACAATCACGCCATTTTCAGGACTCCCCACATTGCTGTCAGGGTCAGCTAAAACAAACACAAGCAGTAAATGTCCACAAAGATTTTCATTTTTTTGCTTTTTTATTGGAAAAAGGCTTCACAAATTTGAAGGCATATTGATGGCCCCCCTACCCGCAAAGAACTCCAGGTATCGTAACCGGACATCACGGGCACTCAGGGAGGGCAAGCCAGGACGGCCGCTTTCAAGCGCCGTCAGTGTTGTTTCAGGTATCACTCCGGCCTCCGGCCCAACTGAGCCAGCATAGTTGGCCGCATGTTTCCTTAAAAAGTTATGGAGAATACAGCACGCCAGGATAATATGATTCAGTTTATACTCCGCCATATGGATAGGTGTCAGAAATAGACGGAACCGGCTGGCCAGGATTCCAAATGTGTTCTCCACCACTCTTCGGGCTCTGGCCAGCCGGTAATTAAAAACCCTCTGTTCCGGGGTGAGGGTCCTCATCGGGAATGGCCTCATAAGGTGGTCCCCCAGCGTAAACGCTTCATCAGCAACGAACACGAAGGGGAGTCCTTCCTCATTGTCCTCTGGAGCTGGCAAGTCCAAGCTGCCATTCTGGAGACGCCTGTAGAACTCCGTCTGGGCAATGACTCCACCATCGACATCAGGGCCATTCTTCTCCACGTCCACATACAAGAAGTCGTAATTAGCCGACACCACCGCCAACATCACAATACTATTGAACCCCTTATAGTTGAAATAGTACGACCCCGAGTTGGGTGGTGGGATGATGTGGACATGTTTCCCATCAATTGCCCCTCCACAGTTAGGAAAGTCCCACCGCTGGGCAAAGTGGGAGGCCACAGTCTGCCATTCCTGTGGCGTTGAAGGAAACTGTTGAGGAAAAATAAAAAGAATTAATAAAAACATGGCAAGCAGATTAGGCACAAACATTCTGGGGCTACCTCCAGATAGCATTTATTAAGGGGAATTTAACAACACCAAAGTATAAGGTACACCTATCAAACCCCCCCCCCCTCTCATGGGCCATTTCTAATATTATGGGGGGGGGGTGGAAATCTTGGACAGGTAACCCTCTTCACTTCATTGAGAGATGAATGCCTAAATAATGTGTATTACTTTGACCAGCCCCTCCTTAGTTACACTATTGGCAGCCCACTGGACAGGTAAGTGTCATAATACAAAGATATAAATACGCATTGTACACGTTTGAGGACATTTGGACATTCTGCTATTACCTGTCAAGAGAATAATAGTATACAAAAACTTTAAACAGTACCATTTGAAAGTATACAGGCAGGCCCTTGCACTACATGCTTTGGGTAATTCATCCATAAATCTGAGCACAAAAGAGGTGGGTATAGTGTGTATGGGTTTGTCAAAGTCAGCAGATAGATGATTGAGGATAGATAGAGAATTGGGATCAGCTGACTTAGCAGTTGGGGGTTGGGAGGGTTACTAAAAATGATTTGGGGACACCAAAAAAAAAGGCTCTGCCACTCTGCCTGAATTTAAAGCACAAATCACATTTCTAAACATTTTAGGGGGTGTTTGGGGTAAAGCACTACTATGGAGCTGATAAAATACATTGTTAAGTGACTACATGAGGTGAATATAGGGCCAGGAGAGACCATGCTGGGGAGGTTATTGAAGGCCAATCTGTATGAAGGACTAAAATAATAATTACATAAAAATCCAGCATGCATGAGGAGAAAGGGGACATTCACAGCATATTCCAATCATGGTAATTAGGGAATGAGGAAAGAAATACAATATATTATCAATCATTAAATACAATAAAAAGTGATATTAAAGGATAAAAATCTTACCTTCATATACTCCTCCTGCAGGACCTGGATGATGGCAGAACAGGTCTCTGGGATAATGATCCCCAGAGCCTGGGGGGAGATGCCTGTCGAGAACTTGAGGTCCTGCAGGCTTCTCCCTGTCGCCAAGTACCGCAGGGTAGCGACCAGCCTCTGCTCCGGAGTGATGGCTTGCCTCATGCAGGTATCCTGCCTGCTGATATAGGGGGTCAGCGAAGCCAACAAATGGTGAAATACGGGTTCCGTCATCCTGAGAAAGTTCTTGAAATCATCAGGATTATTCTCACGGAGCAAAGGCATATGACAGAACTGGTCACGCTGAAGCAACCAATTCTTGGTCCATGAACTCCTCCCCACCCTGTCCATGGATTGGACTTGTGTCAAGGTCAGGACCCCAACACCAAGCCCCTGCACAGCACGAACTCTACGAGGAGTACGTATACGCAACATGGCTAGAAAACGGTCGGCTGCTCAGAACAAAGTAACAGAACGCACTGAAGAACAGCAAGGCCTGTGAAGAGCAACCTGAAAAACAGTAACGAACGCACAAGAACACAATGACTAAAAGTCACGTGCAACTTGCTTGCACGCACTGAAGAGCAGATAAAAAAACCGACAAGCACAAACTGAACGGCAGAAAATTATCTGAAAACCACGAGTCTGAAAAAGCGCGAATCGTCTCTCACCAAACTTTTACTAACACAAGATTAGCAAAAGGAGCCCAAAGGGTGCCGCACTTGGTTCTGAACCGGCCTTTTCTAGTCTCATCGTACGTGCTTGACGTCAATGCGTTGTTGGCGATCGGAAATTCCGACAACTTTGTGCGACCGTGTGTACGCAAAACAAGTTTGAGCCAACATCCGTCGGAAAAAATCCTAGGATTTTGTTGTCGGAATGTCCGAACAAAGTCCGACCGTGTGTACGGGGCATAACAATGAACTTCCTTTTCTTAATATCCCTTTCGGTATTGAAAGTGTTTTGTAATATATGTTGTATAATAATTATTTAACCACTTCAGCCCCGGAAGGATTTACCCCCTTCCTGACCAGAGCACTTTTTACAATTTGGCACTGCGTCGCTTTAACTGCTAATTGCGCGGTCATGCAATGCTGTACCCAAACGAAATTTGCGTCCTTTTCTTCCCACAAATAGAGCTTTCTTTTGATGGTATTTGATCACCTCTGCCGTTTTTATTTTTTGCGCTATAAACGGAAAAAGACCGAAAATTTTGAAAAAAAATGATATTTTCTAATTTTTGTTATAAAAAAAATCCAATAAACTCAATTTTAGTCCTACATTTAGGCCAAAATGTATTCGGCCACATGTCTTTGGTAAAAAAAATGTCAATAAGCGTATATTTATTGGTTTGCGCAAAAGTTATAGTGTCTACAAACTAGGGTACATTTTCTGGAATTTACACAGCTTTTAGTTTATGACTGCCTATGTCAGGGCAGTACAACCCCCCCCCCCCAAATGACCCTATTTTGGAAAGTAGACACCCCAAGGAAATTGCTGAGAGGCATGTTGAGCCCATTGAATATAATTTTTTTTGTCCCAAGTGATTGAATAATGACAAAAAAAAATAAGAAAATTTACAAAAAGTTGTTACTAAATGATATATTGCCCACACAGGCCATGGGCATATGTGGAATTGCACCCCAAAATACATTTAGCTGCTTCTCCTCAGTATGGGGATACCACATGTGTGGGACTTTTTGGGAGCCTAGCCACGTACGGGGCCCCGAAAACCAAGCACCACCTTCAGGATTTCTAAGGGCGTAAATTTTTGATTTCACTCCTCACTACCTATCACAGTTTTGAAGACCAGAAAAAGCCAAGATGGCACAACCCCCCCCCCCCCAAATGACCCCATTTTGGAAAGTAGACACCCCAAGCTATTTGCTGAGAGGCATGTTGAGTCGATGGAATATTTTATATTTTGACACAAGTTGCGGGAAAGTGACCAATTTTTTTTTTTTTTTGCACAAAGTTGTCACTAAATGATATATTGCTCACACAGGCCATGGGCATATGTGGAATTACACCCCAAAATACATTTAGCCACTTCTCCTGAGTATGGGGATACCACATGTGTGGGACTTTTTGGGAGACTAGCCGCGTACGGGGCCCCGAAACCAAGCACCGCCTTCAGGATTTCTAAGGGCGTAAATTTTTAATTTCACTCCTCACTACCTATCACAGTTTTGAAGGCCATAAAATGCCAAGATAGCACAAACCCCCCCAAATGACCCCATTTTGGAAAATAGACACCCCAAGCTATTTTCTGAGAGGCATGGTGAGTATTTTGCAGCTCTCATTTGTTTTTGAAAATGAAGAAAGACAAGAAAGACATTTTTTTTTCTTTTTTCAATTTTCAAAACTTTGTGACAAAAAGCGAGGTCTGCAAAATACTCACTATACCTCTCAGCAAATAGCTTGGGGTGTCTACTTTCCAAAATAGGGTCATTTGGGGGGGGGGGGGGTTTGTGCCACCTGGGCATTCCATGGCCTCCGAAACTGTGATAGGCAGTGAAGCGTGAAATCAAAAATTTACGCCCTTAGAAAGCCTGAAGGCAGTGCTTGGTTTTTGGGGTCTCATGCGCGGCTATGCTCCCAAAAGTCTCACACATGTGGTATCCCCATACTCAGGAGAAGCAACATAATGTATTTTGGGGTGTAATTTCACATATTCCCATGGCATGTTTGAGCAATATATCATTTAGTGACAACTTTGTGCAAAAAAAAAAAAAAAATGTGTCTTTTTCCCGCAACTTGTGTCACAATATAAAATATTCCATGGACTCGACATGCCTCTCAGCAAATAGCTTGGGGTGTCTACTTTCCAAAATTGGGTCATTTGGGGGGGTTTTGAACTGTCCTGGCATTTTATGCACAACATTTAGAAGCTTATGTCACACATCACCCACTCTTCTAACCACTTGAAGACAAAGCCCTTTCTGACACTTTTTGTTTACATGAAAAAATAATTTTTTTGCAAGAAAATTACTTTGAAACCCCCAAACATTCTATATTTTTTAAGGCGAATGCCCTACAGATTAAAATGGTGGGTGTTTAATTTTTTTTTCTCACACAGTATTTGCGCAGCGATTTTTCAAACGCATGCACTAAAACACACTATATTGCCCAAATGTTTGATGAAATAAAAAAGATGATCTTAGGCCAAGTACATGGATACCAAACATGATATGCTTTAAAATTGCGCACAAACGTGCAGTGGTGACAAACTAAATACATTTTTAAAAGCCTTTACAGGTTACCACTTTAGATTTACAGAGGAGGTCTACTGCTAAAATTACTGCCCTCGATCTCACCTTTGCGGTGATACCTCACATGCATGGTGCAATTGCTGTTTACATTTGACGCCAGACCGACGCTTCGCCTTTGCGCGAGAGCAGGGGGGACAGGGGTGCTTTTTTTTTTTTTATTCCTATTTTTTTGCTTTTTTATCTTATTTTTAAACTGTTCCTTTCATTTTTTATTTTTTTTAATCATTTTTATTGTTATCTCAGGGAATGTAAATATCCCCTATGATAGCAATAGGTAGTGACAGGTACTCTTTTTTGAAAAAATTGGGGCCTATTAGACCCTAGATCTCTCCTCTGCCCTCAAAGCATCTGACCACACCAAGATCGGTGTGATAAAATGCTTTCCCAATTTCCCAATGGCTCTGTTTACATCCGGCAAAATCAGTGTGGTTGTCCTCCTGGTGTCTCTGTATATAACGGTCCCTATGTATTATCTGCTGACCCATATGAAAGTATCTATACCAACTCTATATATATATAAACAATTTGGAAAGGCTGTTAATAATATACTATCCATTACAGCTATCGTAGTGTTTGCTCCTGAAGAAGCGCTAGAGCGCGCAACATGTCGAGCCCATAATCTTTTGCAGAATCTTGGCCACCATCACCACATGGCGCTGATTCAACGATATGTACTGTAACTATTTAGATCAATAGGTTGTCTCCTTCTCTTATTGATCCAATAGCTTCGTTGTCTCTTGATTTATTATGTATGGAGTGCATATTCTGTAAATGCTGTTTACTTTATAAGGTTTTATTTTGTCTTTGTCTTTCCCCGCTTTTAATACACAATTTGTGAAATGAAATAAAACTAGAATTTTTAATGATATAAGTATCTTTATTGTGCCTATAAAGTCTTGGTGTCTGCCCACACTCTTACGTCCTTTAAACTATGCATAGACCAGGATTATCAGGACAGGAGGGACAATAATACCGGGTGTCACGCCTATATCCGCGCTTGCTGCAGACACGACATCTTTTTTGAGGGGGCTCGTTGGGTAGGGGTACTCGGGAGGACATAAGGAAAATGCCTCTCATGCAGCCGGCTTACTGCATTTGGTTGGGGAAGGTGAGGTGGAGCACCGACTGGATACAGAAGGGCTCTGACGCTCTCTTCCTGGAATTTAAGGAAGGATCCAGTCCACCTGAAGCTCTGTATAGCACATAAGCATTCAGCAAAGCCAATTGAAATAAATAAACAGACACTTTTTTGTACCAGCGTCTGGCCTTACGGGCAACTAGGTACGGCGCCAACAACTGGTCGTTGAGGTCCACCCCTTCCATATTTTGGTTATATTTGTGGACACAGAGGGGTTTCTCCACAACACCAGTCGCCGTAGTAATTTGGACTGTTGTGTCTGCATGAAGGGAGGTAAGAACGAAAACATTCATATTATCCCTCCACTTCATAGCAAGCAAATTATTACACTGCAAGCAGGCTCTCTCCCCCAGCCTAAGACGGGAATCTACAAGCCGCTGGGGAAAGCCCCGGCGATTAGGTCGCACGGTGCCACATGCTCCAATCTGTTGATCAAAAAGGTGACTAAAAAGTGGCAGACTCGTGTAATAATTGTCCACGTACAAGTGGTACCCCTTTCCGAATAAGGGTGAAACCAAGTCCCACACAATCTTGCCAGCGCTTCCTATGTAGTCAGGGCAGTTTGTCGGCTCTACGTGACTATCTTTGCCCTCGTAAACCATAAAACTACATGTATAGCCTGTGGCCCTGTCACAGAGCTTATACATCTTGACCCCGTATCTGGCACGCTTGCTGGGAAGGTACTGTTTGAATGACAAGCAGCCAGAAAATTTAATCCGGGACTCATTAACACAGACAACTTGATGGGGAGTAAACAAGTCTGCAAAACGCTGGTTGAAGTGGTTTACGTGGGGCCCAATTTTGTAGAGCCGATCGTATCCAGGGTCTCCACGAGGATGACAGAGTTCATTGTTGTTGAAGTGCATGAACCGCAAAATCTGCTCGTATCGTGCCCTGGCCATGGAAGCAGAGAACACGGGATTTGGTAAATTGGGTCAGTGGACCAATATGACCGCAACTCACTCTTTTTATTTATGCCCATATTGAGGGAAAGGCCCAGAAAGATCTTAAATTTGGAGACCGTAATTGGTCTCCAATCTCTGGCAAGGGAGGACTGGGGAATAGTGGCGATGTGTTGACCAGCGTATAAATTGCTTTGGTCCACAATAGATCTATAGAGATCTTCGGTGAAAAACAGCGAATAAAAATCCAGTGGCGTAAAATCAACTGTTTCCACATGAATTCCGGGTTGACCAGTGAATGGGGGAAGTACGGGTGCTGCAGAAGTGGTGGGTTCCCAATTCAGTTTTGCGAATGCAGCAGGAAGGGCACTATGTGCACGACGGGCCTGTGTTCATCTTCTTAGTGGCAGCGGGACACTACTAGTGCTTGCCACCTCGCCAGCTTGAACTGCACTTATGGGACTCGCCACGTCACCACGTGATATTGTAGTGCTGGATATACGACCAGGGTGTACTAGGCCGCTGGTGCTTGTCAGTTCACCAGAAGGAATAGCTGCGCTAGTACTGCTCTGCTCCATACGAGGGACCTGCGGTTCTTGCACAAGGACAGAAGAAGAACATTGGGGTCTGGTACGCCTGACCTTGGCAGGGACCACAACTCCGTCGTCAGAGCTATCTGTCATGGAGCCTCTGTCCTCTACAGGATCGTATTCTGAGCCTGAATCTGACAGATGAGTGAACATCCTCTTCACTAGGGATGAGCCGAACACCCCCCGGTTCGGTTCGCACCAGAACCTGCGAACGGACCGAAAGTTCGCACGAACGTTAGAACCCCATTGACGTCTATGGGACTCGAACGTTCGAAATCAAAAGGCTAATTTGCATGGTATTGTCCTAAAAAGGGTTTGGGGACCCGGGTCCTACCCCAGGGGACATGTATCAATGCAAAAAAAACTTTTAAAAACGGCCGTTTTTTCGGGAGCAGTGATTTTAATGATGCTTAAAGTAAAAAAAAAAAAGTGAAATATTCCTTTAAATATCGTACCTGAGGGGTGTCTATAGTATGCCTGTAAAGTGACGCGTGTTTCCCGTGTTTAGAACAGTCCCTGCACCAAATGTCATTTTTAAACGAAAAAATCTCATTTAAAACTGCTTGCGGGTTTAATGTAATGTCGGGTCATGGCAATATGGATGAAAATCAGTGAGACAAACGGCATGGGTACCCCCCAGTCCATTACCAGGCCCTTTGGGTCTTGTATGGATATTAAGGGGAACCCCGCACCCAAATTAAAATAAGGAAAGGTGTGGGGCCACCAGGCCCTATATACTCTGAACAGCAGTATACAGGCGGTGCAAACAAGACAGGGACTGTAGGTTTGTTGTTAAGTAGAATCTCTTTGTAATTTTGAACGGGTACATTTTTAACGTGTTTAGCTCCAGCCAAAAAATCTTTTTTAAGCTTTTTGGAAAACATAGGGAAGGGTTATCACCCCTGTGACATTTGTTTTGCTGTCTTTCCTCCTCTTCAGAAGATTTCACCTCACTTTTTGTCCCAATGAAAAATGTTTTTTGAAAATTTGGGTTTTTTTGTGGAACAAGGATTGGAAAGCATCAGTGGAAAGGAGAATTTTTTTTCCCATATTAACTCTTACAGGAGAGAATTTCCCTTCCTAGGGGTAGATTTCATCTCACTTCCTGTTGTCTCCTTCCGTTTGCAAGTAAGAGTCGTTTCTAAGTTAGATGTTTGAAAGTAGGGTCCTGCCCTATATACTCAGCAGAAATTTGGGCCTTAGGTGTTGCTGTGGCCACAACACTGTAAGCCCTCACAGGGCCCTGCTGTGAAATATTAGATCAAGAATTGTAATTACATGCCCCTGTTGAACAGGAGCTGAAAAATTAGGCCTTAGGCACTGGTGCTGGTGCCACAACACTGCAACCCCTTACAGACACTCTAGTTGGAATGCAGGAACGAGCCCTGCTGCAAAGTATTGCATCAAAAATTGTAATTACACGCCCCTGTTAGACAGGAGCAGAAAAATTGGGCCTTGGGCACTGGTGCTGGTGCCACAACACTGCAACCCCTCACAGACACTCTAGTTGGAATGCAGGAACGAGCCCTGCTGCAAAGTATTGCATCAAAAATTGTAATTACACGCACCTGTTAGACAGGGGCAGAAAAATTGGGCCTTAGGCACTGGTGCTGGTGCCACAACACTGCAACCCCGAACAGACACTCTAGTTGGAACGCAGGAACGAGCCCTGCTGCAAAGTATTGCATCAAAAATTGTAATTACACGCCCCTGTTAGACAGGAGAAGAAAAATTGGGCCTTGGGCACTGGTGCTGGTGCCACAACACTGCAACCCCTCACAGACACTCTAGTTGGAATGCAGGAACGAGCCCTGCTGCAAAGTATTGCATCAAAAATTGTAATTACACGCCCCTGTTAGACAGGAGAAGAAAAATTGGGCCTTGGGCACTGGTGCTGGTGCCATAACACTGCAACCCCTCACAGACACTCTAGTTGGAATGCAGGAACGAGCCCTGCTGCAAAGTATTGCATCAAAAATTGTAATTACACGCCCCTGTTAGACAGGAGAAGAAAAATTGGGCCTTGGGCACTGGTGCTGGTGCCACAACACTGCAACCCCTCACAGACACTCTAGTTGGAATGCAGGAACGAGCCCTGCTGCAAAGTATTACATCAAAAATTGTAATTACACGCCCCTGTTAAACAGGGGCTGAAAAATTGTGCCTTAGGCACTGGTGGTGGCGCCCAGAACCAAAAATGTTCTTACAAGCTATCAGCGTGATGATTGAGGAGGAAGAGGACAATTACTCAGGGATAGTCACTCAGCATAGGCAGTCTTTGAAGGGATCTGAGATTTCAAAAAAAATTATTCGGTTACATCAGCATCAGGTGCTTGGTAGCTGGTGGTGATCCAAGACTGATTCATTTTTATGAAGGTCAGTCGATCGACCGAGTCGGTGGACAGACGCACCCTGTGATTGGTTACCACGCCTCCAGCAGCACTGAATGTGCGTTCCAAAAGAACGCTGGATGCAGGACAGGCCAGTAGCTCAATTGCATACTGTGCAAGCTCTGGCCAGTGATCCATCCTCAAGACCCAGTAACCCAGAGGATTTTCGGTGGGAAAGGTGTCCAAGTCTGATCTTGCCCCTAGGTATTCCTGCACCATGTAAAACAGACGCTGGCGATGGTTGCTGGAACCGATCATACCTTGGGGCTGCGGACCAAAAAATTGTCTGAACGCATCGGTCAGACGGCCACCTTCTCCACCGCTCCTTCTTTGACTGACCGAAGCCTCAGCAACACGTTGTCCAGAAACAGGAGTTTGTAACCTCCCATTCTCTGGGAACGCGTTGCACAGACCTTTCTGCAAGGCCTCCCGAAGATGTTTCATCCTCTGCTCCCTCTGCGATGGCAAGATAAGGTCCGTAACCTTACCCTTGTAACGTGGATCAAGGAGGGTTGCCAGCCAGTATTGGTCCTTCTCCTTGATACCACGAATACGAGGATCCTTACGCAGGCTTTGCAGGATCAGGGAGGCCATGCAGCGTAGGTTTGCTGAGGCATTCGGTCCGGAGTCCTCTGGGTCACTAAGGACAACATGGTCCGCAGCCACCTCCTCCCAGCCACGTACAAGTCCATGTGTTACTTGGGACTGATCCCTTAAAGACTGCTGCTGATGCTGAGTGCCAGGCTCCACCTCCATACTGACACAATCTTCCTCCTCCTCCTCCTCCTCCTCCTCCTCCTCTTCCTGTGTGATCAGCGGGCACGCAGGAACACTGTCTGGATAAAGGGGGCCTTGAGAGCTAAGGAAGTCCTCCTCTTCCTGCCTCTGTTCTGCCTCAAGTGCCCTGTCCATTATTCCACGCAGCGTGTGCTCCAACAGGTGGACAAGGGGGACAGTGTCACTGATGCATGCACTGTCACTGCTCACCATCCTCGTGGCCTCCTCAAATGGTGACAGGACAGTGCATGCATCCCTGATCATGGCCCACTGGCGTGGGGAAAAAAAACCAAGCTCCCCTGACCCTGTTCTGGTGCCATAGTCGCACAGGTACTCATTGATGGCCCTCTGCTGCGTGTGCAGCCGCTGCAGCATGGCCAACGTTGAGTTCCACCTGGTGGGCATGTCACAGATTAGGCGATTCTTGGGCAGGTTAAACTCCTTTTGGAGGTCCGTCAGCCGAGCACTGGCATTATATGACCGGCGGAAATGCACACAGACTTTCCTGGCCTGCCTCAGGACATCCTGTAAGCCCGGGTACCTGCCCAAGAACCGCTGCACCACCAAGTTAAGGACGTGAGCCAAACAGGGCACATGGGTCATTTGTCCCTGTCGGAGGGCAGAGAGGAGGTTAGTGCCATTGTCGCAAACCACCATTCCTGCCTTAAGTTGGCGTGGCGTCAACCACCTCTGAACCTGCCCCTGCAGAGCTGACAGAACCTCTGCCCCAGTGTGGCTCCTGTCCCCCAAGCACACCAGCTCAAGCACCACATGGCATCTTTTGGCCTGCGTACTTGCGTAGCCCCTTGAACGACTACGGAGCACCGCTGGTTCCGAGGAAGAGGCCATGGAGGAAGAAGAAGAGGAGGGGGTGGAGGAGAGAGGTGTGTCACAATCATTAGCATTTTGGAGGCGTGGTGGCGGAACAACCTCCAACACTACTGCACCTTGTCCTGCATCCTTCCCAGCTGCCAGCAGAGTCACCCAATGCGCCGTGAAACTTAGGTAACGTCCCTGTCCATGCCTGCTGGACCATGAGTCAGCGGTAATATGCACCTTACCGCTGACCGCCCTGTCCAGCGAGGCATGGACATTGCCTTCCACATGCCGGTAGAGAGCCGGAATCGCCTTCCGTGAGAAAAAGTGGCGTTTGGGTACCTGCCACTGAGGAACCGCACATTCCACAAACTCACGGAAGGGGGCAGAGTCTACCAACTGAAAAGGCAGCAGTTGAAGTGCCAACAATTTTGCCAAGCTAGCATTCAACCGCTGGGCATGTGGATGGCTGGGAGCAAACTTCTTTCGGCGGTGCAGCAACTGGGGCAGGGAAATTTGCCTGGTACAATCTGACGTCGGTGTACCAAAAGCAGATTGCCCACAAGTACTTGGCTGTGACACACCTAATTCTACACCTTCATTCCTCTCAGTGCAGGTCTCAGAGAGGACTGAAGGTCTAGTGGGGTTGGAAATCTCAGCTGATGAGGAGCAAGAAGAGATCCTCTTTGTTCTTTGGTGTGGGTCTTTTAGATGCGCTTGCCAGCTAACTGCATGGCAGGTCAACATATGTCTGGTCAAGCATGTGGTACCCAAGCGGGAGATGTTTTGGCCACGTGAGATACGCTTGAGACATATGTTGCAAATAGCAGCGGTGCGATCTGATGTACTCGTCTCAAAAAAGGCCCACACCAAAGGACTTTTTGAATAACGCGCAGAGACTGCAGCGCCCTGCACATGTGATGCAGTCAATGTGCTGCCCTTAGGCTGGCCCTTGGAGGGCATCCTGCCTCGTTGGTGATGTGCCGCCACCTCCTCCTCCTCCTCCTCTCTCCTATCAGGCACCCACATTGAGTCATTGACCTCATCATCCCCTCCCTCCTCATCACTGGAGCAAACCTGGCAGTATACTGCAGCAGGGGGAGCATGACTGCCAGATTGCTGTCCTTCTTGGGCACCCCCTCTGTCCGTGCTCATGTTACTGCCTTCATCGAGCTCAGTATCATTATCAGAGCCTTCCAAACGCTGGGCATCCTCCTGGAGCATGTACCCAACACTGTGGTCAAACAGTTCGAGGGACTCCTCAGGAGGACATGTTGGAGCTAGGGAAGGAGTCACTGATGACATTGAGCCGAGGGAAGAGGCCGCTGCTTTGCCAGACAAAGCACCCTGGGCATGGGTGAGAGAGGATGAGGAGGATGAGGACGGCTTGGTCATCCACTCGACCAAGTCTTCCGCATGTTGCGGCTTAACACGGCCAGCTGCCGAAAAAAAGGCCAAGCGTGTCCCATGGCCACGTGCTGATGAGGATGCACCGTCTCCACGACCAGCACTAGACACAGAGCCTTCTTGCCCTCTCTTATTGGCTTGTGACTGTCTGCCTCTCCTTCTTGGCCTTCCAGACATACTAATGGCCTGTAGCTGCACTAAGCTGGGATATATATATATATATATATATATATATATATATATATATATATATATATATATATATATATATATATACTGCAGCTAGCAAAATCAACTGCCTGCCTGTAGTATGAGAACACCACCAACCTTCTACAGGTAGCTTTAGCTGAACACTGTGAGGTGGACGCACCCCACTAATTTGTAGGTTTAGCTGAACACTGTGAGCAGGACGCACTGCACTAAATGTAAATAGTCTAGTTGCCTGACCGTGGTACTAATAGGATCAAAAGAACACCAGTAATTTTCTTCAGGTAGCTTTATATACTGTAACAAGACAAGCCTGCCTGTCAGTAGGAAGATAACAGGAACGGATCTAGCTGAACACTGTGAGCAGGACGCACTGCACTAACTGTAAATAGTCTAGCTGCCTGACCGTGGTACTAATAGGATCAAAAGAACACCAGTAATTTTCTTCAGGTAGCTTTATATACTGTAACAAGACAAGCCTGCCTGTCAGTAGGAAGATAACAGGAACGGATCTAGCTGAACACTGTGAGCGGGACGCACTGCACTAAATGTAAATAGTCTAGCTGCCTGACCGTGGTACTAATAGGATCAAAAGAACACCAGTAATTTTCTTCAGGTAACTTTATATACTGTAACAAGACAAGCCTGCCTGTCAGTAGGAAGATAACAGGAACGGATCTAGCTGAACACTGTGAGCAGGACGCACTGCACTAAATGTAAATAGTCTAGCTGCCTGACCGTGGTACTAATAGGATCAAAAGAACACCAGTAATTTTCTTTAGGTAGCTTTATATACTGTAACAAGACAAGCCTGCCTGTCAGTAGGAAGATAACAGGAACGGATCTAGCTGAACACTGTGAGCAGGACGCACTGCACTAAATGTAAATAGTCTAGCTGCCTGACCGTGGTACTAATAGGATCAAAAGAACACCAGTAATTTTCTTCAGGTAGCTTTATATACTGTAACAAGACAAGCCTGCCTGTCAGTAGGAAGATAACAGGAACGGATCTAGCTGAACACTGTGAGCAGGACGCACTGCACTAAATGTAAATAGTCTAGCTGCCTGACCGTGGTACTAATAGGATCAAAAGAACACCAGTAATTTTCTTCAGGTAGCTTTATATACTGTAACAAGACAAGCCTGCCTGTCAGTAGGAAGATAACAGGAACGGATCTAGCTGAACACTGTGGGCAGGACGCACTGCACTAACTGTAAATAGTCTAGCTGCCTGACCGTGGTACTAATAGGATCAAAAGAACACCAGTAATTTTCTTCAGGTAGCTTTATGTACTGTAACAAGACAAGCCTGCCTGTCAGCAGGAAGATAACAGGAACGGATCTAGCTGAACACTGTGAGCAGGACGCACTGCACTAAATGTAAATAGTCTAGCTGCCTGACCGTGGTACTAATAGGATCAAAAGAACACCAGTAATTTTCTTCAGGTAGCTTTATATACTGTAACAAGACAAGCCTGCCTGTCAGTAGGAAGATAACAGGAACGGATCTAGCTGAACATTGTGAGCAGGACGCACTGCACTAACTGTAAATAGTCTACCTGCCTGACCGTGGTACTAATAGGATCAAAAGAACACCAGTAATTTTCTTCAGGTAGCTTTATATACTGTAACAAGACAAGCTTGCCTGTCAGTAGGAAGATAACAGGAACAGATCTAGCTGAACACTGTGAGCAGGATGCACTTTACTAAATGTAAATAGTCTAGCTGCCTGACCGTGGTACTAATAGGATCAAAAGAACACCAGTAATTTTCTTTAGGTAGCTGTTAATACTGTAACAAGACAAGCCTGCCTGTCAGTAGGAAGATAACAGGAACGGATCTAGCTGAACACTGTGAGCAGGACGCACTGCACTAACTGTAAATAGTCTAGCTGCCTGACCGTGGTACTAATAGGATCAAAAGAACACCAGTAATTTTCTTCAGGTAGCTTTATATACTGTAACAAGACAAGCCTGCCTGTCAGTAGGAAGATAACAGGAACGGATCTAGCTGAACACTGTGAGCAGGACGCACTTTACTAAATGTAAATAGTCTAGCTGCCTGACCGTGGTACTAATAGGATCAAAAGAACACCAGTAATTTTCTTTAGGTAGCTGTTAATACTGTAACAAGACAAGCCTGCCTGTCAGTAGGAAGATAACAGGAACGGATCTAGCTGAACACTGTGAGCAGGACGCACTGCACTAAATGTAAATAGTCTAGAAGATAACAGGAATGGATCTAGCTGAACACTGTGAGCAGGACGCACTGCACTAAATGTATATAGTCTAGAAGATAACAGGAACAGATCTAGCTGAACACTGTGAGCAGGACGCACTGCACTAAATGTAAATAGTCTAGAATTTAACAGGAACGGATCTAGCTGAACACTGTGAGCAGGACGCACTGCACTAAATGTAAATAGTCTAGAAGATAACAGGAACGGATCTAGCTGAACACTGTGAGCAGGACGCACTGCACTAAATGTAAATAGTCTAGAAGATAACAGGAACGGATCTAGCTGAACACTGTGAGCAGGACGCACTGTACTAAATGTAAATAGTCTAGAAGATAACAGGAACGGATCTAGCTGAACACTGTGAGCAGGACGCACTGCACTAAATGTAAATAGTCTAGAAGATAACAGGAACGGATCTAGCTAAACTGAATACAGTGTATATATATATATATATATATGCAACACCTGGGATGCATATATATACACAATACACTGTAAGTGCAGCTAACTGACTGACTGTTCTGCCTAATCTATCTAACTCAAATTAAATGACACTGTCTCTCTGTCTATCTCTTTCAACGCCGGAACACACACTACACAGGGCCGCCGTGCAGGCGGCCTTATATAGTGTGGGGCGTGTACTAAATCCCCTGAGCCATAATTGGCCAAAGCCTCCTTGGCTTTGGCCAATTACGGCTCTCTGTTCAGGCGGCGCTGTGATTGGCCAAGCATGCGGGTCATAGTGCATGCTTGGCCAATCATCAGCAAGCAATGCACTGCGATGCCGCAGTGAATTATGGGCCGTGACGCGCCACACGAATTTGGCGCGAACGGTCCATATCGTTCGCAATTCGGCGAACGACCGAACAGCCAATGTTCGAGTCGAACATGGGTTCGACTTGAACACGAAGCTCATCCCTACTCTTCACTATCTGTCATGCTCAGAAACGTGTAGGCCTCTTCACTAGTGTACCTTCCATTTGCCATTTTGGGCTCTAAATTTAGGGGTACACTAGTGAGACTTACAGGCAAAAAAGCTCCTGACTGTTAGCGACTGTATCAAAACACTACCAAAAAACTGTTAGCGATCGCAGGGATCAGGCCTGACTCTGCGAACGCTGCAGTTATGTGGGCTTAGTGTTTCGTAAGTGTCAGTGATCGATCGATGCTGCACTTGGGTGGGCTGGCAGGGCTGGGCCGAGGGGCAAAACGCAGGTGCTAGCAGGTATCTGGGCTGATCCCGCTAACACTGTGTTTATGGGAACCCTAAACTGCTGGGGACGCTAGTGATCTGATCGGATCAGATATTGATCCATTCAG
The DNA here is from genome assembly GCA_037952925.1 of Lithobates clamitans. Lineage (NCBI taxonomy): Eukaryota > Metazoa > Chordata > Amphibia > Anura > Ranidae > Lithobates > Lithobates clamitans. The sequence goes on along the minus strand of JBBGZY010001746.1, from coordinate 187,857 downwards.
ATACTATAGCACTAAGGGAGGTGTATCCTGCGTGCGTGGGTGTTAGCGGTACTGGCGCTAACCTGACGCTGCCTGGGGCGATGCAGACCTTATCTGACCCTAAAAACGTAACTTATATCACCGTCGGGCAATTAGGGGGCTAAACCTTTATAAGGTAATAAACGGCGGGTGCCCTAAAACTATGATAAACTATAAAAAAACAAACTAACTAACTAACCAGCGTCACCCGTAACAGTTATAAGATGATCACTGGTGAAAGGGTTAACTAGGGGGCAATCAGGGGGTTAAAACCTTTAGTAGGTAGTATATGGGGGTCCCTGTCGCTATAAAACGCTGGCGGCGAACCTATATACTTACCTCCCTAACTAGCGTAACCTGTGTCACTAATACAGCGATCAGAAAAACGATCGCTTAGTGACACTGGCGACGGGGGTGATCAAGGGGTTAAGCTTTGTTAGGGGGTACCCTAGACCTAAAGAGGGGTACCCCAGACCTAAAGGGGGCTAACCCTAACTGCCCTAACACATAACTGTCACAAACTGACACCAATGCAAAAAAAAACCTGCTATTGGTGTCACTGTAACAGGGGGTACAAGGGATGATCGGGGGTGACTGGGGGGGTGAAAAGTGTGCCTGCGTGTTCTACTGTAAGTGTAGTGTTGTGCAAACTCACATTGATGTCTTCTCTCCTCGGCGCCGGAATGAAAAGACCGGCTCGAGGAGAGATGACATCACTTCCTCTGCCTCTGTTTACACTACAGAGGCAGAGGAAGTATTTCATTCGTCGGGAGCGATCGCGATGGGGTGGCCACGAAGGGATGGCCTCCCCTCACCTCTGATCGCCTGGGAACAAATGCTGGCCGCCTCTGGCACCGGGGGGGTCCAATCGGACCCCCCGCCCGCGGGAGGCAGATCACGTACAGGTACGTGATTCTGCCTGCCCGTGCCATTCTGCCGACGTATATTGTCGTGAGGCGGTCGGCAAGTGGTTAAAGTGGTTGTAAACCTCAGTCATGGAATTTGGGCAAAGGACATACAGTATATCAGTATAGGGTTTACTTATCTCTCTCCAAAGCTCTGAAAATTGTTTTTCTCTGGTGCTTTGTTCCTCTCTTATCAGCATGAGTCACTTCAGAGAAGTTTTCCTGACACATGAGATAAATTAGTGTGTGGGGGGGGTCTCAGAACGGAGCTTGTCTATTCACAACACAGTTCTTATGTATGAATGGGGGTGTGTTACTTTCCTCCAATTAGCTCTGACACAATGTAACTTCAGTCTCTCTGCCCCCTCCTCTGTGCTGCTTACAAATGAAGAAAGATTTTTAACACAATCTGCACTTTTGAAACGGTGTAGAGTGAAGACTACAGATAAACAGGTAAAATGTATGTAGGAAGATTTGTTTCATCTCTGTGTATCATCTGAGGCTGTTCACATCACTGGGTATATGTGAGGGTTTACAACCATTTTAATTTGAGTGCAAAAAATACCTGTTGATTCTGTTAGAAATCCAATAAGCTGATAATTTCACCTATGCCGGGTTAGCCCCCCCCCCCCATATCAAAATTTTTGAAAAAATCTTATGCACTTTGTTAGATCAGGTTAGATCAACCGTTGTTTGCGTTAGATCTCACACAGAAGAAGCGATATTAACAGTTATTTGCTGGGGGGGCTAACCCGTCATCAGCCCCCCCTTATCAAAAAATTGACCAAATAGTTAGCTATTTTGGAAGCAATTTGTTAGATCCGGTAAGATCAAGTGGTTTTAACGTTAGATCTCACATAATTAGAGACTTACTAAGTAATTAATGAGGGAGGGCTGCCCCCCCCTTATCAAATTTTCGGGCCAAAAATCATTCAGGCTAATAGATATTCGTTAGATCCGGTAAGATCAAGTGGTTTTAACGTTAGATCTCACATCATTTCAGAGATATTCCACATCAAAATAGAGATATTAGGTGGTACATATGGACGGGCTGGCCCCCCCTTATCAAATTTTCAGGCCAAAAATCATTCAGGCTAATAGATATTCATTAGATCCGGTAAGATCAAGTGTTTTTAACGTTAGATCTCACATAATTAGAGACTTATTAAGTGATTAATGAGGGGGGCTGGCCCCCCTTATCAAATTTTCAGCCCAAAAATCATTCGGGCTAATAGATATTCGTTAGATCCGGTAAGATCAAGTGGTTTTAACGTTAGATCTCACATCATTTCAGAGATTTTACACATCAAAATAGAGATATTAGGTGGTACATATGGACGGGCTAGCCCCCCCTTATCAAATTTTCAGCCCAAAAATCATTCAGGCTAATAGATATTCGTTAGATCCGGTAAGATCAAGTGTTTATAACGTTAGATCTCACATAATTAGAGACTTATTAAGTGATTAATGAGGGGTGGCTGGCACCCCCTTATCAAATTTTCGGGCCAAAAATCATTCAGGCTAATAGATATTCGTTAGATCCGGTAAGATCAAGTGTTTTTAATGTTAGATAGTTACATAGTTACATAGTAGGTGAGGTTGAAAAAAGACACAAGTCCATCAAGTCCAACCTATGTGTGTGGTTATGTGTCAGTATTACATTACATATCCCTGTATATTGCGGTCATTCAGGTGATTATCTAATAGTTTCTTGAAGCTATCAATGCTCCCAGCTGAGACCACCGCCTGTGGAAGGGAATTTCACATCCTTGCCGCTCTTATAGTAAAGAACCCTCTACGTAGTTTAAGGTTAAACCTCTTTTCTTCTTATTGTAATGAGTAGCCACGAGTCTTATTAAACTCTCTTCTGCGAAAAAGTTTTATCCCTATTGTGGGGTCACCAGTACAGTATTTGTAAATTGAAATCATATCCCCTCTCAAGCGTCTCTTCTCCAGAGAGAATAAGTTCAGTGCTCGCAACCTTTCCTCATAACTAAGATCCTCCAGACCCTTTATTAGCTTTGTTGCCCTTCTTTGTACTCACTCCATTTCCAGTACGTCCCTCCTGAGGACTGGTGCCCAGAACTGGACAGCATACTCCAGGTGCGGGCGGACCAGAGTCTTGTAGAGCGGGAGAATTATCGTTTTATCTCTGCAGTTGATCCCCCTTTTAATGCATGCCAATATTCTGTTTGCTTTATTAGCAGCAGCTTGGCATTGCATGCCATTGCTGAGCCTATCATCCACTAGGACCCCCAAGTCCTTTTCCATCCTAGATTCCCCCAGAGGTTCTCCCCCCAGTGTATAGATCTCACATCATTTCAGAGATATTTCACATCAAAATAGAGATATTAGGTGGTACATATGGATGGGCTGGCCCCCCTTATCAAATTTTCTTGCCAAAAATCATTCAGGCTAATAGATATTCATTAGATCCGGTAAGATCAAGTGGTTTTAACGTTAGATCTCACATAATTAGAGACTTATTAAGTAATTAATGAGGGGGGCTGCCCCCCCTTATCAAATTTTTTGGCCAAAAATCATTCAGGCTAATAGATATTCATTAGATCCGGTAAGATCAAGTGGTTTTAACCTTAGATCTCACATAATTAGAGACTTATTAAGTAATTAATGAGGGGGGCTACCCCCCCCTTATCAAATTTTCTGGCCATAAATAATTCAGGCTAATAGATATTCGTTAGATCCGGTAAGATCAAGTGGTTTTAACGTTAGATCACACATCATTTCAGAGATATTCAACATCAAAATAGAGATATTAGGTGGTACATATGGACGGGCTGGTCCCCCCTTATGGAATTTTCGGGCCAAAAATCATTCAGGCTAATAGATATTCATTAGATCCGGTAAGATCAAGTGTTTTTAATGTTAGATCTCACATCATTTCAGAGATATTCTACATCAAAATAGAGATATTAGGTGGTACATATGGATGGGCTGGCCCCCCCTTATCAAGTTTTCAGCCCAAAAATCATTCAGGCTAATAGATATTCGTTAGATCCGGTAAGATCAAGTGTTTTTAATGTTAGATCTCACATAATTAGAGACTTATTAAGTGATTAATGAGGGGTGGCTGGCACCCCCTTATCAAATTTTTGAAAAAATCTTATGCAGTTTGTTAGATCAGGTTAGATCAACCGTTGTTTGCGTTAGATCTCACACAGAAGAAGCGATATTAACAGTTATTTGCTGGGGGGGCTAACCCGTCATCAGCCCCCCTTATCAGAAAATTGACCAAATAGTTAGCTATTTTGGAAGCAATTTGTTAGATCTGGTAAGATCAAGTGGTTTTAACGTTAGATCTCACATGATTAGAGAATTATTAAGTAATTAATGAGGGGGGCTGGCCCCCCTTATCACATTTTCGGGCCAAAAATCATTCAGGCTAATAGATATTCGTTAGATCTGGTAAGATCACGTGTTTTTAATGTTAGATCTCACATAATTTCAGAGATATTCCTCATCAAAATAGAGATATTAGGTGGTACATATGGACGGGTTAGCCCCCCCTTATCAAATTTTCGGGCCAAAAATCATTCAGGCTAATAGATATTCGTTAGATCCGGTAAGATCAAGTGGTTTTAATGTTAGATCTTACATCATTTCAGAGATATTCCCCATCAAAATAGAGATATTAGGTGGTACATGTGGACGGGTTAGCCCCCCCTACATGCAATTTTCTGGCCAAAAATCATCTAGGCTAATAGATATTCGTTAGATCCGGAAAGATCAAGTGGTTTTAACGTTAGAGAAATTAGGTGGTAGTACGTAAGGATGAAATTAGATCTCACATAATTAGAGACTTATTAAGTGATTAATGAGGGGGGCTGACCCCCTCTTATCAAATATTCTGGCCAAAAAAACCCCGGCTAATTGATATTCATTAGCTCCGGTAAGATCAAGTGATTTTAATGTTTGATTATCCATAATTACAGGGATATTATGGATATTTGGTAACGATGTACGTATATCCATACTAGTGTCTATATCTGAGGCGGTGATGAGCATTTTCACGTGTACCAGTGAGGAGTGCCATTGAGCATACCGAGGTATGCTGAAATTATGTGGGACATTAATCGACAGGTGTGTCCAAGCCCAGTGAAGCCTGAAGCACAGTGACAGAAGCCAGAGGGAAACTTTGGAGGGCTCTGGTGAAGGAGTCAACCGTGTGCCCATCTACGGTAGCTGGCTCAAAACCAATGACACGAAGAGACAGCAGCAAAAGTCCAAACCCTTGCAGAGGGCCCCCCATTGTTGCCTCCAAACAACCCAGTGTCCTGTTTCTTTTGACAAATGCTGCCTGGTGACGGAGAGTCAATGCACACCAGACTCTCAGAACTTAGCACAGATTTAAGCCCAATCAGAACCTCTCAGAGAGGAGCGCGGATACAAACCACCGAACAGGCCAGGGCCACCACTTCCTCCATGCTCCCTGACAAGCTGGTGGGACCTTCTCCTGTTCCCATCCAAGTAAAGGGAGTCTACACCAAGGCCCTTCTGGATACTGGAGCTTAAGTGACTCTTCTCTACAGAGACTTCTATGACAGGCACCTCAAGCACCTGCCTTTGCAGAAGTTGGAAGAGCTGCAGATATGGGGCATTGTGACTCAGAACTTCCCCTATGATGGCTATCTACTGGTCAAGCTGACCTTCGATCCCCCCATGGCTGGGAAAGCCAAGACTTTTGAAACTCAGGCAGTGGTCTGTCCTCGCCCACCAGGGGCCAATAAGAGTTCTCTCATCATAGAGACCAATACTGATCTTGTCAGAAGGCTGTTGACACCTCTTGTTCTGGAGCCGGGCACTTCAACTACAAGTTTGCACCCCATGCTGAGACAAGCCTACCAGCACCTGGTACAAAAACAGAAGGGAAAGATCTGGCGCTTGGACCAGTGTGAGAAGGTGTTACAGCCTGGTAAAGTGGCCTATTTACGAGCATCTGTCAAGCTAAATTGGAAGCAAGCAGGCCCTTTCAGTGTCCTTGAATCAGACGGACAGAGAGAAGACATAGGAGTGGAGATAATTCCCGAGGTGGTTTCAACCAAAGGGTTGCAAAGAAGTCACGGAAAGATCTTGGTTAGTGTCCACAACATAACAGCCTCGCCAGTGAAGATGCCGGCTCAGATGTTGCTGGGACAAGTGAATCTGGCCACCCCAGTCCTGCCGTCTGATTAGGTGGGGGGAGCAAAGGATGGGATCTCTGTGGAGGAGCTCTATCCGAAAAATACTCCCCTTTTGCCTGAATGGAAAGAAAGGGCCAAGACTCAGCTCCTGAGATGGCAGGCTGCATTCTCCAAGAGTGAATTTGATGTGGGGTGTACAAAAAGTGCCCAATACCAGATCCATCTCTTCGAGTGCATAAGCCGTTCAGGGAAATAGTTTGATGGATTCCTTTAGGTGACTTGGAGGATCTGCATGAACAACTGGCAGAGTTGAAGAGGGCAGGTATCATCCGAGTCCCAGAGTCTATACGCTTCCCTAATAGTGGTGGTACAGAAGAAGAATGGGTCACTGAGGCTGGGTATTTACTACCGGACGCTGAACTTAAGGACCATTCCCGACCAATATACCACCCCAAGGATAGAAGATGTCTTGCAGAGCCTGTCAGGAGTGAAGTGGTTCAGCATGCTGGATTTGAAGAGTGGATATTACCAAATCCCCATGCACCCTGAGGATCGGGAGAAGACCATTTTCATTACCCCGCAGGGGATCTTTGGATTTGACTGTATGCATCAAGGCCTCTCTGGTGCCCCAGCCACCTTCCAAAGGCTAATGGAGAAGACCGTGGGTGACATGAAACTGATCGAGGTGTTGGTGTACTTAGACGACATCATCGTTTTCAGCAAGACCCTGGAAGAGCACGAAGAGTTTCTGCAGAAGGTCCTTAAGAGACTCCATGATGAGGGGGTTGAAGCTGTCTCTGGAAAAGTGCAGTTTTATCAACCCTCGGTCAACTACCTTGGTCACATTGTGTCTGCTGATGAAGTGTCCACTGACTTTCTGGCCGAGGCCTACCAACGGGACTGAGCTTAGGTCATTTCTGGGATTCTGCTCTTATTACAGAAGATTTGTCAAGGGATTCGCTAAGACGCTGACCCTGATCTGGCGAAGCCTGTCAGACCAGCTGGAGGGCCCAGAAAACCCAGAGAGTCCATTCAGGAACAATTGACTCTGAAGTGTGAAGAGGTTTTAGGCAGCTGAAGTGAAGCCTAACAACCGCTCCAGTCGTGGCCTATGAAGATCCAACCAGGCCATACGAGCTACACTTTGACGCCAGTCGAGATGGGTTAGGTAGGGTGCTATATCAAGAACATGACTGCCATCTACAGCCTGTTGCCTACGTGAGTTGGAACTTGGCCCCCGCCGAGAAGAACTATCCCATGCACAAACTTGAGTTTCTGGCCTTGAAGTGGGTGGATAAGCTGAGGGATTACCTGTATGGAGTGGAGTTCGTGATCAAGACCGACATGCTCTCACCTACATCCTCACTACCACCAAGTTGGACGCCACGGGTCACAAATGGTTGGCTGCTCTATCAGGGTTTATTTTCAGCCTGAAGTATCGACCGGGGTCAGGAAACAAGACGCTGATGCTTTGTCAAGAAAGCCCCATTGTTCCAGAGACCCTCCAGAAGAATAGGCCCAACTGACACCTGAAGGGTACGAGCCTTATGTCAAGGAGCAGAACATCAACCTGGAGTAGGATCCAGGACCGAAGAGGTTGGAGTGTCAGCCGTTGGTGTCCCCAGATGTTATTGCAATGTCGCCCAAGTCAGGGATGAAGGTCTGCCCAAGCTGTCAAAGACCTGTGGAGGGACCAGTTAGAGGACCCTCCCTGTAGCTTGGCATTCAAGGCCTTGGAGAGCCAATGCCCTGACTTTCTCCTCACTGACTCCCCGAAGGAAACCCATCTGCTGCACCGAGAGTAGGATTGGTTTCAGGTGCACAGAGGGTTGGTCTACCGAAGGAGCCCCTCTGACGATTCTGAAGAAAAATGCCAGCTATTCCTACCTGAAAAACATACGGAGACAGTATTAACTGCCCTACTATCAGAAATCATGAATCATACCGAGACAGAAGTATAGTTAAATCACCCTTCTTTATTAATAATAAGGTAAATAGAGTAAGCGTAGTCAAAACAAGTCAGAGTTCAGTAACCGGATCGGGTAGTCAGCCAAGCAAATGTCAGAGAGAGAGATATAAAAGTAGTAGTACAGCAAGCAGGATCAGGAGCCAGAAGGAACGTCAGCCTAGCAAGTCTTCAACAGGAACGCAAGAGAAAGACTCTGTGATTTTGACAAAGGTGAAGGCAGAGATCAAGTGAGCTGGACAACTTGCTGGGTAACTGTGGAGAGAAATGGGAGCTGGCAATTAGCCGACAGCTGAGCGGCCAGCTCAGAGAAGGAAGGGCTGAGCCCAGCCCTGACACCTACATGACAACCATGGCCACCTAGGGCCCAAGAGGACTTTTCTCCTGGTGAGGGACCGGTTCTACTGGCCCTGCATGCAGACTGAAGTTGAGGACTATTGCCACTCCTGCATCAGATGTATCCAAAGGAAGACTTTGCCTCACCGAGCTGCCCCAATGGACCATCTTCAGAGCCAAGGACCCATGGAGCTGGTGTGCATTGACATTCTGTGCTTGGAGCCTGATCTGAGCGGGCAGGGAAATATCGTGGTAGTGACTGACCATTTCACACGGTATGCCCAGGCGTTTTCCACGAGGGACCAACAAGCATCCATGGTGGCCAAGATCTTCGCTGAGAAATTCTTTGTGCACTATGGTCTGTCCCAACGCATCCACACTGATCAAGCGAGAGATGTCAAGAGTAGTCTCATCAAGAGACTTTCAGACCTCAAGGAGATCCTCAACTAGAGAGATTCAACTGAACCCTCCTGGATATACTTGGAACTCTAAGTTCAGAACAAAAGCAGCACTGGAGCAAGCATATAGTGGCTATTGTGCATGCTTATAACAGCACCGCCAATGATGCCACAGGTTACTCTCCCTATAGTTTGATGGTCAGACCGTAGGCCCGGCTGCCAGTAGACTTGGCCTTCGGCACATCCCTCAACCATACCTTAGCAACTTTCCACAGAGGGTATGTGGATCGCCTGCAGAAACGTCTGAAAACCACCTATGATAAGGCCCAAGCTGCCTCATATGCCCGAGGGCAGAGAAACAAAATAAACTTTGACCTTAGGGTACGAGTGCAGGACCTACAGCCGGATGACAAGGTACTGCTGAGAAACCTGGGTGTCCCTGGAAAGCACAAGTTGGCTAACTGCTGAAAGTCGCAGCCCTATGTCGTTTGCAAGCATCTGCCCAGACACCCAGTATATCAAATCCGGTCAGAGGGAAGCACAGGCCTGCTGAAGACTTAGCATCACAATCATCTGTTGCCTCTGTCAGAAGCAGTTCATGTGCCACCACAGCCAGATTTACAGTCCACACCCACAGCCTCTCAAAGATCCTGGCCAGTGACTAGATCTCACTCTGTACCCCTTGCTGAAGATGAAAACAGCGAGGATGAAGAGAAAGATTGTCTGTGGCCATCTCGAATGCCAGGGCCTGCCACACCCTCCCTTTCTTCTCCTCCCAAGGTAACTGAGGTGACTTTCAGGCCAGATGCTCCTGAGTTTGTACCTCAAAGTCCACCTTTTGAAGAGTTGGAAGACAATCAATCTTCCCTGCTGACAACAGACCCCTAAGACTTTCCATCCTTCATTGAGGAAGCTGAAGCTGATATGCAGGAAGAAGAAGAGACCAGTGTGCCTGTAACCCCAAAACCTAAAGAACAGCAAGAGCGAAGGGTTTTCACCCGCCCAAAAGACTAACATATGATACTTTGAGTGAAAGCTCTGAGGAGGTCGTTCTCATTGCAAAAAGGACTCTTGAAGAAACTGACCCTTCCACTGCAGATTTGGTGGTGGACAATCCCAACTCACTGTCAGGGCTGGGCTCAGCCCTTCCTTCTCTGAGCTGGCCACTCAGCTGTCAGATAATTGCCAGCTCCTATCTCTCCACAGTTACTCAGCTGTTGATGATATCCTGCTCGTCAGTCCTGCCTACATAAGCCGTCGCCTTCGCCTTGGTCAACATCACAGAAACAATCTCCTGCGATCCTGTTCAAGACTTGCTTTGCTGACATCCCTTCTGGCTCCAGATCCTGTTTGCTGTTCCACTACATTGATCCTTGACTTCTGGCTTGGCTGACTATATGTTCCGGTTACTGAACTTTGGCTATGTTTTGACTACGTTGTTCTTTTTACTTTTATTATTAAACAAGTGTGATTTAACTGTACTTCTGTCTTGGCCTGATTTCTTGGTTTCTGACACTCAGCCCCTGGCACAGCTGGGCCATTCCAGTTAACCTCCCCTCCTATGCTAATTGTTGGGATGTTCCTCTGCCAGGGTTTTATGCAGATGTAAATTGTATGGTTTCCTGTGCACACTAACCTGTTTTTTTTCCGTGTGTATATCAAAAGCATGTAACAGGTCATACACTCTTTACCTCCTTTGGTGGACCAAAGGTTCTTTGGTGGGGGGAGTGTGTAGCGGGGGCTACTCTATTACCCATGGTCCCGCACCTCCCGCCATTCCTGCCAGCGACCGCCGGACTAAATAGACACTAACATAGTCACTCACTGAGGGAGAGCACACCTGTCAGTCCCTGTGGGGGATTTCTCCCCCTCCCTCTCCTCTTCCTGCGTCCCTATTGGCAGGGAGAGGAAGCCAATCAAGCAGCAGCAGAGGACCACGGCCCACAATACAGCCCCATTGATTTCTACAGGGGGTGGAACTACCAAGCCCAGCCTGCTTTGCGAGAAGGGGGGGCTAGCTAAAGACTTAAACTTGTTGGTCTGAGGAGAGATCACCATGAGGCAGGGAGGTGAACTGAGGTGTGAGGAGAGACTACACGCACCCGCTGAAGAACCATGCAAAGAAGGTTCCAGAGACGGTTGAAGATGAATGTACCTTCTGTACCACCTAAAATCTCAATTTTTTATGGAATATCTCTGAAATGATGTGAGATCTAACGTTAAAACCACTTGATCTTACCGGATCTAACGAATATCTATTAGCCTGAATGATTTTTGACCAGAAAATTTGATAAGGGGGGGCCAGCCCGTCCATATGTACCACCTAATATCTCTATTTTGATATGGAGTATCTCTGAAATGATGTGTGATCTAACGTTAAAAACACTGGATCTTACCGGATCTAACGAATATCTATTAGCTTGAATGATTTTTGGCCAGAAAATTTGATAAGGGGGGCCAGCCCCCCTCATTAATCACTTAATAAGTCTCTAATTATGTGAGATCCAACGTTAAAACCACTTGATCTTACCGGATCTAACGAATATCTATTAGCCTGAATGATTTTTGAACAGAAAATTTGATAAGGGAGGGCCAGCCCGTCCATATGTACCACCTAATATCTCTATTTTGATGTGGAATATCTCTGAAATGATGTGAGATCTAACATTAAAACCACTTGATCTTACCGGATCTAACGAATATCTATTAGCCTGAATGATTTTTGGCCCGAAAATTTGATAAGGGGGGGCCAGCCCGTCCATATGTACCACCTAATATCTCTATTTTGATGTGTAATATCTCTGAAATGATGTGAGATCTAACGTTAAAAACACTTGATCTTGCCAGATCTAAGGAATATCTATTAGCCTGAATGATTTTTGGCCCGAAAATTTGATAAGGGGGGGCCAGCCCCCCTCATTAATCACTTAATAAGTCTCTAATTATGTGAGATCTAACGTTAAAAACACGTGATCTTACCAGATCTAACGAATATCTATTAGCCTGAATGATTTTTGGCCCGAAAATTTGATAAGGGGGGGCCAGCCCCCCTCATTAATCACTTAATAAGTCTCTAATTATGTGAGATCTAACGTTAAAAACACTTGATCTTACCGGATCCAACGAGTATCTATTAGCCTGAATGATTTTCGGCCCGAAAATTTGATAAGGGGGGCCAGCCCGTCCATATGTACCACCTAATATCTCTATTTTGATGTGGAATATCTTTGAAATGATGTGAGATCTAACGTTAAAACCACTTGATCTTACCGGATTTAACGAATATCTATTAGCCTGAATGATTTTTTGCCCGAAAATTTGATAAGGGGGGGCCAGCCCCCCTCATTAATCACTTAATAAGTCTCTAATTATGTGAGATCTAACGTTAAAAACACTTGATCTTACCAGATCTAACGAATATCTATTAGCCTGAATGATTTTTGGCCAGAAAATTTGATAAGGGGGGGGCTAACCTGTCTATATGTACCACCTAATATCTCTATTTTGATGTGGAATATCTCTGAAATGATGTGAGATCTAACTTTAAAACCACTTGATCTTACCAGATCTAACGAATATCTATTAGCCTGAATGATTTTTGGCCTGAAAATTTGATAAGGGGGGGGGCAGCACCCCCTCATTAATCACTTAATAAGTCTCTAATTATGTGAGATCTAACGTTAAAAACACTTGATCTTACCGGATCTAACGAATATCTATTAGCCTGAATGATTTTTGGGCCAAAAATTCGATAAGGGGGGGGGGGGGTCAGCCCATCCATATGTACCACCTAATATCTCTATTTTGATGTGGAATATCTCTGAAATGATGTGAGATCTAACGTTAAAACCACTTGATCTTACCGGATCTAACGAATATCTATTAGCCTGAATGATTTTTGGCCCGAAAATGTGATAAGGGGGGCCAGCCCCCCTCATTAATTACTTAATAATTCTCTAATCATGTGAGATCTAACGTTAAAACCACTTGATCTTACCAGATCTAACAAATTGCTTCCAAAATAGCTAACTATTTGGTCAATTTTCTGATAAGGGGGGCTGATGACGGGTTAGCCCCCCCAGCAAATAACTGTTAATATCGCTTCTTCTGTGTGAGATCTAATGCAAACAACGGTTGATCTAACCTGATCTAACAAACTGCATAAGATTTTTTCAAAAATTTTGATATGGGGGGGCTAACCCGGCAGAGGTCAAAGGTCGTCCTGTTTCCATGTCGCATAGAGAGGAGAATTGGGGAAAGCTTGAGGCTTTTCCTGATTTCCCTCCAGGCAATAGCTGTGTCTCTCAGCAGGAGATTGTGTTGGTATAAAGGTGGGATTGATTTCCATTTGCTCTGGAGGAGGGCCACTAGGGAGAACGGGTGGGCCATTGCAGACTCCATGGAGTAATTGGAGTACCACGAGAATTGAGATATCCAGTCCAGGCTGATTCTTAATAAGCACGACAGGTTAGAAGTTCTAACATTTGGGAGATTGATACCCCCTTCACGCCTGGGAAGATATAATTTCTTTAAGGCTATACGTGGTCATTTGTTTTGCCATAAAAATTTTGAAATGGCTGAATTGAGGAGTTTAACATCTTTATGGTGAAGAAGTAAGGGAATAGTTTGCAGAGGATATAATAATATAGCAAAACTGACCATTTTCACCAAGAGACACCTTCCCAAGAGCGAAAGAGGCAGATCCATCCAGTTAACTAATTCCTGAGAAATTTTTGCAATCAGAGGAGGGTAGTTAAGGTGGTATAGAGAAGAGGGTAGTTTTCCTATTTTAATTCCAAGATAGGTGATGTGGGAGCTAGCAACTGAGAAAATGGAGTGTTGGGTCCAGGTGGGGTTAGAGAGAGTTCCTATGGGGAGAATTTCACTTTTGTCGTAATTTATGCGGAGACCTGAGCAGGTCCTAAATTCGTCAAATACTTTTTTGATGGTTCACATGTTGGAGGAGGGGTTCGCCAAAAATATAAGGACATCGTCTGCAAAGAGGGAGGTGTGCAGGTCACGTTTGCCAATTGTAATGCCATTAAGGGGGGCTCTTTGAGCTAGATGTCTGGATAGGGGTTCTAGCGCAACATTGAAAAGGAGTGGGGATAGGGGGCAGCCTTGACATGTACCCTTGTGTAGGCGGAATTCGTCTGAGAGTAGGCCTGCTGCCACCAATTTAGCTGCAGGGGCCATGTACATGATGTTAATGAGATGGCAGAAAGGGCCTGTGAAGCCCATTTTCATCATAGCCATGGAGAGCCATTCGAAGCTGACATTATTGAAGGCTTTCTCCGCATCTAATGTAATGATGGCGAAGACGCCGTCCAGATTATTTTTAGCATGTTCCAGTGCCAACATGACTTTACGGATGTTTAGAGTGGCTGTTCTGCCTTTCACAAAAGCAGATTGGGCTGGGTGTATCAGGGAGGGGATGATGGCAGCAAGCCTAGTAGCGATAATTTTGGATAAGATTTTGACATCTAGGTTTAATAGGGAGATGGGTCTATAGGAGCCTGGGTCTTGGGTGTCTTTGCCTTTTTTTGAGAGTAGTTTGATAATGGCCTGGTTGCCTGTTGGTAAATATGGTCCGCCGGACCATATACCATTGTAGACCTTGTGTAGAGCGGGTTCTGTGATAGTTTGTAAGGTTTTGTAGAATTCACTAGTGAATCCGTCTGCACCCGGGGCTTTGGAGGGAGTTAAGTTGCGTATGGTGCTAGAGATTTCGGGTAGTGAGATAAGAGCATTTAGGGCTTCTAGTTGCGAGGAGGTGACTTTTGGAATATCTACATTTTTTAGGAAGGAGAGTGCCATTTGTTTGTCTATGGAATCTGGAGTGTAAAGTGCTTGATAGTATTTAAGCATTGTTCTATTTATCGTTTGCGGAGTGGTGTTTATGTCGCCGTTAGTATCTCGAAGGGAAGTAATGTGGGTCGGGCAGAAAGGTCCCTTGCAGAGCCTGGCTAATAATTTGCCTGCTTTATTGCCGAACTTGTGGAGGGTGGCGTCTAAGTGTGCTCTTTATGTTAATTCAAGTGTGTCTGCCCAGGTGTCGAACACCCTCTTGGCTGCCCGCCATTCGGTTCTAGTGTCAGGGGAGTCCATGGTATATAGGGATCTTTGTGCCTGATGTAGTCGTGCACTGGCTAATTTGTATTGTGATAAGGTATTTTTTTTGAAGGAGGTAGCATATGAGATGATCCGACCCCTGAGGAATTCTTTGCCGGCATCCCAGAAGAGGTTCGGATCATCCAAGTGGGGGGCATTGGCAGTGGAGTATTCCATCCATGATTTTTCCATGGATTTTTGGAAGTCAGTGTTGTTGTGGAGGAATGAAGGGAAGCGCCATATCTTGGGATGGGGAGGTAGATCGAGATTGTTGAGTTGCACTGAAATTGGAGCATGGTCGGATACTGCAATGTCAAGGATGTCTGCACCAGATAACATAGGGATTAGGTTTTGAGAGCCAAAAAAATAGTCTATTCTGGTGAACACATTGTGAGGGTTGGAAGAAGTGAATTAGAGGTGAATTCCCTGTCCGTAGGGTGTGTTAGGTGCCAAAGGTCTAGGAGGTGGAGGGATTCCATGGTGGATGCAAAATGCGTGGGTGTGGTGGGGTCAAGTCCTGTCCTGAGGCGTTTTGGGGAGGATCTGTCATTATTATTATTATTATTATTATACAGGATTTATATAGGGCCGACAGTTTACGCAGCACTTTACAACATTAGGGCAGACAGTACAAGTACAATACAATTCAATACAGGAGGAATCAGAGGGCCCTGCTCGTTAGAGCTTACAATCTAGGAGGGAGGGTCAAGTTATACAAAGGGTAATAGCTGTGGGGGATGAGCTGATGGAGAAAATAGTGCAGTTGTTAGATGGAGGCAGGATAGGCTTCTCTGAAGAGGAAAGTTTTCAGGGATCACCTAAAAGTGGATAAAGTTGGAGACAGTCTGACAGATTGGGGTAGGGAATTCCAGAGGATGGGCGAGGCTCGGGAGAGGAACGGAGATGGCGATTAGGTTGGTATTTTGAGACTAGGTTAGTGATGTAGCTGGGGGCAGAGTTGTGGATGGCTTTGTAACTTATTGTTAGTATTTTGAATTTAATTCATTGGGCGAGTGGTAGCCAATGGAGGGATTGGCAGAGAGGGGTAGCAGACACTGAGCGGTTTGTAAGGTGGATTTTTGTCATCAGATTGATGAAGGATATCATTGAAATCTCCTCCAACTAAGTGTGGGAGGTGGGTGTTTTGGAGTAGCCATGAAGTTAGTTCACCATAGAAGGTTTTACCGGGGTTGTTAGGAGCATATACGTTTGAAATCACCAGATCTTTGTATCCCAGTTGGATATGTGCTGAAATGAACCATCCCTGGCAGTCTGATTGTACGGATAAAACCATGCAGGGGAGGTTCTTGTGTATTAGCAGGACACCTGCTTTGCGCCCATTTTCATCTGAGCCTATGACTGTGCCCACCCAAAGTTTTTTTATGCGA
The DNA here is from genome assembly GCA_037952925.1 of Lithobates clamitans. Taxonomy (NCBI): domain Eukaryota; kingdom Metazoa; phylum Chordata; class Amphibia; order Anura; family Ranidae; genus Lithobates; species Lithobates clamitans. The sequence continues at coordinate 171,594 of JBBGZY010001746.1, read as the reverse complement.
GGAAAATCAGGGGTTGATAAGTGAGTTTCCTGGAGAAGAGCGATATTAGTTTTAATTCTTTTGAGCTGTCGGAGGACCTTCATTCTCTTGTTAGGGGATCTAAGCCCTTTTACGTTCCAAGAGACAATTTTCATGTTGGGGGGGTGAGAGAGGGAAATGGGCCGGGTTTACAAAATTATCACCATGTAGTTGGTGTAGTGAGGTCGTTACCATATCAGGATATATGAAATTGTCACCGCTATGTAAGAGTGATATCATGGAGACTAGTGGCGTGCCAGTGCCCCAGGGTAGATGGTAGAGGGGGGGGGGTGGTAGGGGGGAAAACCTGAAACAAAAATAACACATGCAATCGAATGAACTTCACTTTTTTCCGCATGGTGTCACTGTGTAGGCCAGCTCCCAGTACATGACCTTGATGTTATGACATGTGAGCGCCCACTTTTGGATAAAAGATTTTTGAGCGGCTGTCACAGGTCATGCATAGGGGGAGATAGTGGGGCTGCACACAGTGAGGCCAGGTGGAATAGTATGCTATAACAGAAACACTGTACATAAAAAAACAAATATTCCTAGCTAAAAGAAAAGAAAGTTACTTAGAACACATTGATGTATATATGACCACCATTGCGGTGGTGTCATTACTAATGAAAAGATAGAAAAGCAGCGAAGAACTTATGCGGAGCAGCTGCAAACCTGAGGTGCTGTTTGGGGTGTGAGCTAGAACAAGTAACTTGCAGGGAGAGAGTTTACGTTCACCAACTTAGCACAGAGTGGTACGGTGGTGATCCGGAGCCGAGGGTCTGAAACGTTTGGGGGAGTCTTTTCGTGGGCTCCTTTGGTCCAGGGAGCGGTTAATTGGGGGTGCTTTGGATGGAGTGTGGGGGGCTGGGCCTGTATGCAGAGACCGTAAGAAAGCTTCTGCTTCAGAGGGGTCTTGAAATGAAAGTTGTTCACCGTTCGGGGTCTTGAGGCGAAGAGTGGCTGGGAAAGCCAGAGTGAATTTGATTTGTTGTTTAAAAAATTCCGTGCAGACCTGCTGAAAAGCTTTCCTTTTCTTTGAGACCTCAATTGAGTAATCAGCAAATATCAGGACCCTTGTTCCATCAATTTGGAGTGAGCGGGATTGTCTGAATTTTTGTAGAATAAGGGCCTTATCAGAGTAGTTTAGGTATTTGGCGATTATTGGTGGGGGTGTTTTGCATTCAGAATTAGCAGATCCTATGCGGTGGGCCCTTTCCACTGTGCAGGGGCCTGGAAGGCCTAGTGCTTCTGGGATACGGATGGTGCAGAACTCAGATAGAGCAGGAGTCTGCAGCGATTCTGGGATGCCCACGAATCGCAGGTTGCTCCTTCTGGATCTATTTTCTAAATCGTCCAGTTTTTGGATAATGTATTGATTGGTCTTGTCCTGGGATTGTTCCGTGGCTTGCGCCTGGTAGAGCTCTTCTTCCATGTTAGATAGACGGTGCTCTAAGTCGTTAAGTCTAGCAGTGTGTTCCCCTAGTTGGGCCTTGATATCCTTCATGCCTGCATTGACAGCTTTTTCCACCGATGCAGCTATCATGGGGGATAGGAGAGCAGCTACAGCCTGCGCTATGCGCTCTATGGTATTGTCTCCAGCTTGCTGTGTGGAGGGGGCATACTGTATGGAGGAGGCATGCTGTGCAGTGGAGGCTTGTGAGGAGGGGGGAGAGACCGTGCAGCCGCTTACCTCCATTGCCGCCGTCAGTGCGTCTGCAGGAAGATCGGTGTAGGCCGGAGCTGGGCCCTCAATTTGTGGCTGAGTCGGCGGCGCCGCCAGGGCCGTTTGCGTGCGGGCTCCGCTTTTTTCCACAAACCGGTCCATGGAAGGGAGAAGTCACCCAGGGGAGGATGTGTGCCCGTGGGGCTGCTCAGACAGGTTTTATATGCCGGTATTGTGTCGTGCTGTGAGAACCAAGGAGAGGAGCAGTCACTTCATGCGGCGCCGGAACCGGAAGTACTATCTTTTTTACATTCTGCTATAAAACACATCCAGTAAAAAAATGTAAAAAATCTAATTTCTTCATCAATTTAGGCCAATATGTACTCTGCTACATATTTTTGGTAAAACAATACCAATAAGCATATATTGATTGGTTTGCTCCAAAGTTATCGCGTCTACAAACTATGGGATATATTTCGAGACTTACATTTTTAAAATATTTTATACTAGTAATGGCGGTGATTAGCGATGTTTAGCAGAGCTGTGACATTGCGGCAGACAAATCTGACACTAAGTGACACTTTTTGAGGACCAGTGACACTAATACAGTGATCAGTGCTAATAAAAAGCACTGTCACTGTATAAATGACACTGTCAGGGAAGGGGTTAACATCAGGGGCAATCAAAGGGTTAAATGTGTTCCTGTTTGCAAAATGGAAATTTTCGCCCAATTTTCTTATCGTTTATTTCTGCCATAACTCTAGGTGGGTGCTAGAGGAAAACAGAGATCCATGTTCCTGCTTAGCAGAAACATGAGATCCCCATTTTCCTTTCTGGCAGAACAGTGGTCTGCCTTGTTTACATAGGCAGACCGCTGTTCTGCCTCTCTATGAATGATCATTGGGTTCCCAGCTGCTGTCAGACCAGCTGATTGGCTACTGCTGTGTCCAATCACAGCAGGAGCAGGGCGTATCCCAGAGCCAATGGAAGATATCACATACAGGTACATGATGTTGTGCTAAGGGGCCAGCATGCTGCAGTAAATGTACATGGGGAAGTCCTTAAGTGGTTAGAAATTGAGGCACAGATGGGGATAGAACCCATCATCTTTGGTTGATGAGACCAATGCCTTACCACTTGGCCACTGCACCCTCTACTGTTGAGGTAGTTGTATGTCACAAGTTGTATTTGCACATCCGACAATACATTTATTAGTTGATTCCCTGTGCGATATTTAGTAATATTCTGTTACTGGAAGAGATAAGAAATGTTGGGGGATTATAGAATTATAGATACTACACTGTATCTGTGAAAAAACATCCTTACAATTGCAGAAAATACATGTCGTCTTTACCATAAGTGATGTGGTTCACTAATTTATCTCAAACATTTTTTTCAATGAGTTGGGATTACAGAACAAGGGACAGATGGGGATTGAACCCATGATCTTTGGTTTACGAGACCAACACCTTACCACTTGGCCACTGTACCCTCCGGTATGGTTGGTTGAATTTGTTAATAAAAATAAGAAAAGCGGTAAGATAAATCACCTGCAGCCAATAGGAATGAGTCCGATGTCCGAGTGGAACGTAAGTATGCAAAAAAAAAAGCAAAATTTAAAAAAAAACAACCGTTTTTTTGGGAGCAGTGATTTTTTTAATGCTTAAAGTGAAACAATAAAAATGAAATATTCCTTTAAATATCGTGCCTGGCCGACCATGGGTCGGATGGGCATTTCACTCAACCTATACATCACACGCACGTGGAGTATCAGTTTTGGTGGCCAAATCGGTACAATTTGAACTTATAGAGGTTTCCACAGACCCGCAGGGACGGTATGTCTTTTTATCTGTCAAGCTATATGGGGAACCTTTCCTTATTTTGGCTTTCTATGTACCCCCCCCATTCTCCATACCCATAATCTTAGAGGGCTTCACATTCATGACCAAACACCCCACAGTCCAGGCGGTCTGGCTGGGGGATTTTAACACCACACTAAACCCCTCGGTAGATAGGCTTCAACCCTCGAATCCACAACCAATAACCAACAGAGAAACCAAATTTGCCAAGCTAATTTCCTCCTTTCACCTTGTGGATTCTTGGAGATACAAATACCCACACAAACAATTATTCTCTTGTTTCTCTTCCTCCCATGGCTCTATGTCTAGAATTGACATGATACTGTTATCACAAAGTCTCACACCCCGACTGCTAGAGACGGCTTTTTCTCCCAGGCTGTTGTCTGACCATAGCCCATACTGGATTACACTAAGCGTGCCCACTGACAAACCAAAGCGGAATTGGCGATTAAACCCGTTCTGGCTCTCACTGCTCCCTGAGGATGATGAACTTATGAATGAGTGGAAGTCGTTCTTCAGGAATAACGACCGCTCAGCTTCCCTGACAACAATCTGGGAGTCTTTTAAATCTCATGTTCGCATGATACTCTCAACCCGCATTAACAGAATTGAAACAGATTCCTCTGGAGAGCTTGATAGAGCGATAGCGGTACTATCCCAATCCGAACAAAACTATATAGATGATCCCTCTCCCGCAAATGCAGACTTACTTAAACTTCAAGCCAGAGTAGTAGCCCAACTCCAATATGGGAAAGAAAGACACAAAATGTTCTTTGCTAGACAAAAGCTGTTTGAGCACGGGGAAAAGGCTGGCAAGCTCCTAGCATACCTGGTACATAGTGAAGATAGACCCCCTGTGGTAATATCTTTACACGGTCCTGGCGGTGAATACATCACTAATCCCCTCACAGTAACCTCTATGTTCAGGGATTTTTTTATTGACCTCTACACCTCAAAAAGTCCTGAGGATAAGGGCCCAATGAACTCCTTTTTGGAGGAGACCGCATTTCCCCAGTTAACAAAAGACCAGGTTGACCTCCTTGAGGCACCACTCACTGAGGAAGAAATAGCGTTGGCTATTGCTGGATTTGCCAGGTCCAAATCCCCGGGCTCGGACGGCCTACCTATAGAATTTTACTCCCAATTCGGCGATTTTTTGATCCCAAAACTTCTAACCTTATATAATCACCTATTCGAGACATTTACACTCCCCGCTACTATGAGAGAGGCAACAATAGTCCTCATACCCAAACCGGGAAAAGATCCAGGATACCCCGAATCATACCGCCCAATCTCCCTATTACAAGTAGATATCAAGATATTAGCCAAGGTACTCTCCCTCAGACTCAATCAGGTCATTCTCTCCCTGATACATACGGATCAGGCGGGGTTCATGCCTGGTCGTAACACCTCGTTCAACCTACGAAAATTGTTCATAAATTTGCAGGCCACACATGAAAATGTGGGATCCCGGGTGATCGTGACGCTTGACACGGCCAAGGCATTCGACTCCGTGGAGTGGGGATACTTATGGCAATGCTTGGGAAGATATGGCTTTGGCCCCAGATTCCTTAAGTGGATCAAACTGCTTTATCAAAACCCCACAGCTAGAGTGGTGGCGAACGGATGGCCGTCTCAAGAGTTTGACCTCAGTCGAGGCACGAGACAGGGCTGCCCTCTTTCCCCACTTCTCTATGCCTTAGCTGCGGAGCCTCTGGCTGTGTCGATCCGTGCAGACCCCGAGATTGTGGGTCTACAAATGGGAACCTTAACTGAAAAAATTAGTTTATATGCGGACGATACCCTATTATACCTCGCTGACTCAGGCCCATCCCTTCAAAAAGCACTACAGTTGATTGAACATTTTGGAACGTTTTCCGGTTTAAAGATGAACTGGGAAAAGTCTCAGATACTACCTATAGACAGTTTCCCACCATCTGAATCATGGACAGATACCCCACTAAAAAGAGCAGACACAATCAAATACCTGGGAATCCGTATATCCAGAGATCCGGCTGATTATATTCCCCTTAACATTGAACCCCTCTTTTCACTAGTCAAAACCAAACTACGCACTTGGGCCCGCCTACCACTAGGAGTATGGGGTCGCATAAATCTGATAAAAATGGTCCTTCTCCCAAAAATCCTCTACATATTGTGGCATACCCCACTCTATCTCCCATTAAAACACTTTAAGTCTCTTGAAGCTTTACTCAAACCCTTTGTGTGGGGGACTAGCAGACATAAAATCGCATGGTCAGCGCTTAAAAACCCGACAGACATGGGGGGAATGGCCCTACCGGATCTGAACCTCTATTATATTGCATCACAACTATCACAACTATTCCACATAGACAAGACAGACAACGTACGCTTCCTGACCCTTCTCTGCTCCAAAAGTGTGCAACTCACAGGTGACTCTCTGTACGCAATATCGGCGGGATCCAGGAATACTGAAATGGGGGGAGACAAGAAGTCCTTGCTATACCATTATAGACGTATTTGGGACCTGGCCTCCACCAAATTAGAAATACCAAGACTGCACGATCATACACCGATATGGCACAATAGAGATATGTCAGAATTCATTAACATGCCGGGCTCGGAGCTGTGGGAGTCTAGGGGAATTTATTATATACATCATCTGCTGTTCAATGGAACTCTCAAAACCTACGATATACTCAAAGAGGAATTTTCTCTTCCACACTTCATGTTTTTCAGATACCTGCAAGTAAGACATGCAACCCAAACACAATTTTCACAGGTTGAGGCTCCTCCTGCTCTTCATCCCGTTATGGCTATTGTTAAAAGTACAGACCCACGTGGACTAATATCCACATTTTATAATATGCTTCTGACTCCCACCTCGTCAAAAATAGCGTTTAATTTGAAGCCTCGATGGGAGAGAGAGGTGGGCCTGATGGAAAATGAGGAGTGGGAGGAAGCCCTCGAGACATGCAAAGCAGTATCACCAAAACTCTCGGACAGACTCTCTCAGATTTACATAACACATAGAACATACCTCACCCCAATTCGAGTAGCCAGATATAAGCGTAATCAGTCCACTCTATGCCCGATGTGTGGCCAAGAAACAGGTACGTTCTTTCATTTAATATGGACATGCCCCAAGATACAACAACTATGGAAACAGGTCATAACATTTCTACATGACACCATGGGCTCCCCAATAGCATTAGAACCAAAACAATGTCTCCTAGGGATATTTCCAGACACAGTTGACAAATTCACCAAGGTATTCCTACATGAGACTCTATTCTCCGTCAGAAAAATTATTGCAAGAAAGTGGATGAGACCATCCCCTCCTAGTGTGACGGAGTGGAAAATAGAAGTTAACAATACCTTGCCATACAAAAAACATATTTACATTAACAGAGGATGTCCGACAAAATACAACAAAATCTGGGATCGATGGTTACAAGAACCTGAAACTTGCACTTAACCATAAACTCGCTCAGTAATACAGCATGTGGATCTCTGTACCTAAAACTCTATTCTAGATACATACAGAGAAAGTATAAACCAAAAGATACCATGGTCCATGTTGTTCCCCCAAAATGGTCACGTCTGTACTAAACACAATATATCCCCTATAGACTTAAAGGTAAATAACAGTGTCACATTATGCACATACATAGCACGTGTACTAAAATAAAATACAATTAAACCAAATATGTTCAACGGGAGGGGGGGGGGGGTGGGTGTGGGAGGGAGATAATATTACACATTATGATGATAGTAGTTCATGGTGGTATACATTTATTTCTACATTAACATATACTACTTCTAATGTTGATTATAATAACAATGTATACTGTCCTTGTTTAATGCGCTTTTTTATGTATCTATATATACATACTGGTAATTCTATGTATTTATATGCATCATCTTTGCCTAATAAAACCCTGTTTGATGAAAAAAAAAAATATCGTGCCTGGGAGGGGGTGTCTATAGTATGCCTGTAAAGTGGTGCGGTTTTCCCATGTTTAGAACAGTACCACAGCAAAATGACATTTCTAAAGGAAAAATTGTCATTTAAAACTGATTGCGGCTGTAATGAATTGTCGGGTCTCAGCAATATAGATAAAATTCATTGAAAAAAAGGGCATGGGTTCCCCCCCAGGCCATTACCAGGCCCTTTTGGGTCTGGTATGAATATTAAGGGGACCCCCGAACCAAAATTAAAAAAAAAATTGGGTGGTGGTCCCCCTAAAATCTATAACAGGCCCTTCAGGTCTGATATGGAAATTAAGGGGAACCCTGCACCGAATTTTAAAAAAATGGTACTCAGTAAATTGGGATTATAAAATCAGGCACAGATGGGGATTTAACCCCTAATCTTTGGTCTACGAGACCAGCGCCTTAACACTTGGCTACTGTACCCTCTACAAGTGAAGAGGTTGTATGTCACAAGTTATATTTGGTATTTGTATATATGACACTACAATTTTAATCTTCCAGCTATTGTTTGATTTCAAACATGATATTTAGTAATATTCTGTTACTGGAAGAGATAAGAAACGTAGGGGGGTTATGGACACACGAGTATCACATGGAGGATGTCCCTGTATATTATCCTGTGTCTGTGAAATTATTTTCTTACAGGTCTTCTCCACCATAAGTGATGTTTATGTGGTTCACTAAATTATCACAAACGTTTACTAAATTCAGTTGGGAATTATAAAAGGACACAAAGATGGGGATTGAACCCATGACGTTTGGTTCACTGGATGAACACCTTACCGCTTGGCCACTGTGTCACCTTTACATATAGATATGTGGATCAAAGGTTAGCATCAAATATCACCCCTGGATTTTTCAATTTAGTCTCAAGTACAGTGTCATCTATAGAATAGACTATTAGGACTGGCCTTACATAATTGATGGGGTGCCCATAACCACAACTCCAGTCTTGCCACAGTTTAATCAATTAAGTTGGGAATTAGAGAATCAGGCACAGATGGGTATTGAACCCATGATCTTTGGTTAACAAAACTGACATCTTACCACTCGGCCACTGCATTCTCCATAGGGCTAACAGCTTTGTATCATCCTGTGAGAATACACACGTGTTGCATGCCACAAGTAACTTCTATGATATTAGCTGTATGGCTGTCTGGCCTTCGTTCAAATACAGGGAAGATGTAAACCCCAACAATGAACTTTTATTAGTTTCTCCTTATTGACGGACATCTTGTGATCTGATAAGCCTGGCCATACATTATACAATTTTACAATTTTCTTGGAAGATTTAACAAAACCATATAATATGAGTCCTGCCTTCCATTGAGTGTAGATGTGTATAATGCACCGCTTTGGTTTTGAGGAAGAGGGTCCTCCCTCGAATGCGCTAGCCGCTTGTGATGCCTTTGGGTCCCTTTCAACACGCGGTCCAGGTTGCAGGTGTATAGAGACACGGTTCCATTTACTGGTGTACTGACAAGCTCTTTTACTTCAAAATTTTTTTTATTATTTTTAAAGAAAATAGTACAATGTGGACATTGTAAGACGTTGTACAAAGAATTGTAAACATGACAATACATAAAGATATATTGAATAACTTGTGCTTTTTATCATAGATAACAAGTGATGATAAGCGATAATACTTGTACATCTGGTATGTTGAAATTATTAGTTAGACGAATATTCTAGAATAGAATATAATATTGCCCCCCTAGGAGACCCCCACTGGGATCTCTTTTGTCTCCTAGGGAGAAATGGTTAGGCTTAATGGTATTGGGTAACCAAAGTTTATGAAATACTGTAATCTTATATAAAGATGATAAAATAGTCGAGTAATCTGTTTTGACTCGGTACTATATCAAGACTAATGTAGTTAATAGTGTTTTACAACAAGGAAAATTTTTCTTCGCAGAAATTTTCCATCATAGGAATTTTTCAGCACCTGTCCATTGTTCCCAAGGTAACCATAGCTTTTTTTCTTTTGTTAACCGGTTTTCACTTGAAGCCATGATTAGTTCATAGCTATAATGAGTGTTTACTAATTCGAGTGTGTGTTCCACTGAAGGAATAATATCAGATTTCCAAAGTCTAGTTATACTAAGTCTTGCTGCTAATAGAATATGTGTTGTTACATGTCTGAATGTTTGTGGTATAGGATCTATATTTAGGTTTAAGATCGCTAGATCGGGTGACAGAGGAATGTGTTGTGTTGTGATGTCTTTTAGAATTCTGAAGATACTTTCCCAGTAATTTTTGAGGCGGTTGCAGTGCCAGAAAATGTGCATTATGTCGCCTTTAGCCGAGTTGCATCTCCAACATAAATTTGGGGCGTTTCTATTAAATGAGGCTATTTTTGCTGGGGTTAAGTACCATCGGAGAGTTATTTTTTGGGCTAGTTCCCATAAAGCAGAGCATTTAGTTGCTTTATATATTGTTTGTAGTGCCTGTTGCCATTGGTGGTCCGTGTATATTGGCCCTAAGTCCTTTTCCCAATGTATGTGGGGAGGAGCTTTAGTGAATCTGCGTTTTTGATGTAGAATATTGTAAAATATAGATATCCCTTTTGTAGTTGGTAATGGATCAGTTAGGAATTGCCATGCCTTTGGGTGTATTGTGTATAGTGGGAGATGAAGTTTATCAAGGCAGTGTTTTACTCTGAAGTATGTAAAAAGATCAGTTTTGGGTATATTATAATCGTGTTGTAGAAGAGAGAAGGGTTTTGGTTTAGAATTTTGGAATAGGTCTTGAATGGATTTTATTCCCTGGCATGACCATTTGGATAGTGATAAGTCTGGCGATAAATGGTGCAGGGCTTCGATAGGGATAGGGATTGGAGGGTTTTTAGGGTAGGTTTGGCTAGATTGGGCTAAGATTTTCCATGCTATGGCTGAAGTTTTCATAGTGGGTGGTACTGCTAACGGTATTTGTGAACCTAAGGGAGTGCTCATTAACCACCATCAGACAAGCTCTTTTAAATACGTTTGTTTGTGAGTATGACTACTGTTGTTACAATTTTTTTTTATACATTTTATCATACATTTAATGCACAAGGTTGCTCCTTTCCTCTATCTTTATCTGAAAAGGCTGGCCATACATTATACAATTTTCCTTTCCTAAAACCATATAATTTGAGGTCAAACGTAAACACTTTTCATTTGTATGCAATCAGGCAGGCCCTTGCACTACATAGATGAAGGTAAATATAAAGGAAACTTAATAAGAAAATTGTATAATGTATGGCCAGGTTTTCTCTCTGAACTCTCTGCCTGTGCTGCATTCTTATCAGTTACACTGCTGCCAGCTATCTCTGAAGACTACAAAACACCTCCCCCTATGTTATATAGGTGTCCAAACATGCTTCTTCTAGGGGTAAGTAAGATGGAAGTAATTCTACGGGAAATAGAACTTTCAATAACTATACAAATCTGCATGAATACATTGCTGACATCACACAGTATATGACCACACTATCATTTTCTCCAGAAAAGAACCAGAAGTCATCCCTGTGCTCCAGTTCAGTGACTTTGTCCAAGCTGAGATGATGCCATCAGTATGTTGCAGGCAGGTGAACCTTTACCTCTGTCTCCTCTAGTCTTAGACTATAAATTGTAACAAGTCACAAGGTGAGAGATGGTAGGGCGCCCTCTATAGGAAAAGTGCTTTTATGTTTACACTCTAAGGACGCACATAAGTTGTATTTGGTCATTTAATTTTTGTCATATTTTTTTTCACTGCGATTGAAAAGAAATGTTGAATTGACCCTTTAACGATTAGAAAATCAAACAAACTTTCCTAAAACTAAAAAATGTAACCAAATTCTAGTATTGTGCGGCCAGCTTCAGACAGGAACCTTCCCACTCTCAGCCAGTATAGTGTTAGATAGCAGCCTGTGGCCCTCCAATCCATCCCATTCCCAGCCGCCCATCCTCCTCCAACAGCCGCCTATCCCCCTTCAACAGCCGCCTATTATCCTCCAATAGCCGCCTATCTTCCTCCAACAGCCGCCTATCCCCCTTCAACAGCCACCTATCCTCCTCCAACAGCCACTTATGCCACTTCAACAGCCGCCTATCCTCCTCCAACAGCCACCTATCCTCCCCCAACAGCCGCTTATCCCACTTCAGCAGCCATCTGTCCTCCTCTAACAACTGCCTATCCCCTTCCAACAGCCTCCTATCCTCCTCCAACAGCTGCCTATCCCCCTTCAACAGCCAGTTTTTGCCAATGCTAAGATAATGTTATCAGTCTGCTCCAGGCAGGAGGAACCTTTATCTCTGTCTTCTCTCCTCCAGTGATTGGACTGTACATTGTAACTTTGTAGCAAGTCACAAGGTAAGAGGCTGCAGCAGGAGCTGATCTGTTTCAGACATTTGTGAAAACAGCCAAGAACTTTAGAGGCAGCAATATTTACATGATTGTGTCATCTCTGAGCCAATATCTCAGTCCAGGAAGTAGACGGTGACTCTGGATGATCCCACAACAAAGATGGCTCCAGCATTCTTCTATTAGTATTTGTATTGTGAGTCTAAACTAACATCCTTGCAATTGGAGGTAATACATATCACATTAAACATAAGTGATATTTAGGTGGTTCACTGATTTATCTAAGAAAACTTAAGAGATGCTGGAGGGAGCAAATATCTGTATCAGAGGAACTCCAAAGTTGCACTGCAATACCAGGAATAGTACTGGTTATAAAGCATGCCTACTAATTACACCTACAACTGGGAAGGGTTCCCCCATAGGGCCTTCCCTCTTTCTTAGTACATTAGGTTGGGGATTGATCTTTGGTTTACAACACCAACATCTTACCACAGTGCCCTCTAGAGAGGAGGTGGTTTTGTGTCACCCTGTGAGAACCCTCAGAAGTTGTACTTAATTAAAGCGGGATTCCGGCCAGCAAAAAAAAAAAATTAAATTCAGTAGCTACAAACACTGTAGCTGCTGACTTTAAATAAGTAGACTTACCTGTCCTGGGTGCCCGCGATGTCGGCCGTCCGAGGCCGACCCGCCCCTCGGGTCCCGGCACCGCCATCCTAGGTAAGGGAAACAGGCAGTGGAGCCTTGCTACTTCACTGCCAGTTTCCTACTGCGCACGGTGATCTGTGAATGGCCCCGTGGTTTTCTGGGAACACTCACAGTTCCCAGAAGGCAACGGGGCCGCTCAGCTAGGAGCAGAACACGCCACGGAATAGGAACAGGCAGATTAGGAAGAATGCCTAGCAACAAGGGTTCAGATAAGTTTAATTTTTTTTTTTTTTCTAATTTTTTTTTACATTTTTTTTTAGGATTTTTGGTGCAATTTTTTTTTTTCAGGGTGGCCCTCCACTTTAAGTTGGCAAAAGAGTGATTCAATATGTCAGGCACAGATGGGGATTAAACCCATGATCTTTGGTTTACGAGACCAACGCCTTACCACTTGGCCACTGCACCCCCTATAGGGGATAACTTTGTATGTCACCCTGTGAGAATGCACACAAGTTTTGTTTGGCATCAGAATCTTTTATTTATTTTTGTTTTTTTGTACTGCTGTAAAAGAACCTAAGTGCAGTACAGTGTACACTTAAACCACCTAACAATATATCACTCACATTCTCCACACCTCCCTCTCCAGATAACATAAAGGTTAGGCATACACAAGTTACACCTACTATCCATGATTATTAATATCCTGCTGCTGGCTGCACTTACACTGCTGTAATCTAATTCTTGTAGTAAAGCTGCAGTCTGTGCTCTTTCTCTCCAGTACATTTGGGACTAGTCTCGTTCAGTATAATTGTCCTGTAGCTGACCAATTTTACACTGTTATGTGATCTGTGGTCTCACAATTCTTGTAGAAAGAAGCTGAGCTCACACAGATTTTCTTCACCACAAATGCTTATAGCACTCAGTAGATTAGGTTGGGTTTAAAGAATGACCCACAGATGGGGATTGAACACATAATCTTTGAATTACCACTTGGCCACTGCGCCTTCTATAGGAAAAGTGCTTTTAAAAATGCTGAACTGACCCTTTAACAATTAGAAAATCAAACAAACTTTACTAAAACTAAAAATTTTAACCAAATTTTAGTATTGTGTGGCCAGCTTCAGACAGGAACCTTCCCATTCTCAGCCAGTATAGTGTTAGATAGCAGTAGGGATGAGCCAAACACCCTCTGATTCAGTTTGCGGCAAAACATGCAAACAGGCAAAAAATTTGTGCGAACACTGTTTAAGTTTATGGGACTCGAACATGAAAATTCTAAAGTGCTAATTTTAAAGGCTAATATGCAAGTTATTGTCATAAAAAGTGTTTGGGGAACTGGGTCCTGCCCCAGGGGACATGTATCAATGCAAAAAAAAGTTTTAAAAACGGACGTTTTTTCAGGAGCAGTGATTTTAATAATGCTGAAAGTGAAACAATAAAAGTGAAATATTCCTTTAAATATCATGCCTGGGGGGTGACTATAGTATGCCTGTAAAGTGGCGCATTTTTCCCGTGTTTAGAACAGTCCCTGCACAAAATGACATTTCTAAAGGAATAAAAGATTTAAACATTTAACATTTAAAACTGCTTGCGGCTGTAATGCAATGTTGCCCCCCCCCCCCCCCCAGCCCATTACCAGGCCCTTTGGGTCTGGTATGGATATTAAGGGGAACCCCGCAGCCAAATTTTAAAAAAAAAGCGTGGGGCCCCCAGGCCCTATATACTCTGAACAGCAGCAGTATACAGGCGGTCCCCGGGTTACAAAGATAGGGACTGTAGGTTTGTTCTTAAGTTGAATCTGTTTGAAATTTTGAACAGGTACGTTTTGTAACTGTAGCTCCAGGCAAAAAAATCTATTTTTAAGCTTTTTGGCTAACATAGGGAAGGGTTATCATTACCCCTGTAACATTTGTTTTGCTGTCTGTGCCCCTGTTCAGAAGATTTCACCTCACTTTCTGTCCCAATGACAGTTGGATTTAGAAAATTTTGGGTTATTAGGGAAACAAGGATTGGTGATAAAGCATCAGTAGAGACACCTTTTTCCCATATTAACTCTTACAGGAGAGAATTTCCCTTCCTAGGTGTAGATTTCCTCTTACTTCCTGTTGTCTCCCTCCGTTTCTAAGTAGGAGTCGTTTGTAAGTCGGATGTTTGAAAATAGGGGACTGCCTGTATATACTATACAGCCTGCCCTATACACTCTGTGGAAAATTGGGCCTTAGGTGTTGGTGTACCAGAACACTGTAAGCCCTCACAGTTACTCTTGATGGGTGCTGGAACGGGCCCTGCTGTGAAATATTATATCCAGAATAGTAATAAGGTGCCCATGTTAAACAGGGGCATAAAAATTGGGCCTTAGGCGGTGGTGGTGGTGGCACAACACTGTAAAGCCTCACAGATACTTTTGTTGAGCGCAGGAACAGGCCCTGCTGTGAAATATTAGATCACAAATTGTAATTATGCGCCCCTGTTAAACAGGGGCATAAAAATTGGGCCTTAGGCAGTGGTGGTGGTGGCACAACACTGTAAAGCCTCACAGATACTTTTGTTGAGCGCAGGAACAGGCCCTGCTGTGAAATATTAGATCAAAAATTGTAATTACGCGCCCCTGTTAAACAGGGCCATAAAAATTGGGCCTTAGGCAATGGTGGTGGCACAACACTGTAAAGCCTCACAGATACTTTTTCTGAGTGCAGGAACAGGCCCTCCTGTGAAATATTAGATAAAAAAATTGTAATTACATGTCCCTGTTAAACAGGGGCAGAAAAATTGGGCCTTAGGCATTGGTGGTGGTGCCCTGAACTGAAAATTTTCCTAGAAGCTATCATTATGAAGATTGAGGAGGAATAGGATAGTCATTTAGCATATTAGGGTAGTCACTCAGCATATGCAGTCTTCAAGGGATCCCACATGCATAGAAAAATCAATCGGTTACATCAGCATCAGGTGCTTGGTAGGTGATCCAAGACAGATTCATTTTTATGAATGTGAGCTGATCAACAGAGTATGTGGACAGGCGCACTCTGTGATCGGTTACAAAGCCTCCAGGAGCACTGAATGTGCGTTCAGAAAGAACGCTGGATGCAGGACAGGCCAGTAGCTCAATTGCATATTGAGCAAGCTCTGGCCAGTGGTCCATCCTCAAGACCCAGTAAACCAGTGGATGTTCTGGTGGAAAGGTCTCCAAGTCTGATCTTACCCCTAGATATTCCTGCACCTTGTAATTCAGACGCTGGCGATGGTTGCTGGAACCGATCAGACTTGAGTGCTGAGGACTGAAGAATTGTGTGAAGGCATCGGTCAGCCGACAACCTTCTGCACCGCTCTTTCTGTGACTGAACGAAGCCTCAGCAACACATTGTCCAGCACCAGGAAATTGTAACCTCCCAGGCTCTGGAAACACATTGCACAAACCTTTCTGCAAGGCCTCCCGAAGATGTTTCATCCTCTGCTCCCTCTGCGAAGGCTGGATAAGTTCTGCAACCTTACCCTTGTAACGTGGATCAAGAAGGGTTGCCAGCCAGTAATGATCCCTCTCCTTGATACCACGAATCCTAGGGTCCTTTTGCAGACTTTGCAGGATCAGAGAGGCCATGCAGCATAAGTTTGCAGAGGCATTCAATCCTGAGTCCTCTGGGTCAGTAAGGATCACATGATCCTCAACCACCTCCTCCCAGCCACGTAAAACACATAGTTTTCTGGGGACTGCAAACGATCCCTTGAAGACTGCTGCTGATGCTGAGTTTTATCCTCCACCTCCATGCTGACACAATCCTCCTGCTCCTCCTCCTCTTCTTCTTCCTGTGTGATCGGCGGGCCTGCAGGAATACTAGTATCTGGATAAAGGGGGCCTTGAGAGGTAAGGAAGTCCTCCTCTTCCTCCCGCTGTTCTGCCTCAAGTGCCCTGTCCATTATTCCATGAAGCGCGTGCTCCAACAGGAAGACAAGCGGGACAGTATCACTGATGCATGCACTGTCACTGCTCACCATCCTTGTGACCTCCTCAAATGGTGACAGGACAGTGAATGCATCCTTTATCAGTAGCCACTGGTGTGGCGAAAAAAAGCCAAGCTCCCCTGACCCTGTCCTGGTGCCATACTCACACAGATACTCATTGATGTCCCTCTGCTGCATGTGCAGCCGATAAAGCATTGCCAACGTTGAGTTCCACCTGGTGGGCATGTCACAAATGAAGCGGTTCTTGGGCAGGTTGCATTCTCTTTGAATGTCAGCCAGCCGAGCACTGGCATTATATGACCGGCAGAAATGACCACAGACTTTCCTGGCCTGCCTCAGGAGATCCTGTAAGCCAGGGTACCTACTCAAGAACCGCTGCACCACCAAATTCAGGACGTGAGCCAAACAGGAACATGGGTCAAGTGTCCCTGTCGGAGGGCGGAGAGGAGGTTGGTGCCATTAGTTGGTCGCATAAAACCATTCCTGGCTGAAGCTGGCATGGCGTCAACCACCTCTGAGCCTGCCCCTGCAGAGCTGACAGAATCTCTGCCCCAGTGTGGCTCCTGTCCCCTAAGCAGACCAAATCAAGCACCGCATGGCATTTTTTTGCCTGAGTGCCTGCATAGCCCATTGAACGCCTCTGGAGCACCACTGGTTCAGAGGAGAAATCTGCAGAGGAAGAGGCCATAGAGCAGTGATTCTCAACCTGGGGGTCGGGACCCCCTCAGGGGTCGAATGATGATTTGCCAGGGGTCACCAAATCCTGGGCTGTTCCTGAAGTCTGCACCACTCTCCCAGCATTTTTTCAGCTGCCCAGGTAGGCTGTTCCTGTAGCCTGCGGCCGCCCACTCTCCCTCTTCGCAGCCGCCCATTCAGTTCACGGCATGGCTGGGGGACAGAGACTAGATGTCAGCTGACTGGTGAGGATTGTGAAGTTGGAGGAGCTGGAGGAGACCCTATCTCCTGATCTCAGCATAGGTGTAATACGGTACGACAGGAAGGGACACAGATAGCGCTAAATGCTGGAATGGCCTTTCGTGAAAAGAAATGGCATTTGGGAACCTGCCACAGAGGTACCGCACATTCCACAAATTCACGAAAGGGGGCAGAGTCTACCAGCTGAAAAGGCATCAGTTGCAGTGTTAGCAATTTGGCCAAGCTAGCATTTAGACGCTGAGCATGTGGATGGCTGGGACCAAATTTCTTTTGATGGTTTAGCAACTGGGGAAGGGAAATTTGCCTGTTAAAATTCGATGTTGGTGTACCACTAGCAGATTGGCCGCAAGTACTTGGGACACCTATTTCTATACCTTCATTCCTCTCAGTGCAGGTTTCTGAGAGGACTGGAGATATAGTGGGGTTGGAGATCCCAGCTGATGAGGAGCAAGGAGAGGTCCACCTTATTTTTTGATGTGGGTCTTTTAAGTGCTGTTGCCAACGGACTGCATGGGAGGTCATCATATGTCTGGTCAAGCATGTGGTGCCCAAGCGGCTGCTGTTCTGGCCACGCTTGATACGCTTCAGACATATGTTGCAAAAAGCAATGGTGCGATCTGCTGCACAACTGTCAAAAAAGGCCCACACCAAAGAACTTTTCAAAATATGTTGGGAGTCAGCAGCTCCCTGCACCTGCTTAGCTCTGCGGTGTGATGCAATAGGGTGGCTGCCCTTAAGCTGCCCCCCTGGAGGGCATCCTGCCTCGTTGGAGATGTGTCTCCTCCTGCTCCTCCTCCTCTCTTCTATTAGGCACCCAAGTAGAGTCAATGACCTCATCATCCCCTCCCTCCTCGTCACTGGAGCAAACTTGGCAGTATGCTGCAGCTCAGGGAACATGACTGCCAGTTTATTGACCTTCTTGGGCACCCCCTTTCTCTAGGCTCACATTACTCCCTTCCTCAACCTGGGTGCCATCAAATCGCTGCACATCTTCTTGCAGCATATACCCCACACTGTGGTCAAATAGTTCGGCTGACTCCTCCGTGCATGATGGTGAAGGAGTGACTGTTGACATGGAGCCATTGAAGCTGCATTGGCAGGCAAACTACTCTGAGCATGGGTGACAGAGGATGTGGAGGATGAGGAGGGCTTTGTTATCCATTCCACCAACTCTTTTGCATGTTGTGGCCCAATAACACGGCCAGCTGCAGAAAAAAGGACAACCGTGCTGTAACGAGCCCCTTGCTCATTCGGTTCCACTCTCCCGACACTCCTCTGCAGCTATAGAATCAGATTTCAGATTGCAACATCCGATTGTTTGGTCATCCGATGATCCAGGACTAGAACTACAGCTCTGTGCCGTTCTAACCCAGTTGTGATAGCTCAGAACAAACACCAGGCAGGCTGTATGCAAGTTCAACCAGGAAACTCACTTTATTGACAGGAATACAGTCTTATTTATACAATAAAAGAGGAGGTGCAGACCTGCTCATATTACTCTAACAATACAGCTGTAACCTAATTAACCTAATTAACCTAATTAACATGAGCAAATTAATTAATCACTTTAGACAGCCTAGATGACTCAGACATGACCTTTAGGCCAGACTGGCTGTCTTGTAGTTCAGAAAATCCAATCAACATTATCACAATCAACATAGACTCTTCTTCACACAATAGCAGAGTTAATTAACACAAACAACAATGGGGATCTAATGACTCTTAGATCCCATACTAGAGACTTATTTACAATACACATTTTAGGAGACAACAGACAGACAGGTGTTGGAATTTACATCAGCATCTCCTAACAGTATCTGTCCCAGCATTATGAATCAGCCACTATTCAAATATGGCAAATCCAGGGTCCCCAGAGTCTGTGTGTCCTGGGGGGCCAGGACCCAAATCCACAGCAACACCACCTCAAGGATCCCCAGGCATACAGCTCACAAAGAGCACCGTTCCCCCAAATGCAAGGGCCCACGATCGATCGGCAAGAGGCTAGCATACAGTCCCCTCCAAAACTCTCTCTTCCGGCTAGGTCTGTCACATTTCTCCCCTTTCGGCAGGAGACTAACACAAGAGGAGACCCCAGACGGGTTGACTCTGAAGTTAGTCAGTAGTTCCAGTCCTCTAATGCCTGTACCCACACAGTACCCCAAACAAATTGTTCCAAACAAAGCATTACTCACCCAGTCAACCTCTGCCTCTCTCAGAGAACACATCTGCCGCTGAGGAGAGGCCCGGACTGGCCCTTCTCCCCGGAGTCCCCTCTGCCGCTGGAGAGAAGACAGGGTGTCTGGGCTCACTCCATCATGCTGTTGGGGATCTGGGCCAACTGCCCAGCATCCCTGGGGTATACAGGTGGAGACTGAAGTCCCATCCACCTTCACAGGAAATACATCCTCTGTTAGTTGAGGGCAGAGGCCAGCAGTACTTGGCCCTGTTGCCAGCCCTTCTGCTGGAAACCCCACATCATCTGCTCCGGCTAACTGTTGGGGAGGGACAACACACACCTCCTCTCCCTTCTCCCGCTGTATCTGCTGCTGGGAAGTGATTGCCACCTTCTCACCCTGAGCCTCCGAAACTGCCACAGGTGTGGGGCAGAGGTCTTGGACCCTCCATCCGGTTGCCAGCGCTTCAGCTGGGGAAGTTCCTTGTAACTTCACAGATACTTCTATTGGTGCTGGGCAGAGCACAGTGAAGTTTGGCCCTAATAACAGCTCCTCTTCTGCTGGAGGCTCACCAGGTTGTTCTTCCTCAGCAGAAAAGTCTATCAAATCCCCTGTCTCTGCAACTGGTGTCTGGGGATAAAGGTTCACCATCTCCTCTCTGTGGAACCCAGAAGATGCTATCAGTGCTGGGCAGAGCACAGTAAAGTTTGGCCCTAATAACAGCTCTTCTTCTGCTGGAGGCTCACCAGAATGTTCTTCCTCAGCAGAAAAGTCTATCAAATCCCCTGTCTCTGCAACTGGTGTCTGTGGATAAAGGTTCACCATCTCCTCTCCGTGGAACCCAGAAGATGCTATCAGTGCTGGGAAGAGGTTAGCAGAGCTCTGCCCTGTTGTCAGCACTTCAGGTTTGGGGACGGCAATCTTTAGATTTTCCACTGCCGATTCTCTGGCATTCTGCTGGACAGGCACATTCCTCCTTCCAAGATCATCCAATGCAGAAACAAGTTCATCAAGGTCAGTCAGCACTTGCGGGATCCGCCATAAGACCTCCGCCTCCATAGCTGCGGGGGCAGGTTGGCAAAGCACACCGTTACTCTGCTACATTGTCAACTCTTCAGCCAGGATTTCAGAGTTGTCAACTGGTATTTCCTGATAGTCCCAGGCAAAGGGAGCACCACCCTGCTGCAGAGCAGAGTCTAACAGCTGTTTGTAGGCGATCTCCAGCTCCTATTACTCTAACAATACAGCTGTAACCTAATTAACCTAATTAACATGAGCTAATTGACTAATCCCTTTAGACAGCCTAGATGACTCAGACATGACCTTTAAGCCATACTGGCCGTCTTGTAGTTCAGAAAATCCAATCAACATTATAACAATCAACATAGACTCTTCTTCACACAATAGCAGAGTTAATTAACACAAACAACAATGGGGATCTAATGACTCTTAGATCCCATACTAGAGACTTATTTACAATACACATTTTAGCAGACAACAGACAGACAGGTGTTGGAATTTACATCAGCATCTCCTAACAGTATCTGTCCCAGCATTATGAATCAGCCGCTATTCCAATATGGCAAATCCAGGGTCCCCAGAGTCTGTGTGTCCTGGGGTACCAGGACCCAAATCCACAGCAACACCACCTCAAGGATCCCCAGGCATATAGCTCACAAAGAGCACCGTTCCCCCAAATGCAAGGGCCCACGATCGATCGGCAAGAGGCTAGCGTACAGTCCCCTCCAAAACTCTCTCTCCCGGCTAGGTCTGTCACACGTGCCCCACGGCCACGTGCTGAGGATGCACCATGTCCACGACCAGCACTGTCGACTGTAGACACAGAGCCTGCTTGCCTCTTTTTAGTGGTCTGCCTCTCCTTGGTGGCCTTCCGGACATGCTGTAAATTTTGTTTAGCAAAACTACACTACACTGTATTGTGTACTGTGTACACCACCAGAAAAGTAGTAAGTGCATTAGGGGTGCACGGTACTGTGTACACCAACAGAAGTGTAATAACAACTATGTGTGTACTGTATGTATTGTGTACTGTGTACACCACCAGAAAAGTAGTAGCAACTGCACTAGGGGTGAACGGTATTGTGTACACCACCAGAAGTCTAAAAGCAACTATGGGTGCACTGTATGTATTGTGTACACCACCAGAAAAGTAGTAGCAACTGCACTAGGGGTGCACGGTACACAGTACCGTGCACCAACAGAAGTGTAACAACAACTATGGGTGTACTGTATTGTGCACACCACCAGAAAAGTAGTAGCAACTGCTCTAGGGGTGCACAGTACTGTGTACTGTGTACACCGCCTGAAGTATATTAATAAAAGTACACCAGGAATGGCCTGCAGTCAGATATAGCTAAACTGGATACAGTGGATAAATATATATATATATATACTGTATATATATATATATATATATATATACGAGATTGTCTGTATATATATATTAAATACACTGCAGCTAACTGAATAACCTGCCTCCCTGCTCAATCTAAATGACACTCTCTCTCCGTTCATGCCAACAACACACTACACGGGGCCGACGTGCAGGCAGCCTTATATAGTGTGGGGCCATGATTGGCAAAAGGCACCATGCCTTTGGCCAATTATGGCTCTCTTAGTTGAGGGCGCTGGGATTGGCCAAAGCATGCAGGTCATGGTGCATGCTTTAGGCAATCATCATACAGCAATGCACTGCGCTCCCACAGTGGATTATGGGCCATTACGTGTCACTCGAATTTGGCGCTAATGACCCATAATGTTCAGTTTTCGACGAACAGGCGAACAGCCAATGTTCGAGTCAAACTCATGTTCGACTCGAACAGAAAGCTCATCCCTAGATAGCAGCCTGTGGCCCTCCAATCCATCCTATTCCTAGCCACCCATCCTTCTCCAACTGCCACCTATCCCCCTTTAGCAGCCACCTATCCCGCTTTAACAGCCACCTATGCCCCTTGAACATTCACCTATCCAGGTCCAACAGCTGCCTATCCCCCTTTAACAGCCACTTATCCTCCTCCAACAGTGGCCTATCCCCCTCCAACAGCCACCTACCTCCTCCAACAGCTGCCTACCCCCCTTCAACAGCACCTATCTTCCTCCAACAACTGCTTATCCCCCTTCAACAGCCACCTATCTTCCTCCAACAACTGTCTACCCCCCTTCAACAGTCACCTATCCCCCTTCAACAGTCACCTATCCTCCTCCAACAGCCGCCTATCCCCCTTTAACGGCCAGTTTTTGCCAATGCTAAGATAATGTCATCAGTCTGCTCCAGGCAGGAGGAATCTTTATCTCAGTCTTCTCTCCTCCAGTGATTGGACTGTACATTGTAACTTTGTAGCAAGTCACAAGGTAAGAGGCTGCAGCAGGAGATAATCTGTGTCAGACATTTGTGAACACAGCCAAGAACTTTAGAGGCAGCAATATTTACTTGATTGTGTCATCTCTGAGCCAATATCTCAGTCCAGGAAGTAGACGGAGACTCTGGATGATCCCAGAACAAAGATGGCTCCAGCATTCTTCTTTTAGTATTTGTATTGTGAGTCTAAACTAACATCCTTGCAATTTGAAGTAATACATATCACATTAACCATAAGTGATATTTAGGTGGTTCACTGATTTATCTAAGTAAACTTAAAAGATGCTGGAGGGAGCCAATATATGTACCAGAGGAACTTCAAAGTAATGGATAGGAAAATGTTGACCATCAACTGCACTGCAATACCAAGAATAGTAACAGTTATAAAGCATGCCTACTATTTACACCTACAGCTGGGAAGGGTTCCCCCCATAGGACTTTCTCTCTTTCTTAGTACATTAGGTTGGGGATTGATCTTTGGTTTACAACACCAACATCTTACCACAGTGCCCTCTAGAGAGGAGGTGGTTTTTGTCACCCTGTGAGAACCCTCAGAAGTTGTAGTTAATTAAGTTGGCCAAAGAGTGATTAAAATTCTCAAGCACAGATGGGGATTGAACCCTGTGAGAATGCACAAAAGTTATGTTTGGCATGAAAACCTTTTTATTTGTTTTTGTTTTTTTTTGTACTGCTCTAAAAGAACCTAAGTGCAGTACAGTGTACACCCAAACCACCTCACATTATATCACTCACATTCTCCACACCTCCCTGCTCTTTCTCTCCAGTACATTTGGGACTAGTCTTGCTCAGTATAATTGTCCTGTTGCTGACTAATTTTACACTGTTATGTCATCTGTGGTCTCATAATACTTGTAGAAAGAAGCTGAACTCACACAGATTATGTTTACCACACTCAGAAGATTAGGTTGGGTTTAAAGATTGAGGCACAGATGGGGATTGAACCCACAATCTTTGGTTTACGAGACCAATACCTTACCACTAAGCCACTGTGCCCTCTCCAGGGCATAATTTTGTATGTCACCCTGTAAGAATGCACACAAGTTATGTTTGGCATGAGAACCTTTTATTTGTTTTTGTTTTTTGTACTGCTGTAAAATAACCTAAGTGCAGTACAGTGCACACCTAAACCACCTCACATTATATCACTCAAATTCTCCACACCTCCCTCTCCAGATAAAATAAAAGTTAGGCATACACCAGTTACAACTATTATGCATGATTATTAACATCCTGCTGCTGGCCGCACTTACACTGCTGTAACCTAATTCTTGTAGTAAAACCCCAGACTGTGCTTTTTCTCTCCAGTACATTTGGGACTAGTCTTGCTCAGTATAATTTTCCTGTTGCTGACTAATTTTACACTGTTATGTCATCTGTGGTCTCATAATTCTTGTAGAAAGAAGCTGAACTCACACAGATTATGTTTACCACACTCAGAAGATTAGGTTGGGTTTAAAGATTGAGGCACAGATCTTTGGTTTACAAGACCAATGCCTTACCACTTGGCCACTGCGCCCTCTACAGGGTGTAAATTTGTATGTCACCCTGTGAGAATGCATAGAAGTTATGTTTGGCATGAGAACCTTTTATTTGTTTTTGTTTTTTGTACTGCTGTAAAAGAACCAAAGTGCAGTATAGTTCACACCTAAACCACCTCACATTATATCACTCACATTCTCCACACCTCCCTCTCCAGATAAAATAAAAGTTAGGCATACACCGGTTACACCTATTATTAATATCCTGCTGCTGCCAACACTTACACCTCTGTAACCTAATTCTTGTAGTAAAGCCCCAGTCTGTGCTTTTTCTCTCCAGTACAGTACATTCGGGACTAGTCTTGCTCAGTATAATTGTGCTCTATCCGACCAGTTTTACACTGTTATGTCATCTGTGGTCTCATAATTCTTGTAGAAAGAAGCTGAACTCACACAGATTATCTTTACCACAAATGTTTACAGCACTCAGTAGATTAGGTTTAAAGATTGAGGCACAGATGGGGATTGAACCCACGACCTTTGGTTTATGAGAACAACGCCTTACCACTTGGCCACTGCACCCTCTACAGGGTGTAACTTTGTATGTCACCCTGTGAGAATGCACACAAGTTATGTTTGGCATGAGAACCTTGTATTTGTTTTTGTTTTTTGTACTGCTGTAAAAGAACCTAAGTGCAGTACAGTGCACACTTAAACCACCTCACATTATATCACCCAAATTCTCCACACCTCCCTCTCCAGAAAAAGTTAAAGCTAGGCATACACCAGTTACACCTATTATGCATGATTATTAACATCCTGCTGCTGGCCGCACTTACACTGCTGTAACCTAATTCTTGTAGAAAAAACCCCAGTCCGTGCTTTTTCTCTCCAGTACATTTGGGACTAGTCTTGCTCAGTATAATTGTCCTGTTGCTGACTAATTTTACACTGTTAGGTCATCTGCGGTCTCATAATTCTTGCAGAAATAAGCTGAACTCACACAGATTATGTTTACCACACTCAGAAGATTAGGTTGGGTTTAAAGATTAAGGCACAGATGGGGATTGAACCCACGATCTTTGGTTTACGAGACCAACGCCTTACCACTTGGCCACTGCGCCCTCTACAGGGTGTAAATTTGTATGTCACCCTGTGAGAATGCACACAAGTTATGTTTGGCATGAGAACCTTTTATTTGTTTTTGTTTTTTGTACTGCTGTAAAAGAACCTAAGTGCAGTATAGTGCACACCTAAACCACCTCACATTATATCACTCACATTCTCCACACCTCCCTCTCCAGATAAAGTAAAAGCTAGGCATACACCAGTTACACCTATTATGCATGATTATTAACATCCTGCTGCTGGCCGCACTTACACTGCTGTAACCTAATTCTTGTAGTAAAACCACAGTCCGTGCTTTTTCTCTCCAGTACATTTGGGACTAGTCTTGCTCAGTATAATTGTCCTGTTGCTGACTAATTTTACACTGTTAGGTCATCTGCGGTCTCATAATTCTTGAAGAAATAAGCTGAACTCACACAGATTATGTTTACCACTCTCAGAAGATTAGGTTGGGTTTAAAGATTGAGGCACAGATGGGGATTGAACCCACGATCTTTGGTTTACGAGACCAACGCCTTACCACTTGGCCACTGCGCCCTGTACAGGGTGTTAATTTGTATGTCACCCTGTGAGAAAGCACACAAGTTATGTTTAGCATGAGAACCTTTTATTTGTTTTTTCTACTGCTGTAAAAGAACCTAAGTGCAGTACAGTGCACACTTAAACCACCTCACATTATATCACCCAAATTCTCCACACCTCCCTCTCCAGATACAATAAAATTTAGGCATACACCAGTTACACCTATTATACATGATTATTAACATCCTGCTGCTGGCCGCACTTACACTGCTGTAACCTAATTCTTGTAGTAAAACCCCAGTCCGTGTTCTTTCTCTCCAGTACATTTGGGACTAGTCTTGCTCAGTATAATTGTCCTGTTGCTGACTAATTTTACACTGTTATGTGATCTGTGGTCTCATAATTCTTATAGAAAGAAGCTGAGCTCACACAGTTTATCTTTACCACAAATGTTTACAGCACTCAGTAGATTAGGTTTAAAAATTGATGCACAGATGGGGATTGATCCCACGATCTTTGGTTTACGAGACCAACACCTTAACAATTGGCCACTGCACCCTCTACAGGGCATAATTTTGTATGTCACCCTGTGAGAATGCACACGTTATGTTTGGCATGAGAACCTTGTATTTGTTTTTGTTTTTTGTACTGCTGTAAAAGAACCTAAGTGCAGTACAGTGCACACTTAAACCACCTCACATTATATCACTCACATTCTCCACACCTCCCTCTCCAGATAAAATAAAAGTTAGGCATACACCGGTTACACCTATTATGTATGATTATTAACATCCTGCTGCTGGCCGCACTTACACTGCTGTAACCTAATTCTTGTAGTAAAACCCCAGTCTGTGCTTTTTCTCTCCAGTACATTTGGGACTAGTCTTGCTCAGTATAATTGTCCTGTTGCTGACTAATTTTACACTGTTATGTCGTCTGTGTTCTCATAATTCTTGTAGAAATAAGCTGAACTCACACAAATTATGTTTACCACACTCAGAAGATTAGGTTGGGTTTAAAGATTGAGGCACAGATGGGGATTGAACCCATGATCTTTGGTTTACGAGACCAACGCCTTACCACTTGGCCACTGCGCCCTCTACAGGGTGTAAATTTGTATGTCACCCTGTGAGAATGCACACAAGTTATGTTTGGCATGAGAACCTTTTATTTGTTTTTGTTTTTTGTACTGCTGTAAAAGAACCTAAGTGCAGTATAGTGCACACCTAAACCACCTCACATTATATCACTCACATTCTCCACACCTCCCTCTCCAGATAAAGTAAAAGCTAGGCATACACCAGTTACACCTATTATGCATGATTATTAACATCCTGCTGCTGGCCGCACTTACACTGCTGTAACCTAATTCTTGTAGTAAAACCACAGTCCGTGCTTTTTCTCTCCAGTACATTTGGGACTAGTCTTGCTCAGTAGAATTGTCCTGTTGCTGACTAATTTTACACTGTTATGTGATCTGTGGTCTCATAATTCTTATAGAAAGAAGCTGAGCTCACACAGTTTATCTTTACTACAAATGTTTACTGCACTCAGTAGATTAGGTTGGGTTTAAAAATTGATGCACAGATGGGGATTGATCCCACGATCTTTGGTTTACAAGACCAACGCCTTAACAATTGGCCACTGTGCCCTCTACAAGCTGTAAATTTGTATGTCACCCTGTGAGAATGCACACAAGTTATGTTCGGCATGAGAACCTTGTATTTGTTTTTGTTTTTTGTACTGCTGTAAAAGAACCTAAGTGCAGTACAGTGCACACTTAAACCACCTCACATTATATCACTCACATTCTCCACACCTCCCTCTCCAGATAAAATAAAAGTTAGGCATACACCGGTTACACCTATTATGTATGATTATTAACATCCTGCTGCTGGCCGCACTTACACTGCTGTAACCTAATTCTTGTAGTAAAACCCCAGTCTGTGCTTTTTCTCTCCAGTACATTTGGGACTAGTCTTGCTCAGTATAATTATCCTGTTGCTGACTAATTTTACACTGTTATGTCATCTGTGTTCTCATAATTCTTGTAGAAATAAGCTGAACTCACACAGATTATGTTTATCACACTCAGAAGATTAGGTTGGGTTTAAAGATTGAGGCACAGATGGGGATTGAACCCATGATCTTTGGTTTACGAGACCAACGCCTTACCACTTGGCCACTGCGCACTCTACAGGGTGTAAATTTGTATGTCACCCTGTGAGAATGCACACAAGTTATGTTTGGCATGAGAACCTTTTATTTGTTTTTGTTTTTTGTACTGCTGTAAAAGAACCTAAGTGCAGTATAGTGCACACCTAAACCACCTCACATTATATCACTCACATTCTCCACACCTCCCTCTCCAGATAAAGTAAAAGCTAGGCATACACCAGTTACACCTATTATGCATGATTATTAACATCCTGCTGCTGGCCGCACTTACACTGCTGTAACCTAATTCTTGTAGTAAAACCACAGTCCGTGCTTTTTCTCTCCAGTACATTTGGGACTAGTCTTGCTCAGTATAATTGTCCTGTTGCTGACTAATTTTACACTGTTATGTCGTCTGTGTTCTCATAATTCTTGTAGAAATAAGCTGAACTCACACAGATTATGTTTACCACACTCAGAAGATTAGGTTGGGTTTAAAGATTGAGGCACAGATGGGGATTGAACCCTCAATCTTTGGTTTACGAGACCAACGCCTTACCACTTGGCCACTGCGCCCTCTACAGGGTGTACAATTGTATGTCACCCTGTGAGAATGCACACAAGTTATGTTTGGCATGAGAACCTTTTATTTGTTTTTGTTTTTTGTACTGCTGTAAAAGAACCTAAGTGCAGTATAGTGCACACCTAAACCAACTCACATTATATCACTCACATTCTCCACACTTCCCTCTCCAGATAAAATAAAAGCTAGGCATACACAGGTTACACCTATTATTAATATCCTGCTGCTGCCCACACTTACACCTCTGTAACCTAATTCTTGTAGTA
Organism: Lithobates clamitans; assembly: GCA_037952925.1. Classification (NCBI taxonomy): domain Eukaryota; kingdom Metazoa; phylum Chordata; class Amphibia; order Anura; family Ranidae; genus Lithobates; species Lithobates clamitans. Next base: position 142,501 of record JBBGZY010001746.1, on the reverse strand, counting down.
AAGCCCCAGTCTGTGCTTTTTCTCTCCAGTACAGTACATTCGGGACTAGTCTTGCTCAGTATAATTGTGCTCTTGCTGACCAGTTTTACACTGTTATGTCATCTGTGGTCTCATAATTCTTGTAGAAAGAAGCTGAACTCACACAGGTTATCTTTACCACAAATGTTTACAGCACTCAGTAGATTAGGTGGGGTTTAAAGATTGAGGCACAGATGGGGATTGAACCTTTGGTTTGCTAGATCAACGCCTTACCACTTGGCCACTGCGCCCTCTACAGGGTGTAAATTTGTATGTCACCCTGTGAGAATGCACACAAGTTATGTTTGGCATGAGAACTATGTATTTGTTTTTGTTTTTTGTACTGCTGTAAAAGAACCTAAGTGCAGTACAGTGCACACTTAAACCACCTTACATTATATCACCCAAATTCTCCACACCTCCCTCTCCAGATAAAATAAAAGTTAGGCATACACCAGTTACACCTATTATACATGATTATTAACATCCTGCTGCTGGCCGCACTTACACTGCTGTAACCTAATTCTTGTAGTAAAACCCCAGTCCGTGCTTTTTCTCTCCAGTACATTTGGGACTAGTCTTGCTCAGTATAATTGTCCTGTTGCTGGCTAATTTTACACTGTTATGTCATCTGTGTTCTCATAATTCTTGTAGAAATAAGCTGAACTCACACAGATTATGTTTACCACACTCAGAAGATTAGGTTGGGTTTAAAGATTGAGGCACAGATGGGGATTGAACCCATGATCTTTGGTTTACGAGACCAACGCCTTAACACTTGGCCACTGCGCCCTCTACAGGGTGTAAATTTGTATGTCACCCTGTGAGAATGCACACAAGTTATGTTTGGCATGAGAACCTTGTATTTGTTTTTGTTTTTTGTACTGCTGTAAGAGAACCTAAGTGCAGTACAGTGCACACTTAAACCACCTCACATTATATCACTCACATTCTCCACACCTCCCTCTCCAGATAAAATAAAAGTTAGGCATACACCGGTTACACCTATTATGTATGATTATTAACATCCTGCTGCTGGCCGCACTTACACTGCTGTAACCTAATTCTTGTAGTAAAACCCCAGTCTGTGCTTTTTCTCTCCAGTACATTTGGGACTAGTCTTGCTCAGTATAATTGTCCTGTTGCTGACTAATTTTACACTGTTATGTCGTCTGTGTTCTCATAATTCTTGTAGAAATAAGCTGAACTCACACAGATTATGTTTACCACACTCAGAAGATTAGGTTGGGTTTAAAGATTGAGGCACAGATGGGGATTGAACCCATGATCTTTGGTTTACGAGACCAACGCCTTACCACTTGGCCACTGCGCCCTCTACAGGGTGTAAATTTGTATGTCACCCTGTGAGAATGCACACAAGTTATGTTTGGCATGAGAACCTTTTATTTGTTTTTGTTTTTTGTACTGCTGTAAAAGAACCTAAGTGCAGTATAGTGCACACCTAAACCACCTCACATTATATCACTCACATTCTCCACACCTCCCTCTCCAGATAAAGTAAAAGCTAGGCATACACCAGTTACACCTATTATGCATGATTATTAACATCCTGCTGCTGGCCGCACTTACACTGCTGTAACCTAATTCTTGTAGTAAAACCACAGTCCGTGCTTTTTCTCTCCAGTATATTTGGGACTAGTCTTGCTCAGTAGAATTGTCCTGTTGCTGACTAATTTTACACTGTTATGTGATCTGTGGTCTCATAATTCTTATAGAAAGAAGCTGAGCTCACACAGTTTATCTTTACCACAAATGTTTACAGCACTCAGTAGATTAGGTTGGGTTTAAAAATTGATGCACAGATGGGGATTGATCCCACGATCTTTGGTTTACGAGACCAACGCCTTAACAATTGGCCACTGCGCCCTCTACAAGCTGTAAATTTGTATGTCACCCTGTGAGAATGCACACAAGTTATGTTTGGCATGAGAACCTTGTATTTGTTTTTGTTTTTTGTACTGCTGTAAAAGAACCTAAGTGCAGTACAGTGCACACTTAAACCACCTCACATTATATCACTCACATTCTCCACACCTCCCTCTCCAGATAAAATAAAAGTTAGGTATACACCGGTTACACCTATTATGTATGATTATTAACATCCTGCTGCTGGCCGCACTTACACTGCTGTAACCTAATTCTTGTAGTAAAACCCCAGTCTGTGCTTTATCTCTCCAGTACATTTGGGACTAGTCTTGCTCAGTATAATTGTCCTGTTGCTGACTAATTTTACACTGTTATGTCGTCTGTGTTCTCATAATTCTTGTAGAAATAAGCTGAACTCACACAGATTATGTTTACCACACTCAAAAGATTAGGTTGGGTTTAAAGATTGAGGCACAGATGGGGATAGAACCCATGATCTTTGGTTTACGAGACCAACGCCTTACCACTTGGCCACTGCGCCCTCTACAGGGTGTAAATTTGTATGTCACCCTGTGAGAATGCACACAAGTTATGTTTGGCATGAGAACCTTGTATTTGTTTTTGTTTTTTGTACTGCTGTAAGAGAACCTAAGTGCAGTACAGTGCACACTTAAACCACCTCACATTATATCACTCACATTCTCCACACCTCCCTCTCCAGATAAAATAAAAGTTAGGCATACACCGGTTACACCTAATATGTATGATTATTAACATCCTGCTGCTGGCCGCACTTACACTGCTGTAACCTAATTCTTGGAGTAAAACCCCAGTCTGTGCTTTTTCTCTCCAGTACATTTGGGACTAGTCTTGCTCAGTATAATTGTCCTGTTGCTGACTAATTTTACACTGTTATGTCGTCTGTGTTCTCATAATTCTTGTAGAAATAAGCTGAACTCACACAGATTATGTTTACCACACTCAGAAGATTAGGTTGGGTTTAAAGATTGAGGCACAGATGGGGATTGAACCCTCGATCTTTGGTTTACGAGACCAACGCCTTACCACTTGGCCACTGCGCCCTCTACAGGGTGTAAAATTGTATGTCACCCTGTGAGAATGCACACAAGTTATGTTTGGCATGAGAACCTTTTATTTGTTTTTGTTTTTTGTACTGCTGTAAAAGAACCTAAGTGCAGTATAGTGCACACCTAAACCAACTCACATTATATCACTCACATTCTCCACACTTCCCTCTCCAGATAAAATAAAAGCTAGGCATACACCGGTTACACCTATTATTAATATCCTGCTGCTGCCCACACTTACACCTCTGTAACCTAATTCTTGTAGTAAAGCCCCAGTCTGTGCTTTTTCTCTCCAGTACAGTACATTCGGGACTAGTCTTGCTCAGTATAATTGTGCTCTTGCTGACCAGTTTTACACTGTTATGTCATCTGTGGTCTCATAATTCTTGTAGAAAGAAGCTGAACTCACACAGGTTATCTTTACCACAAATGTTTACAGCACTCAGTAGATTAGGTGGGGTTTAAAGATTGAGGCACAGATGGGGATTGAACCTTTGGTTTGCTAGATCAACGCCTTACCACTTGGCCACTGCGCCCTCTACAGGGTGTAAATTTGTATGTCACCCTGTGAGAATGCACACAAGTTATGTTTGGCATGAGAACTATGTATTTGTTTTTGTTTTTTGTACTGCTGTAAAAGAACCTAAGTGCAGTACAGTGCACACTTAAACCACCTTACATTATATCACCCAAATTCTCCACACCTCCCTCTCCAGATAAAATAAAAGTTAGGCATACACCAGTTACACCTATTATACATGATTATTAACATCCTGCTGCTGGCCGCACTTACACTGCTGTAACCTAATTCTTGTAGTAAAACCCCAGTCCGTGCTTTTTCTCTCCAGTACATTTGGGACTAGTCTTGCTCAGTATAATTGTCCTGTTGCTGGCTAATTTTACACTGTTAGGTCATGTGCGGTCTCATAATTCTTGTAGAAATAAGCTGAACTCACACAGATTATGTTTACCACACTCAGAAGATTAAGTTGGGTTTAAAGATTGAGGTACAGATGGGGATTGAACCCACGATCTTTGGTTTACGAGACCAACGCCTTACCACTTGGCCACTGCACCCTCTACAGGTTGTAAATATGTATGTCACCCTGTGAGAATGCACACAAGTTATGGTTGGCATGAGAACCATTTATTTGTTTTTGTTTTTTGTACTGCTGTAAAAGAACCTAAGTGCAGTACAGTGCACACTTAAACCACCTCACATTATATCACCCAAATTCTCCACACCTCCCTCTCCAGATACAATAAAAGTTAGGCATACACCAGTTACACCTATTATACATGATTATTAACATCCTGCTGCTGGCCGCACTTACACTGCTGTAACCTAATTCTTGTAGTAAAACCCCAGTCCGTGTTCTTTCTCTCCAGTACATTTGGGACTAGTCTTGCTCAGTATAATTGTCCTGTTGCTGACTAATTTTACACTGTTATGTGATCTGTGGTCTCATAATTCTTATAGAAAGAAGCTGAGCTCACACAGTTTATCTTTACCACAAATGTTTACAGCACTCAGTAGATTAGGTTGGGTTTAAAAATTGATGCACAGATCGGGATTGATCCCACGATCTTTGGTTTACGAGACCAACGCCTTAACAATTGGCCACTGCGCCCTCTACAGGGCATAATTTTGTATGTCACCCTGTGAGAATGCACACGTTATGTTTGGCATGAGAACCTTGTATTTGTTTTTGTTTTTTGTACTGCTGTAAAAGAACCTAAGTGCAGTACAGTGCACACTTAAACCACCTCACATTATATCACTCACATTCTCCACACCTCCCTCTCCAGATAAAATAAAAGTTAGGCATACACCGGTTACACCTATTATGTATGATTATTAACATCCTGCTGCTGGCCGCACTTACACTGCTGTAACCTAATTCTTGTAGTAAAACCCCAGTCTGTGCTTTTTCTCTCCAGTACATTTGGGACTAGTCTTGCTCAGTATAATTGTCCTGTTGCTGACTAATTTTACACTGTTATGTCGTCTGTGTTCTCATAATTCTTGTAGAAATAAGCTGAACTCACACAGATTATGTTTACCACACTCAGAAGATTAGGTTGGGTTTAAATATTGAGGCACAGAAGGGGATTGAACCCATGATCTTTGGTTTACGAGACCAACGCCTTAACAATTGGCCACTGCGCCCTCTACAGGGCATAATTTTGTATGTCACCCTGTGAGAATGCACACGTTATGTTTGGCATGAGAACCTTGTATTTGTTTTTGTTTTTTGTACTGCTGTAAAAGAACCTAAGTGCAGTACAGTGCACACTTAAACCACCTCACATTATATCACTCACATTCTCCACACCTCCCTCTCCAGATAAAATAAAAGTTAGGCATACACCGGTTACACCTATTATGTATGATTATTAACATCCTGCTGCTGACCGCACTTACACTGCTGTAACCTAATTCTTGTAGTAAAACCCCAGTCTGTGCTTTTTCTCTCCAGTACATTTGGGACTAGTCTTGCTCAGTATAATTGTCCTGTTGCTGACTAATTTTACACTGTTATGTCGTCTGTGTTCTCATAATTCTTGTAGAAATAAGATGAACTCACACAGATTATGTTTACCACACTCAGAAGATTAGGTTGGGTTTAAAGATTGAGGCACAGATGGGGATTGAACCCATGATCTTTGGTTTACGAGACCAACGCCTTACCACTTGGCCACTGCGCCCTCTACAGGGTGTAAATTTGTATGTCACCCTGTGAGAATGCACACAAGTTATGTTTGGCATGAGAACCTTTTATTTGTTTTTGTTTTTTGTACTGCTGTAAAAGAACCTAAGTGCAGTATAGTGCACACCTAAACCACCTCACATTATATCACTCACATTCTCCACACCTCCCTCTCCAGATAAAGTAAAAGCTAGGCATACACCAGTTACACCTATTATGCATGATTATTAACATCCTGCTGCTGGCCGCACTTACACTGCTGTAACCTAATTCTTGTAGTAAAACCACAGTCCGTGCTTTTTCTCTCCAGTACATTTGGGACTAGTCTTGCTCAGTAGAATTGTCCTGTTGCTGACTAATTTTACACTGTTATGTGATCTGTGGTCTCATAATTCTTATAGAAAGAAGCTGAGCTCACACAGTTTATCTTTACTACAAATGTTTACTGCACTCAGTAGATTAGGTTGGGTTTAAAAATTGATGCACAGATGGGGATTGATCCCACGATCTTTGGTTTACGAGACCAACGCCTTAACAATTGGCCACTGCGCCCTCTACAAGCTGTAAATTTGTATGTCACCCTGTGAGAATGCACACAAGTTATGTTTGGCATGAGAACCTTGTATTTGTTTTTGTTTTTTGTACTGCTGTAAAAGAACCTAAGTGCAGTACAGTGCACACTTAAACCACCTCACATTATATCACTCACATTCTCCACACCTCCCTCTCCAGATAAAATAAAAGTTAGGCATACACCGGTTACACCTATTATGTATGATTATTAACATCCTGCTGCTGGCTGCACTTACACTGCTGTAACCTAATTCTTGTAGTAAAACCCCAGTCTGTGCTTTTTCTCTCCAGTACATTTGGGACTAGTCTTGCTCAGTATAATTGTCCTGTTGCTGACTAATTTTACACTGTTATGTGATCTGTGGTCTCATAATTCTCATAGAAAGAAGCTGAGCTCACACAGTTTATCTTTACCAGAAATGTTTACAGCACTCAGTAGATTAGGTTGGGTTTAAAAATTGATGCACAGATGGGGATTGATCCCACGATCTTTGGTTTACGAGACCAACGCCTTAACAATTGGCAAATGCGCCCTCTACAGGGCATAATTTTGTATGTCACCCTGTGAGAAAGCACACAAGTTATGTTTAGCATGAGAACCTTTTATTTGTTTTTGTTTTTTCTACTGCTGTAAAAGAACCTAAGTGCAGTACAGTGCACACTTAAACCACCTCACATTATATCACTCACATTCTCCACACCTCCCTCTCCAGAAAAAGTTAAAGCTAGGCACACACCAGTTACACCTATTATGCATGATTATTAACATCCTGCTGCTGGCCGCACTTACACTGCTGTAACCTAATTCTTGTAGTAAAACCCCAGTCCGTGCTTTTTCTCTCCAGTACATTTGGGACTAGTCTTGCTCAGTATAATTGTCCTGTTGCTGACTAATTTTACACTGTTATGTGATCTGTGGTCTCATAATTCTTATAGAAAGAAGCTGAGCTCACACAGTTTATCTTTACCACAAATGTTTACAGCACTCAGTAGATTAGGTTGGGTTTAAAAATTGATGCACAGATGGGGATTGATCCCACGATCTTTGGTTTACGAGACCAACGCCTTAACAATTGGCCACTGCGCCCTCTACAGGGCATAATTTTGTATGTCACCCTGTGAGAATGCACACGTTATGTTTGGCATGAGAACCTTGTATTTGTTTTTGTTTTTTGTACTGCTGTAAAAGAACCTAAGTGCAGTACAGTGCACACTTAAACCACCTCACATTATATCACTCACATTCTCCACACCTCCCTCTCCAGATAAAATAAAAGTTAGGCATACACCAGTTACACCTATTATGCATGATTATTATCATCCTGCTGCTGGCCGCACTTACACTGCTGTAACCTAATTCTTGTAGTAAAACACCGGTCTGTGCTTTTTCTCTCCAGTACATTTGGGACTAGTCTTGCTCAGTATAATTGTCCTGTTGCTGACTAATTTTACACTGTTATGTCATCTGCGGTCTCATAATTCTTGAAGAAATAAGCTGAACTCACACAGATTATGTTTACCACTCTCAGAAGATTAGGTTGGGTTTAAAGATTGAGGCACAGATGGGGATTGAACCCACGATCTTTGGTTTACAAGACCAACACCTTACCACTTGGCCACTGCGCCCTGTACAGGGTGTTAATTTGTATGTCACCCTGTGAGAATGCACACTAGTTATGTTTGGCATGAGAACCTTGTATTTGTTTTTGTTTTTTGTACTGCTGTAAAAGAACCTAAGTGCAGTACAGTGCACACTTAAACCACCTCACATTATATCACCCAAATTCTCCACACCTCCCTCTCCAGATAAAATAAAAGTTAGGCATACACCAGTTACACCTATTATACATGATTATTAACATCCTGTTGCTGGCCGTACTTACACTGCTGTAACCTAATTCTTGTAGTAAAACCCCAGTCTGTGCTCTTTCTCTCCAGTACATTTGGGACTAGTCTTGCTCAGTATAATTGTCCTGTTGCTGACTAATTTTACACTGTTATGTGATCTGTGGTCTCATAATTCTTATAGAAAGAAGCTGAGCTCACACAGTTTATCTTTACCACAAATGTTTACAGCACTCAGTAGATTAGGTTGGGTTTAAAAATTGATGCACAGATGGGGATTGATCCCACGATCTTTGGTTTACGAGACCAACGCCTTAACAATTGGCCACTGCGCCCTCTACAGGGCATAATTTTGTATGTCACCCTGTGAGAAAGCACACAAGTTATGTTTAGCATGAGAACCTTTTATTTGTTTTTGTTTTTTCTACTGCTGTAAAAGAACCTAAGTGCAGTACAGTGCACACTTAAACCACCTCACATTATATCACTCACATTCTCCACACCTCCCTCTCCAGAAAAAGTTAAAGCTAGGCATACACCAGTTACACCTATTATGCATGATTATTAACATCCTGCTGCTGGCCGCACTTACACTGCTGTAACCTAATTCTTGTAGTAAAACCCCAGTCCATGCTTTTTCTCTGCAGTACATTTGGGGCTAGTCTTGCTCAGTATAATTGTCCTGTTGCTGACTAATTTTACACTGTTAGGTCATCTGCGGTCTCATAATTCTTGTAGAAATAAGCTGAACTCACACAGATTATGTTTACCACACTCAGAAGATTAGGTTGGGTTTAAAGATTGAGGCACAGATGGGGATTGAGCCCACGATCTTTGGTTTACAAGACCAACGCCTTAACACTTGGCCACTGCGCCCTCTACAGGGTGTAAATTTGTATGTCACCCTGTGAGAATGCACACAAGTTATGTTTGGCATGAGAACCTTGTATTTGTTTTTGTTTTTTGTACTGTTGTAAAAGAACCTAAGTGCAGTACAGTGCACACTTAAACCACCTCACATTATATCCCCCAAATTCTCCACACCTCCCTCTCCAGATAAAATAAAAGTTAGGCATACACCAGTTACACCTATTATGTATGATTATTAACATCCTGCTGCTGGCCGCATTTACACTGCTGTAACCTAATTCTTGGAGTAAAACCCCAGTCTGTGCTTTTTCTCTCCAGTACATTTGGGACTAGTCTTGCTCAGTATAATTGTCCTGTTGCTGACTAATTTTACACTGTTATGTCATCTGTGTTCTCATAATTCTTGTAGAAATAAGCTGAACTCACACAGATTATGTTTACCACACTCAGAAGATTAGGTTGGGTTTAAAGATTGAGGCACAGATGGGGATTGAACCCTCGATCTTTGGTTTACGAAACCAACGCCTTACCACTTGGCCACTGCGCCCTCTACGGGGTGTAAAATTGTATGTCACCCTGTGAGAATGCACACAAGTTATGTTTGGCATGAGAACCTTTTATTTGTTTTTGTTTTTTGTACTGCTGTAAAAGAACCTAAGTGCAGTATAGTGCACACCTAAACCAACTCACATTATATCACTCACATTCTCCACACTTCCCTCTCCAGATAAAATAAAAGCTAGGCATACACCGGTTACACCTATTATTAATATCCTGCTGCTGCCCACACTTACACCTCTGTAACCTAATTCTTGTAGTAAAGCCCCAGTCTGTGCATTTTCTCTCCAGTACAGTACATTCGGGACTAGTCTTGCTCAGTATAATTGTGCTCTTGCTGACCAGTTTTACACTGTTTAGGGATGAGCCGAACACCCCCCGGTTCGGTTCGCACCAGAACCCGCGAACGGACCGCAAGTTCGCACGAACGTTAGAACCCCATTGACGTCTATGGGACTCGAACGTTCGAAATCAAAAGTGCTCATTTTAAAGGCTAATTTGCATGGTATTGTCCTAAAAAGGGTTTGGGGACCCGGGTCCTACCCCAGGGGACATGTATCAATGCAAAAAAAACTTTTAAAAACGGCCGTTTTTTCGGGAGCAGTGATTTTAATGATGCTTAAAGTAAAAAAAAAAAAGTGAAATATTCCTTTAAATATCGTACCTGGGGGGTGTCTATAGTATGCCTGTAAAGTGACGCGTGTTTCCCATGTTTAGAACAGTCCCTGCACCAAATGTCATTTTTAAAGGAAAAAATCTCATTTAAAACTGCTTGCGGGTTTAATGTCGTGTCGGGTCATGGCAATATGGATGAAAATCAGTGAGACAAACGGCATGGGTACCCCCCAGTCCATTACCAGGCCCTTTGGGTCTTGTATGGATATTAAGGGGAACCCCGCACCCAAATTAAAATAAGGAAAGGTCCCTATATACTCTGAACAGCAGTATTCAGGCGGTGCAAACAAGACAGGGACTGTAGGTTTGTTGTTAAGTAGAATCTGTTTGTAATTTTGAACATTTTTAATGTGTTTAGCTCCAGCCAAAAAATCTTTTCTAAGCTTTTTGGAAAACATAGGGAAGGGTTATCACCCCTGTGACATTTGTTTTGCGTCTTTCCTCCTCTTCAGAAGATTTCACCTCACTTTTTTGTCCCAATGAAAAATGTTTTTGGAAAATTTGGGTTTTTTTGTGGAACAAGGATTGGAAAGCATCAGTGGAAAGGAGAAATTGTTTTCCCATATTAACTCTTACAGGAGAGAATTTCCCTTCCTTAGGGGTAGATTTCATCTCACTTCCTGTTGTCTCCTTCCGTTTGCAAGTAGGAGTCGTTTGTAAGTTAGATGTTTGAAAGTAGGGTCCTGCCCTATATACTCAGCAGAAATTTGGGCCTTAGGTGTTGCTGTGGCCAAAACACTGTAAGCCCTCACAGGGCCCTGCTGTGAAATATTAGATCAAGAATTGTAATTACATGCCCCTGTTGAACAGGAGCTGAAAAATTAGGCCTTAGGCACTGGTGCTGGTGCCACAACACTGCAACCCCTCACAGACACTCTAGTTGGAACGCAGGAACGAGCCCTGCTGCAAAGTATTGCATCAAAAATTGTAATTACACGCCCCTGTTAGACAGGGGCAGAAAAATTGGGTCTTAGGCACTGGTGCTGGTGCCACAACACTGCAACCCCTCACAGACACTCTAGTTGAAACGCAGGAACAAGCCCTGCTGCAAAGTATTGCATCAAAAATTGTAATTACACGCCCCTGTTAGACAGGGGCTGAAAAATTGGGTCTTAGGCACTGGTGCTGGTGCCACAACACTGCAACCCCTCACAGACACTCTAGTTGGAATGCAGGAACGAGCCCTGCTGCAAAGTATTGCATCAAAAATTGTAATTACACGCCCCTGTTAGACAGGGGCAGAAAAATTGGGTCTTAGGCACTGGTGCTGGTGCCACAACACTGCAACCCCTCACAGACACTCTAGTTGAAACGCAGGAACAAGCCCTGCTGCAAAGTATTGCATCAAAAATTGTAATTACACGCCCCTGTTAGACAGGGGCTGAAAAATTGGGTCTTAGGCACTGGTGCTGGTGCCACAACACTGCAACCCCTCACAGACACTCTAGTTGGAATGCAGGAACGAGCCCTGCTGCAAAGTATTACATCAAAAATTGTAATTACACGCCCCTGTTAAACAGGGGCTGAAAAATTGTGCCTTAGGCACTGGTGGTGGCGCCCAGAACCAAAAATGTTCTTACAAGCTATCAGCGTGATGATTGAGGAGGAAGAGGATAATTACTCAGGGATAGTCACTCAGCATCAGCATAGGCAGTCTTTGAAGGGATCTGAGATTTCAAAAAAAATTATTCGGTTACATCTGCATCAGGTGCTTGGTAGCTGGTGGTGATCCAAGACTGATTCATTTTTATGAAGGTCAGCCGATCGACCGAGTCGGTGGACAGACGCACCCTGTGATCGGTTACCACGCCTCCAGCAGCACTGAATGTGCGTTCCGAAAGAACGCTGGATGCAGGACAGGCCAGTAGCTCAATTGCATACTGTGCAAGCTCTGGCCAGTGATCCATCCTCAAGACCCAGTAACCCAGAGGATTTTCGGTGGGAAAGGTGTCCAAGTCTGATCTTGCCCCTAGGTATTCCTGCACCATGTAAAACAGACGCTGGCGATGGTTGCTGGAACCGATCATACCTTGGGGCTGCGGACCAAAAAATTGTCTGAACGCATCGGTCAGACGGCCACCTTCTCCACCGCTCCTTCTTTGACTGACCGAAGCCTCAGCAACACGTTGTCCAGAAACAGGAGTTTGTAACCTCCCAGTCTCTGGGAACGCGTTGCACAGACCTTTCTGCAAGGCCTCCCGAAGATGTTTCATCCTCTGCTCCCTCTGCGATGGCAAGATAAGGTCCGCAACCTTACCCTTGTAACGTGGATCAAGGAGGGTTGCCAGCCAGTATTGGTCCTTCTCCTTGATACCACGAATACGAGGATCCTTACGCAGGCTTTGCAGGATCAGGGAGGCCATGCAGCGTAGGTTTGCTGAGGCATTCGGTCCGGAGTCCTCTGGGTCACTAAGGACAACAACGTCCGCAGCCACCTCCTCCCAGCCACGTACAAGTCCATGTGTTCCTTGGGACTGATCCCTTAAAGACTGCTGATGCTGAGTGCCAGGCTCCACCTCCATACTGACACAATCTTCCTCCTCCTCCTCCTCCTCCTCGTCCTCTTCCTGTGTGATCGGCGGGCACGCAGGAACACTGTCTGGATAAAGGGGGCCTTGAGAGCTAAGGAAGTCCTCCTCTTCCTGCCTCTGTTCTGCCTCAAGTGCCCTGTCCATTATTCCACGCAGCGTGTGCTCCAACAGGTGGACAAGGGGGACAGTGTCACTGATGCATGCACTGTCAGTGCTCACCATCCTCGTGGCCTCCTCGAATGGTGACAGGACAGTGCATGCATCCCTGATCATGGCCCACTGGCGTGGGGAAAAAAAACCAAGGTCCCCTGACCCTGTCCTGGTGCCATAGTCGCACAGGTACTCATTGATGGCCCTCTGCTGCGTGTGCAGCCGCTGCAGCATGGCCAACGTCGAGTTCCACCTGGTGGGCATGTCACAGATTAGGCGGTTCTTGGGCAGGTTAAACTCCTTTTGGAGGTCCGTCAGCCGAGCACTGGCATTATATGACCGGCGGAAATGCACACAGACTTTCCTGGCCTGCCTCAGGACATCCTGTAAGCCCGGGTACCTGCCCAAGAACCGCTGCACCACCAAGTTAAGGACGTGAGCCAAACAGGGCACATGGGTCAGTTGTCCCTGTCGGAGGGCAGAGAGGAGGTTGGTGCCATTGTCGCAAACCACCATTCCTGCCTTAAGTTGGCGTGGCGTCAACCACCTCTGAACCTGCCCCTGCAGAGCTGACAGAACCTCTGCCCCAGTGTGGCTCCTGTCCCCCAAGCACACCAGCTCAAGCACCGCATGGCATCTTTTGGCCTGCGTACTTGCGTAGCCCCTTGAACGCCTACGGAGCACCGCTGGTTCCGAGGAAGAGGCCATGGAGGAAGAAGAAGAGGAGGGGGTGGAGGAGAGAGGTGTGTCACAATCAGCATTTTGGAGGCGTGGTGGCGGAACAACCTCCAACACTACTGCACCTTGTCCTGCATCCTTCCCAGCTGCCAGCAGAGTCACCCAATGCGCCGTGAAACTTAAGTAACGTCCCTGTCCATGCCTGCTGGACCATGAGTCAGCGGTAATATGCACCTTACCGCTGACCGCCCTGTCCAGCGAGGCATGGACATTGCCTTCCACATGCCGGTAGAGAGCCGGAATCGCCTTCCGCGAGAAAAAGTGGCGTTTGGGTACCTGCCACTGAGGAACCGCACATTCCACAAACTCACGGAAGGGGGCAGAGTCTACCAACTGAAAAGGCAGCAGTTGAAGTGCTAGCAATTTTGCCAAGCTAGCATTCAACCGCTGGGCATGTGGATGGCTGGGAGCAAACTTCTTTCGGCGGTGCAGCAGCTGGGGCAGGGAAATTTGCCTGGTACAATCTGACGTCGGTGTACCAAAAGCAGATTGCCCATAAGTACTTGGCTGTGACACACCTAATTCTACACCTTCATTCCTCTCACTGCAGGTCGCAGAGAGGACTGAAGGTCTAGTGGGGTTGGAAATCTCAGCTGATGAGGAGCAAGGAGAGATCGTCTTTGTTCTTTGGTGTGGGTCTTTTAGATACGCTTGCCAACGAACTGCATGGCAGGTCAACATATGTCTGGTCAAGCATGTGGTACCCAAGCGGGAGATGTTTTGGCCACGCGAGATACGCTTAAGACATATGTTGCAAATAGCAGCGGTGCGATCTGATGCACTCGTCTCAAAAAAGGCCCACACCAAAGAACTTTTTGAATAACGCGCAGAGACTGCAGCGCCCTGCACATGTGGAGCTTTGGGGTGTGATGCAGTCAATGTGCTGCCCTTAGGCTGGCCCCTGGAGGGCATCCTGCCTAGTTGGTGATGTGCCACCTCCTCCTCCTCCTCCTCCTCCTCCTCCTCTCTCCTATCAGGCACCCACGTTGAGTCAGTGACCTCATCATCCCCTCCCTCCTCATCACTGGAGCAAACCTGGCAGTATGCTGCAGCAGGGGGAGCATGACTGCCAGATTGCTGTCCTTCTTGGGCACCCCCTCTGTCCGTGCTCATGTTACTGCCTTCATTGAGCTCAGTATCATCATCAGAGCCTTCCAAACGCTGGGCATCCTCCTGGAGCATGTACCCAACACTGTGGTCAAACAGTTCGAGGGAATCCTCATGAGGACATGGTGGAGCTAGGGAAGGAGTCACTGATGACATTGAGCTGAGGGAAGAGGCCGCTGCTTTGCCAGACAAAGCACCCTGGGCATGGGTGAGAGAGGATGAGGAGGATGAGGACGGCTTGGTCATCCACTCGACCAAGTCTTCCGCATGTTGCGGCTCAACACGGCCAGCTGCCGAAAAAAAGGCCAAGCGTGTCCCATGGCCACGTGCTGATGAGGATGCACCGTCTCCACGACCAGCACTAGACACAGAGCCTGCTTGCCCTCTCTTATTGGCTTGTGACTGTCTGCCTCTCCTTCTTGGCCTTCCAGACATACTAATGGCCTGTAGCTGCACTAAGCTGGGATAGAACACCTGTAATTTTCTTCAGGTAGCTTTATATACTGTAACCAGACAAGCCTGCCTGTCAGTAGGAAGATAACAGGAACGGATCTAGCTGAACACTGTGAGCAGGACGTACTGCACTAAATGTATATAGCAGGAACGGATCTAGCTGAACACTGTGAGCAGGACGCACTGCACTGAATGTAAATACCAGGAACGGATCTAGCTGAACACTGTGAGCAGGACGCACTGCACTGAATGTAAATAGCAAGAACGGATCTAGCTGAACACTGTGAGCAGGACGCACTGCACTGAATGTAAATAGTCTAGCTGCCTGACCGTGGTACTAATAGGATCAAAAAGAACACCTGTAATTTTCTTCAGGTAGCTTTATATACTGTAACCAGACAAGCCTGCCTGTCAGTAGGAAGATAACAGGAACGGATCTAGCTGAACACTGTGAGCAGGACGTACTGCACTAAATGTATATAGCAGGAACGGATCTAGCTGAACACTGTGAGCAGGACGCACTGCACTGAATGTAAATAGCAGGAACGGATCTAGCTGAACACTGTGAGCAGGACGCACTGCACTAAATGTAAATAGCAGGAACGGATCTAGCTGAACACTGTGAGCAGGACGCACTGCACTGAATGTAAATAGCAGGAACGGATCTAGCTGAACACTGTGAGCAGGACGCACTGCACTGAATGTAAATAGCAGGAACGGATCTAGCTGAACACTGTGAGCAGGACGCACTGCACTGAATGTAAATAGCAGGAACGGATCTAGCTGAACACTGTGAGCAGGACGCACTGCACTAAATGTAAATACCAGGAACGGATCTAGCTGAACACTGTGAGCAGGACGCACTGCACTGAATGTAAATAGCAGGAACGGATCTAGCTGAACACTGTGAGCAGGACGCACTGCACTAAATGTAAATACCAGGAACGGATCTAGCTGAACACTGTGAGCAGGACGCACTGCACTGAATGTAAATAGCAGGAACGGATCTAGCTGAACACTGTGAGCAGGACGCACTGCACTAAATGTAAATACCAGGAACGGATCTAGCTGAACACTGTGAGCAGGACGCACTGCACTGAATGTAAATAGCAGGAACGGATGTAGCTGAACACTGTGAGCAGGACGCACTGCACTAAATGTAAATACCAGGAACGGATCTAGCTGAACACTGTGAGCAGGACGCACTGCACTGAATGTAAATACCAGGAACGGATCTAGCTGAACACTGTGAGCAGGACGCACTGCACTGAATGTAAATAGTCTAGCTGCCTGACCGTGGTACTAATAGGATCAAAAAGAACACCTGTAATTTTCTTAAGGTAGCTTTATATACTGTAACCAGACAAGCCTGCCTGTCAGTAGGAAGATAACAGGAACGGATCTAGCTGAACACTGTGAGCAGGACACACTGTACTAAATGTAAATAGTCTAGCTGCCTGACCGTGGTACTAATAGGATCAAAAAGAACACCTGTAATTTTCTTCAGGTAGCTTTATATACTGTAACCAGACAAGCCTGCCTGTCAGTAGGAAGATAACAGGAACGGATCTAGCTGAACACTGTGAGCAGGACACACTGTACTAAATGTAAATAGTCTAGCTGCCTGACCGTGGTACTAATAGGATCAAAAAGAACACCTGTAATTTTCTTAAGGTAGCTTTATATACTGTAACCAGACAAGCCTGCCTGTCAGTAGGAAGATAACAGGAACGGATCTAGCTGAACACTGTGAGCAGGACACACTGTACTAAATGTAAATAGTCTAGCTGCCTGACCGTGGTACTAATAGGATCAAAAAGAACACCTGTAATTTTCTTCAGGTAGCTTTATATACTGTAACCAGACAAGCCTGCCTGTCAGTAGGAAGATAACAGGAACGGATCTAGCTGAACACTGTGAGCAGGACGTACTGCACTAAATGTATATAGCAGGAACGGATCTAGCTGAACACTGTGAGCAGGACGCACTGCACTGAATGTAAATAGCAGGAACGGATCTAGCTGAACACTGTGAGCAGGACGCACTGCACTGAATGTAAATAGCAGGAACGGATCTAGCTGAACACTGTGAGCAGGACGCACTGCACTGAATGTAAATAGCAGGAACGGATCTAGCTGAACACTGTGAGCAGGACGCACTGCACTGAATGTAAATAGCAGGAACGGATCTAGCTGAACACTGTGAGCAGGACACACTGCACTAAATGTAAATAGTCTAGATAGAAGATAACAGGAACGGATCTAGCTAAACTGAATACAGTGTATATATATATATGCAACACCTGGGATGCATATATATACACAATACACTGTAAGTGCAGCTAACTGACTGACTGTTCTGCCTAATCTATCTAACTCAAATCAAATGACACTGTCTCTCTCTCTCTCTATCTCTCAGCACACCGGAACACACACTACACAGGGCCGCCGTGCAGGCGGCCTTATATAGTGTGGGGTGTGTACTAAATCCCCTGAGCCATAATTGGCCAAAGCCACCCTGGCTTTGGCCAATTACAGCTCTCTCTACTGACGGCGCTGTGATTGGCCAAGCATGCGGGTCATAGTGCATGCTTGGCCAATCATCAGCCAGCAATGCACTGCGATGCCGCAGTGAATTATGGGCCGTGACGCGCCACACGAATTTGGCGCGAACGGCCCATATCGTTCGCAATTCGACGGACGGTCGAACAGCCGATGTTCGAGTCGAACATGGGTTCGACTCGAACACGAAGCTCATCCCTAACACTGTTATGTCATCTGTGGTCTCATAATTCTTGTAGAAAGAAGCTGAACTCACACAGATTATCTTTACCACAAATGTTTACAGCACTCAGTAGATTAGGTGGGGTTTAAAGATTGAGGCACAGATGGGGATTGAACCTTTGGTTTGCGAGATCAACGCCTTTCCAATTGGCCACTGCGCCCTCTACAGGGTGTAAATTTGTATGTCACCCTGTGAGAATGCACACAAGTTATGTTTGGCATGAGAACTATGTATTTGTTTTTGTTTTTTGTACTGCTGTAAAAGAACCTAAGTGCAGTACAGTGCACACTTAAACCACCTTACATTATATCACCCAAATTCTCCACACCTCCCTCTCCAGATAAAATAAAAGTTAGGCATACACCAGTTACACCTATTATACATGATTATTAACATCCTGCTGCTGGCCGCACTTACACTGCTGTAACCTAATTCTTGTAGTAAAACCACAGTCCGTGCTTTTTCTCTCCAGTACATTTGGGACTAGTCTTGCTCAGTAGAATTGTCCTGTTGCTGACTAATTTTACACTGTTATGTGATCTGTGGTCTCATAATTCTCATAGAAAGAAGCTGAGCTCACACAGTTTATCTTTACCACAAATGTTTACAGCACTCAGTAGATTAGGTTGGGTTTAAAAATTGATGCACAGATGGGGATTGA
The DNA here is from genome assembly GCA_037952925.1 of Lithobates clamitans. Classification (NCBI taxonomy): domain Eukaryota; kingdom Metazoa; phylum Chordata; class Amphibia; order Anura; family Ranidae; genus Lithobates; species Lithobates clamitans. The sequence goes on along the minus strand of JBBGZY010001746.1, from coordinate 123,852 downwards.
TCCCACGATCTTTGGTTTACGAGACCAACGCCTTAACAATTGGCCACTGCGCCCTCTACAGGGCATAATTTTGTATGTCACCCTGTGAGAAAGCACACAAGTTATGTTTAGCATGAGAACCTTTTATTTGTTTTTGTTTTTTCTACTGCTGTAAAAGAACCTAAGTGCAGTACAGTGCACACTTAAACCACCTCACATTATATCACTCACATTCTCCACACCTCCCTCTCCAGAAAAAGTTAAAGCTAGGCATACACCAGTTACACCTATTATGCATGATTATTAACATCCTGCTGCTGGCCGCACTTACACTGCTGTAACCTAATTCTTGTAGTAAAACCCCAGTCCGTGCTTTTTCTCTCCAGTACATTTGGGACTAGTCTTGCTCAGTATAATTGTCCTGTTGCTGACTAATTTTACACTGTTATGTGATCTGTGGTCTCATAATTCTTATAGAAAGAAGCTGAGCTCACACAGTTTATCTTTACCACAAATGTTTACAGCACTCAGTAGATTAGGTTGGGTTTAAAAATTGATGCACAGATGGGGATTGATCCCACGATCTTTGGTTTACGAGACCAACGCCTTAACAATTGGCCACTGCGCCCTCTACAGGGCATAATTTTGTATGTCACCCTGTGAGAATGCACACGTTATGTTTGGCATGAGAACCTTGTATTTGTTTTTGTTTTTTGTACTGCTGTAAAAGAACCTAAGTGCAGTACAGTGCACACTTAAACCACCTCACATTATATCACTCACATTCTCCACACCTCCCTCTCCAGATAAAATAAAAGTTAGGCATACACCAGTTACACCTATTATGCATGATTATTATCATCCTGCTGCTGGCCGCACTTACACTGCTGTAACCTAATTCTTGTAGTAAAACCCCGGTCTGTGCTTTTTCTCTCCAGTACATTTGGGACTAGTCTTGCTCAGTATAATTGTCCTGTTGCTGACTAATTTTACACTGTTAGGTCATCTGCGGTCTCATAATTCTTGAAGAAATAAGCTGAACTCACACAGATTATGTTTACCACTCTCAGAAGATTAGGTTGGGTTTAAAGATTGAGGCACAGATGGGGATTGAACCCACGATCTTTGGTTTACAAGACCAACACCTTACCACTTGGCCACTGCGCCCTGTACAGGGTGTTAATCTGTATGTCACCCTGTGAGAATGCACACTAGTTATGTTTGGCATGAGAACCTTGTATTTGTTTTTGTTTTTTGTACTGCTGTAAAAGAACCTAAGTGCAGTACAGTGCACACTTAAACCACCTCACATTATATCACCCAAATTCTCCACACCTCCCTCTCCAGATAAAATAAAAGTTAGGCATACACCAGTTACACCTATTATACATGATTATTAACATCCTGCTGCTGGCCGTACTTACACTGCTGTAACCTAATTCTTGTAGTAAAACCCCAGTCTGTGCTCTTTCTCTCCAGTACATTTGGGACTAGTCTTGCTCAGTATAATTGTCCTGTTGCTGACTAATTTTACACTGTTATGTGATCTGTGTTCTCATAATTCTTATAGAAAGAAGCTGAGCTCACACAGTTTATCTTTACCACAAATGTTTACAGCACTCAGTAGATTAGGTTGGGTTTAAAAATTGATGCACAGATGGGGATTGATCCCACGATCTTTGGTTTACGAGACCAACGCCTTAACAATTGGCCACTGCGCCCTCTACAGGGCATAATTTTGTATGTCACCCTGTGAGAAAGCACACAAGTTATGTTTAGCATGAGAACCTTTTATTTGTTTTTGTTTTTTCTACTCCTGTAAAAGAACCTAAGTGCAGTACAGTGCACACTTAAACCACCTCACATTATATCACTCACATTCTCCACACCTCCCTCTCCAGAAAAAGTTAAAGCTAGGCATACACCAGTTACACCTATTATGCATGATTATTAACATCCTGCTGCTGGCCGCACTTACACTGCTGTAACCTAATTCTTGTAGTAAAACGCCAGTCCATGCTTTTTCTCTGCAGTACATTTGGGGCTAGTCTTGCTCAGTATAATTGTCCTGTTGCTGACTAATTTTACACTGTTAGGTCATCTGCGGTCTCATAATTCTTGTAGAAATAAGCTGAACTCACACAGATTATGTTTACCACACTCAGAAGATTAGGTTGGGTTTAAAGATTGAGGCACAGATGGGGATTGAGCCCACGATCTTTGGTTTACAAGACCAACGCCTTAACACTTGGCCACTGCGCCCTCTACAGGGTGTAAATTTGTATGTCACCCTGTGAGAATGCACACAAGTTATGTTTGGCATGAGAACCTTGTATTTGTTTTTGTTTTTTGTACTGTTGTAAAAGAACCTAAGTGCAGTACAGTGCACACTTAAACCACCTCACATTATATCCCCCAAATTCTCCACACCTCCCTCTCCAGATAAAATAAAAGTTAGGCATACACCAGTTACACCTATTATGTATGATTATTAACATCCTGCTGCTGGCCGCATTTACACTGCTGTAACCTAATTCTTGGAGTAAAACCCCAGTCTGTGCTTTTTCTCTCCAGTACATTTGGGACTAGTCTTGCTCAGTATAATTGTCCTGTTGCTGACTAATTTTACACTGTTATGTCATCTGTGTTCTCATAATTCTTGTAGAAATAAGCTGAACTCACACAGATTATGTTTACCACACTCAGAAGATTAGGTTGGGTTTAAAGATTGAGGCACAGATGGGGATTGAACCCTCAATCTTTGGTTTACGAAACCAACGCCTTACCACTTGGCCACTGCGCCCTCTACGGGGTGTAAAATTGTATGTCACCCTGTGAGAATGCACACAAGTTATGTTTGGCATGAGAACCTTTTATTTGTTTTTGTTTTTTGTACTGCTGTAAAAGAACCTAAGTGCAGTATAGTGCACACCTAAACCAACTCACATTATATCACTCACATTCTCCACACTTCCCTCTCCAGATAAAATAAAAGCTAGGCATACACCGATTACACCTATTATTAATATCCTGCTGCTGCCCACACTTACACCTCTGTAACCTAATTCTTGTAGTAAAGCCCCAGTCTGTGCATTTTCTCTCCAGTACAGTACATTCGGGACTAGTCTTGCTCAGTATAATTGTGCTCTTGCTGACCAGTTTTACACTGTTATGTCATCTGTGGTCTCATAATTCTTGTAGAAAGAAGCTGAACTCACACAGATAATCTTTACCACAAATGTTTACAGCACTCAGTAGATTAGGTGGGGTTTAAAGATTGAGGCACAGATGGGGATTGAACCTTTGGTTTGCGAGATCAACGCCTTTCCAATTGGCCACTGCGCCCTCTACAGGGTGTAAATTTGTATGTCACCCTGTGAGAATGCACACAAGTTATGTTTGGCATGAGAACTATGTATTTGTTTTTGTTTTTTTTACTGCTGTAAAAGAACCTAAGTGCAGTACAGTGCACACTTAAACCACCTTACATTATATCACCCAAATTCTCCACACCTCCCTCTCCAGATAAAATAAAAGTTAGGCATACACCAGTTACACCTATTATACATGATTATTAACATCCTGCTGCTGGCCGCACTTACACTGCTGTAACCTAATTCTTGTAGTAAAACCACAGTCCGTGCTTTTTCTCTCCAGTACATTTGGGACTAGTCTTGCTCAGTAGAATTGTCCTGTTGCTGACTAATTTTACACTGTTATGTGATCTGTGGTCTCATAATTCTTATAGAAAGAAGCTGAGCTCACACAGTTTATCTTTACCACAAATGTTTACAGCACTCAGTAGATTAGGTTGGGTTTAAAAATTGATGCACAGATGGGGATTGATCCCACGATCTTTGGTTTACGAGACCAACGCCTTAACAATTGGCCACTGCGCCCTCTACAAGCTGTAAATTTGTATGTCACCCTGTGAGAATGCACACAAGTTATGTTTGGCATGAGAACCTTGTATTTGTTTTTGTTTTTTGTACTGCTGTAAAAGAACCTAAGTGCAGTACAGTGCACACTTAAACCACCTCACATTATATCACTCACATTCTCCACACCTCCCTCTCCAGATAAAATAAAAGTTAGGCATACACCAGTTACACCTATTATGCATGATTATTATCATCCTGCTGCTGGCCACACTTACACTGCTGTAACCTAATTCTTGTAGTAAAACCCCAGTCTGTGCTTTTTCTCTCCAGTAAATTTGGGACTAGTCTTGCTCAGTATAATTGTCCTGTTGCTGACTAATTTTACACTGTTAGGTCATCTGCAGTCTCATAATTATTGAAGAAATAAGCTGAACTCACACAGATTATGTTTACCACTCTCAGAAGATTAGGTTGGGTTTAAAGATTGAGGCACAGATGGGGATTGAACCCACGATCTTTGGTTTACGAGACCAACGCCTTACCACTTGGCCACTGCGCCCTGTACAGGGTGTTAGTTTGTATGTCACCCTGTGAGAATGCACACAAGTTATGTTTGGCATGAGAACCTTGTATTTGTTTTTGTTTTTTGTACTGCTGTAAAAGAACCTAAGTGCAGTACAGTGCACACTTAAACCACCTCACATTATATCACCCAAATTCTCCACACCTCCCTCTCCAGATAAAATAAAAGTTAGGCATACACCAGTTACACCTATTATACATGATTATTAACATCCTGCTGCTGGCCGTACTTACACTGCTGTAACCTAATTCTTGTAGTAAAACCCCAGTCTGTGCTTTTTCTCTCCAGTACATTTGGGACTAATCTTGCTCAGTATAATTGTCCTGTTGCAGACTAATTTTACACTGTTATGTGATCTGTGGTCTCATAATTCTCATAGAAAGAAGCTGAGCTCACACAGTTTATCTTTACCACAAATGTTTACAGCACTCAGTAGATTAGGTTGGGTTTAAAAATTGATGCACAGATGGGGATTGATCCCACGATCTTTGGTTTACGAGACCAACGCCTTAACAATTGGCCACTGCGCCCTCTACAGGGCATAATTTTGTATGTCACCCTGTGAGAAAGCACACAAGTTATGTTTAGCATGAGAACCTTTTATTTGTTTTTGTTTTTTCTACTGCTGTAAAAGAACCTAAGTGCAGTACCGTGCACACTTAAACCACCTCACATTATATCACTCACATTCTCCACACCTCCCTCTCCAGAAAAAGTTAAAGCTAGGCATACACCAGTTACACCTATTATGCATGATTATTAACATCCTGCTGCTGGCCGCACTTACACTGCTGTAACCTAATTCTTGTAGTAAAACCTCAGTCCGTGCTTTTTCTCTCCAGTACATTTGGGACTAGTCTTGCTCAGTATAATTGTCCGGTTGCTGACTAATTTTACACTGTTAGGTCATCTGCGGTCTCATAATTCTTGTTGAAATAAGCTGAACTCACACAGATTATGTTTACCACACTCAGAAGATTAGGTTGGGTTTAAAGATTGAGGATAGATGGGGATTGAACCCACGATCTTTGGTTTACGAGACCAACGCCTTACCACTTGGCCACTGCGCCCTCTACAGGCTGTAAATTTGTATGTCACCCTGTGAGAATGCACACAAGTTATGTTTGGCATGAGAACCTTGTATTTGTTTTTGTTTTTTGTACTGCTGTAAAAGAACCTAAGTGCAGTACAGTGCACACTTAAACCACCTCACATTATATCACTCACATTCTCCACACCTCCCTCTCCAGATAAAATAAAAGTTAGGCATACACCGGTTACACCTATTATGTATGATTATTAACATCCTGCTGCTGGCCGCATTTACACTGCTGTAACCTAATTCTTGGAGTAAAACCCCAGTCTGTGCTTTTTCTCTCCAGTACATTTGGGACTAGTCTTGCTCAGTATAATTGTCCTGTTGCTGACTAATTTTACACTGTTATGTCGTCTGTGTTCTCATAATTCTTGTAGAAATAAGCTGAACTCACACAGATTATGTTTACCACACTCAGAAGATTAGGTTGGGTTTAAAGATTGAGGCACAGATGGGGATTGAACCCTCGATCTTTGGTTTACGAGACCAGCGCCTTACCACTTGGCCACTGCGCCCTCTACGGGGTGTAAAATTGTATGTCACCCTGTGAGAATGCACACAAGTTATGTTTGGCGTGAGAACCTTTTATTTGTTTTTGTTTTTTGTACTGCTGTAAAAGAACCTAAGTGCAGTATAGTGCACACCTAAACCAACTCACATTATATCACTCACATTCTCCACACTTCCCTCTCCAGATAAAATAAAAGCTAGGCATACACCAGTTACACCTATTATTAAAATCCTGCTGCTGCCCACACTTACACCTCTGTAACCTAATTCTTGTAGTAAAGCCCCCGTCTGTGCTTTTTCTCTCCAGTACAGTACATTCGGGACTAGTCTTGCTCAGTATAATTGTGCTCATGCTGACCAGTTTTACACTGTTATGTCATCTGTGGTCTCATAATTCTTGTAGAAAGAAGCTGAACTCACACAGATTATCTTTACCACAAATGTTTACAGCACTCAGTAGATTAGGTGGGGTTTAAAGATTGAGGCACAGATGGGGATTGAACCCACGATCTTTGGTTTGCGAGATCAACGCCTTACCACTTGGCCACTGCGCCCTCTACAGGGTGTAAATTTGTATGTCACCCTGTGAGAATGCACACAAGTTATGGTTGGCATGAGAACCTTTTATTTGTTTTTGTTTTTTGTACTGCTGTAAAAGAACCTAAGTGCAGTACAGTGCACACTTAAACCACCTTACATTATATCACCCAAATTCTCCACACCTCCCTCTCCAGATAAAATAAAAGTTAGGCATACACCAGTTACACCTATTATACATGATTATTAACATCCTGCTGCTGGCCGCACTTACACTGCTGTAACCTAATTCTTGTAGTAAAACCCCAGTCCGTGTTCTTTCTCTCCAGTACATTTGGGACTAGTCTTGCTCAGTATAATTGTCCTGTTGCTGGCTAATTTTACACTGTTAGGTCATGTGCGGTCTCATAATTCTTGTAGAAAGAAGCTGAGCTCACACAGTTTATCTTTACCACAAATGTTTACAGCACTCAGTAGATTAGGTTGGGTTTAAAAATTGATGCACAGATGGGGATTGATCCCACGATCTTTGATTTACGAGACCAACGCCTTAACAATTGGCCACTGCGCCCTCTCCAAGCTGTAAATTTGTATGTCACCCTGTGAGAATGCACACAAGTTATGTTTGGCATGAGAACCTTGTATTTGTTTTTGTTTTTTGTACTGCTGTAAAAGAACCTAAGTGCAGTACAGTGCACACTTAAACCACCTCACATTATATCACTCACATTCTCCACACCTCCCTCTCCAGATAAAATAAAAGTTAGGCATACACCAGTTACACCTATTATGCATGATTATTATCATCCTGCTGCTGGCCACACTTACACTGCTGTAACCTAATTCTTGTAGTAAAACCCCAGTCTGTGCTTTTTCTCTCCAGTAAATTTGGGACTAGTCTTGCTCAGTATAATTGTCCTGTTGCTGACTAATTTTACACTGTTAGGTCATCTGCAGTCTCATAATTATTGAAGAAATAAGCTGAACTCACACAGATTATGTTTACCACTCTCAGAAGATTAGGTTGGGTTTAAAGATTGAGGCACAGATGGGGATTGAACCCACGATCTTTGGTTTACGAGACCAACGCCTTACCACTTGGCCACTGCGCCCTGTACAGGGTGTTAGTTTGTATGTCACCCTGTGAGAATGCACACAAGTTATGTTTGGCATGAGAACCTTGTATTTGTTTTTGTTTTTTGTACTGCTGTAAAAGAACCTAAGTGCAGTACAGTGCACACTTAAACCACCTCACATTATATCACCCAAATTCTCCACACCTCCCTCTCCAGATAAAATAAAAGTTAGGCATACACCAGTTACACCTATTATACATGATTATTAACATCCTGCTGCTGGCCGTACTTACACTGCTGTAACCTAATTCTTGTAGTAAAACCCCAGTCTGTGCTCTTTCTCTCCAGTACATTTGGGACTAGTCTTGCTCAGTATAATTGTCCTGTTGCTGACTAATTTTACACTGTTATGTGATCTGTGGTCTCATAATTCTCATAGAAAGAAGCTGAGCTCACACAGTTTATCTTTACCACAAATGTTTACAGCACTCAGTAGATTAGGTTGGGTTTAAAAATTGATGCACAGATGGGGATTGATCCCACGATCTTTGGTTTACGAGACCAACGCCTTAACAATTGGCCACTGCGCCCTCTACAGGGCATAATTTTGTATGTCACCCTGTGAGAAAGCACACAAGTTATGTTTAGCATGAGAACCTTTTATTTGTTTTTGTTTTTTCTACTGCTGAAAAAGAACCTAAGTGCAGTACAGTGCACACTTAAACCACCTCACATTATATCACTCACATTCTCCACACCTCCCTCTCCAGATAAAATAAAAGTTAGGCATACACCGGTTACACCTATTATGTATGATTATTAACATCCTGCTGCTGGCCACATTTACACTGCTGTAACCTAATTCTTGGAGTAAAACCCCAGTCTGTGCTTTTTCTCTCCAGTACATTTGGGACTAGTCTTGCTCAGTATAATTGTTCTGTTGCTGACTAATTTTACACTGTTATGTCGTCTGTGTTCTCATAATTCTTGTAGAAATAAGCTGAACTCACACAGATTATGTTTACCACACTCAGAAGATTAGGTTGGGTTTAAAGATTGAGGCACAGATGGGGATTGAACCCATGATCTTTGGTTTACGAGACCAACGCCTTACCACTTGGCCACTGCGCCCTCTACAGGGTGTAAATTTGTATGTCACCCTGTGAGAATGCACACAAGTTATGTTTGGCATGAGAACCTTGTATTTGTTTTTGTTTTTTGTACTGCTGTAAAAGAACCTAAGTGCAGCATAGTGCACACCTAAACCACCTCACATTATATCACTCACATTCTCCACACCTCATAATTCTTGTAGAAATAAGCTGAACTCACACAGATTATGTTTACCACACTCAGAAGATTAAGTTGGGTTTAAAGATTGAGGTACAGATGGGGATTGAACCCACGATCTTTGGTTTACGAGACCAACGCCTTACCACTTGGCCACTGCACCCTCTACAGGTTGTAAATTTGTATGTCACCCTGTGAGAATGCACACAAGTTATGGTTGGCATGAGAACCTTTTATTTGTTTTTGTTTTTTGTACTGCTGTAAAAGAACCTAAGTGCAGTACAGTGCACACTTAAACCACCTCACATTATATCACCCAAATTCTCCACACCTCCCTCTCCAGATACAATAAAAGTTAGGCATACACCAGTTACACCTATTATACATGATTATTAACATCCTGCTGCTGGCCGCACTTACACTGCTGTAACCTAATTCTTGTAGTAAAACCCCAGTCCGTGTTCTTTCTCTCCAGTACATTTGGGACTAGTCTTGCTCAGTATAATTGTCCTGTTGCTGACTAATTTTACACTGTTATGTGATCTGTGGTCTCATAATTCTTATAGAAAGAAGCTGAGCTCACACAGTTTATCTTTACCACAAATGTTTACAGCACTCAGTAGATTAGGTTGGGTTTAAAAATTGATGCACAGATGGGGATTGATCCCACGATCTTTGGTTTACGAGACCAACGCCTTAACAATTGGCCACTGCGCCCTCTACAGGGCATAATTTTGTATGTCACCCTGTGAGAATGCACACAAGTTATGTTTGGCATGAGAACCTTGTATTTGTTTTTGTTTTTTGTACTGCTGTAAAAGAACCTAAGTGCAGTACAGTGCACAATTAAACCACCTCACATTATATCACTCACATTCTCCACACCTCCCTCTCCAGATAAAATAAAAGTTAGGCATACACCGGTTACACCTATTATGTATGATTATTAACATCCTGCTGCTGGCCGCACTTACACTGCTGTAACCTAATTCTTGTAGTAAAACCCCAGTCTGTGCTTTTTCTCTCCAGTACATTTGGGACTAGTCTTGCTCAGTATAATTGTTCTGTTGCTGACTAATTTTACACTGTTATGTCGTCTGTGTTCTCATAATTCTTGGAGAAATAAGCTGAACTCACACAGATTATGTTTACCACACTCAGAAGATTAGGTTGGGTTTAAAGATTGAGGCACAGATGGGGATTGAACCCATGATCTTTGGTTTACGAGACCAACGCCTTACCACTTGGCCACTGCGCCCTCTACAGGGTGTAAATTTGTATGTCACCCTGTGAGAATGCACACAAGTTATGTTTGGCATGAGAACCTTTTATTTGTTTTTGTTTTTTGTACTGCTGTAAAAGAACCTAAGTGCAGTATAGTGCACACCTAAACCACCTCACATTATATCACTCACATTCTCCACACCTCCCTCTCCAGATAAAGTAAAAGCTAGGCATACACCAGTTACACCTATTATGCATGATTATTAACATCCTGCTGCTGGCCGCACTTACACTGCTGTAACCTAATTCTTGTAGTAAAACCACAGTCCGTGCTTTTTCTCTCCAGTACATTTGGGACTAGTCTTGCTCAGTAGAATTGTCCTGTTGCTGACTAATTTTACACTGTTATGTGATCTGTGGTCTCATAATTCTTATAGAAAGAAGCTGAGCTCACACAGTTTATCTTTACCACAAATGTTTACAGCACTCAGTAGATTAGGTTGGGTTTAAAAATTGATGCACAGATGGGGATTGATCCCACGATCTTTGGTTTACGAGACCAACGCCTTAACAATTGGCCACTGCGCCCTCTACAGGGCATAATTTTGTATGTCACCCTGTGAGAAAGCACACAAGTTATGTTTAGCATGAGAACCTTTTATTTGTTTTTGTTTTTTCTACTCCTGTAAAAGAACCTAAGTGCAGTACAGTGCACACTTAAACCACCTCACATTATATCACTCACATTCTCCACACCTCCCTCTCCAGAAAAAGTTAAAGCTAGGCATACACCAGTTACACCTATTATGCATGATTATTAACATCCTGCTGCTGGCCGCACTTACACTGCTGTAACCTAATTCTTGTAGTAAAACCCCAGTCCATGCTTTTTCTCTGCAGTACATTTGGGGCTAGTCTTGCTCAGTATAATTGTCCTGTTGCTGACTAATTTTACACTGTTAGGTCATCTGCGGTCTCATAATTCTTGTAGAAATAAGCTGAACTCACACAGATTATGTTTACCACACTCAGAAGATTAGGTTGGGTTTAAAGATTGAGGCACAGATGGGGATTGAGCCCACGATCTTTGGTTTACAAGACCAACGCCTTAACACTTGGCCACTGCGCCCTCTACAGGGTGTAAATTTGTATGTCACCCTGTGAGAATGCACACAAGTTATGTTTGGCATGAGAACCTTGTATTTGTTTTTGTTTTTTGTACTGTTGTAAAAGAACCTAAGTGCAGTACAGTGCACACTTAAACCACCTCACATTATATCCCCCAAATTCTCCACACCTCCCTCTCCAGATAAAATAAAAGTTAGGCATACACCAGTTACACCTATTATGTATGATTATTAACATCCTGCTGCTGGCCGCATTTACACTGCTGTAACCTAATTCTTGGAGTAAAACTCCAGTCTGTGCTTTTTCTCTCCAGTACATTTGGGACTAGTCTTGCTCAGTATAATTGTCCTGTTGCTGACTAATTTTACACTGTTATGTCATCTGTGTTCTCATAATTCTTGTAGAAATAAGCTGAACTCACACAGATTATGTTTACCACACTCAGAAGATTAGGTTGGGTTTAAAGATTGAGGCACAGATGGGGATTGAACCCTCAATCTTTGGTTTACGAAACCAACGCCTTACCACTTGGCCACTGCGCCCTCTACGGGGTGTAAAATTGTATGTCACCCTGTGAGAATGCACACAAGTTATGTTTGGCATGAGAACCTTTTATTTGTTTTTGTTTTTTGTACTGCTGTAAAAGAACCTAAGTGCAGTATAGTGCACACCTAAACCAACTCACATTATATCACTCACATTCTCCACACTTCCCTCTCCAGATAAAATAAAAGCTAGGCATACACCGGTTACACCTATTATTAATATCCTGCTGCTGCCCACACTTACACCTCTGTAACCTAATTCTTGTAGTAAAGCCCCAGTCTGTGCATTTTCTCTCCAGTACAGTACATTCGGGACTAGTCTTGCTCAGTATAATTGTGCTCTTGCTGACCAGTTTTACACTGTTTAGGGATGAGCCGAACACCCCCCGGTTCGGTTCGCACCAGAACCCGCGAACGGACCGCAAGTTCGCACGAACGTTAGAACCCCATTGACGTCTATGGGACTCGAACGTTCGAAATCAAAAGTGCTCATTTTAAAGGCTAATTTGCATGGTATTGTCCTAAAAAGGGTTTGGGGACCCGGGTCCTACCCCAGGGGACATGTATCAATGCAAAAAAAACTTTTAAAAACGGCCGTTTTTTCGGGAGCAGTGATTTTAATGATGCTTAAAGTAAAAAAAAAAAAGTGAAATATTCCTTTAAATATCGTACCTGGGGGGTGTCTATAGTATGCCTGTAAAGTGACGCGTGTTTCCCATGTTTAGAACAGTCCCTGCACCAAATGTCATTTTTAAAGGAAAAACTGCTTGCGGGTTTAATGTCGTGTCGGGTCATGGCAATATGGATGAAAATCAGTGAGTCAAACGGCATGGGTACCCCCCAGTCCATTACCAGGCCCTTTGGGTCTTGTATGGATATTAAGGGGAACCCCGCACCCAAATTAAAATAAGGAAAGGTCCCTATATACTCTGAACAGCAGTATTCAGGCGGTGCAAACAAGACAGGGACTGTAGGTTTGTTGTTAAGTAGAATCTGTTTGTAATTTTGAACATTTTTAATGTGTTTAGCTCCAGCCAAAAAATCTTTTCTAAGCTTTTTGGAAAACATAGGGAAGGGTTATCACCCCTGTGACATTTGTTTTGCGTCTTTCCTCCTCTTCAGAAGATTTCACCTCACTTTTTTGTCCCAATGAAAAATGTTTTTGGAAAATTTGGGTTTTTTTGTGGAACAAGGATTGGAAAGCATCAGTGGAAAGGAGAAATTGTTTTCCCATATTAACTCTTACAGGAGAGAATTTCCCTTCCTTAGGGGTAGATTTCATCTCACTTCCTGTTGTCTCCTTCCGTTTGCAAGTAGGAGTCGTTTGTAAGTTAGATGTTTGAAAGTAGGGTCCTGCCCTATATACTCAGCAGAAATTTGGGCCTTAGGTGTTGCTGTGGCCAAAACACTGTAAGCCCTCACAGGGCCCTGCTGTGAAATATTAGATCAAGAATTGTAATTACATGCCCCTGTTGAACAGGAGCTGAAAAATTAGGCCTTAGGCACTGGTGCTGGTGCCACAACACTGCAACCCCTCACAGACACTCTAGTTGGAACGCAGGAACGAGCCCTGCTGCAAAGTATTGCATCAAAAATTGTAATTACACGCCCCTGTTAGACAGGGGCAGAAAAATTGGGTCTTAGGCACTGGTGCTGGTGCCACAACACTGCAACCCCTCACAGACACTCTAGTTGAAACGCAGGAACAAGCCCTGCTGCAAAGTATTGCATCAAAAATTGTAATTACACGCCCCTGTTAGACAGGGGCTGAAAAATTGGGTCTTAGGCACTGGTGCTGGTGCCACAACACTGCAACCCCTCACAGACACTCTAGTTGGAATGCAGGAACGAGCCCTGCTGCAAAGTATTGCATCAAAAATTGTAATTACACGCCCCTGTTAGACAGGGGCAGAAAAATTGGGTCTTAGGCACTGGTGCTGGTGCCACAACACTGCAACCCCTCACAGACACTCTAGTTGAAACGCAGGAACAAGCCCTGCTGCAAAGTATTGCATCAAAAATTGTAATTACACGCCCCTGTTAGACAGGGGCTGAAAAATTGGGTCTTAGGCACTGGTGCTGGTGCCACAACACTGCAACCCCTCACAGACACTCTAGTTGGAACGCAGGAACGAGCCCTGCTGCAAAGTATTGCATCAAAAATTGTAATTACACGCCCCTGTTAAACAGGGGCTGAAAAATTGTGCCTTAGGCACTGGTGGTGGCGCCCAGAACCAAAAATGTTCTTACAAGCTATCAGCGTGATGATTGAGGAGGAAGAGGATAATTACTCAGGGATAGTCACTCAGCATCAGCATAGGCAGTCTTTGAAGGGATCTGAGATTTCAAAAAAAATTATTCGGTTACATCTGCATCAGGTGCTTGGTAGCTGGTGGTGATCCAAGACTGATTCATTTTTATGAAGGTCAGCCGATCGACCAAGTCGGTGGACAGACGCACCCTGTGATCGGTTACCACGCCTCCAGCAGCACTGAATGTGCGTTCCGAAAGAACGCTGGATGCAGGACAGGCCAGTAGCTCAATTGCATACTGTGCAAGCTCTGGCCAGTGATCCATCCTCAAGACCCAGTAACCCAGAGGATTTTCGGTGGGAAAGGTGTCCAAGTCTGATCTTGCCCCTAGGTATTCCTGCACCATGTAAAACAGACGCTGGCGATGGTTGCTGGAACCGATCATACCTTGGGGCTGCGGACCAAAAAATTGTCTGAACGCATCGGTCAGACGGCCACCTTCTCCACCGCTCCTTCTTTGACTGACCGAAGCCTCAGCAACACGTTGTCCAGAAACAGGAGTTTGTAACCTCCCAGTCTCTGGGAACGCGTTGCACAGACCTTTCTGCAAGGCCTCCCGAAGATGTTTCATCCTCTGCTCCCTCTGCGATGGCAAGATAAGGTCCGCAACCTTACCCTTGTAACGTGGATCAAGGAGGGTTGCCAGCCAGTATTGGTCCTTCTCCTTGATACCACGAATACGAGGATCCTTACGCAGGCTTTGCAGGATCAGGGAGGCCATGCAGCGTAGGTTTGCTGAGGCATTCGGTCCGGAGTCCTCTGGGTCACTAAGGACAACAACGTCCGCAGCCACCTCCTCCCAGCCACGTACAAGTCCATGTGTTCCTTGGGACTGATCCCTTAAAGACTGCTGATGCTGAGTGCCAGGCTCCACCTCCATACTGACACAATCTTCCTCCTCCTCCTCCTCCTCCTCCTCGTCCTCTTCCTGTGTGATCGGCGGGCACGCAGGAACACTGTCTGGATAAAGGGGGCCTTGAGAGCTAAGGAAGTCCTCCTCTTCCTGCCTCTGTTCTGCCTCAAGTGCCCTGTCCATTATTCCACGCAGCGTGTGCTCCAACAGGTGGACAAGGGGGACAGTGTCACTGATGCATGCACTGTCAGTGCTCACCATCCTCGTGGCCTCCTCGAATGGTGACAGGACAGTGCATGCATCCCTGATCATGGCCCACTGGCGTGGGGAAAAAAAACCAAGGTCCCCTGACCCTGTCCTGGTGCCATAGTCGCACAGGTACTCATTGATGGCCCTCTGCTGCGTGTGCAGCCGCTGCAGCATGGCCAACGTCGAGTTCCACCTGGTGGGCATGTCACAGATTAGGCGGTTCTTGGGCAGGTTAAACTCCTTTTGGAGGTCCGTCAGCCAAGCACTGGCATTATATGACCGGCGGAAATGCACACAGACTTTCCTGGCCTGCCTCAGGACATCCTGTAAGCCCGGGTACCTGCCCAAGAACCGCTGCACCACCAAGTTAAGGACGTGAGCCAAACAGGGCACATGGGTCAGTTGTCCCTGTCGGAGGGCAGAGAGGAGGTTGGTGCCATTGTCGCAAACCACCATTCCTGCCTTAAGTTGGCGTGGCGTCAACCACCTCTGAACCTGCCCCTGCAGAGCTGACAGAACCTCTGCCCCAGTGTGGCTCCTGTCCCCCAAGCACACCAGCTCAAGCACCGCATGGCATCTTTTGGCCTGCGTACTTGCGTAGCCCCTTGAACGCCTACGGAGCACCGCTGGTTCCGAGGAAGAGGCCATGGAGGAAGAAGAAGAGGAGGGGGTGGAGGAGAGAGGTGTGTCACAATCAGCATTTTGGAGGCGTGGTGGCGGAACAACCTCCAACACTACTGCACCTTGTCCTGCATCCTTCCCAGCTGCCAGCAGAGTCACCCAATGCGCCGTGAAACTTAAGTAACGTCCCTGTCCATGCCTGCTGGACCATGAGTCAGCGGTAATATGCACCTTACCACTGACCGCCCTGTCCAGCGAGGCATGGACATTGCCTTCCACATGCCGGTAGAGAGCCGGAATCGCCTTCCGCGAGAAAAAGTGGCGTTTGGGTACCTGCCACTGAGGAACCGCACATTCCACAAACTCACGGAAGGGGGCAGAGTCTACCAACTGAAAAGGCAGCAGTTGAAGTGCTAGCAATTTTGCCAAGCTAGCATTCAACCGCTGGGCATGTGGATGGCTGGGAGCAAACTTCTTTCGGCGGTGCAGCAGCTGGGGCAGGGAAATTTGCCTGGTACAATCTGACGTCGGTGTACCAAAAGCAGATTGCCCATAATTACTTGGCTGTGACACACCTAATTCTACACCTTCATTCCTCTCACTGCAGGTCGCAGAGAGGACTGAAGGTCTAGTGGGGTTGGAAATCTCAGCTGATGAGGAGCAAGGAGAGATCGTCTTTGTTCTTTGGTGTGGGTCTTTTAGATACGCTTGCCAACGAACTGCATGGCAGGTCAACATATGTCTGGTCAAGCATGTGGTACCCAAGCGGGAGATGTTTTGGCCACGCGAGATACGCTTAAGACATATGTTGCAAATAGCAGCGGTGCGATCTGATGCACTCGTCTCAAAAAAGGCCCACACCAAAGAACTTTTTGAATAACGCGCAGAGACTGCAGCGCCCTGCACATGTGGAGCTTTGGGGTGTGATGCAGTCAATGCGCTGCCCTTAGGCTGGCCCCTGGAGGGCATCCTGCCTAGTTGGTGATGTGCCACCTCCTCCTCCTCCTCCTCCTCCTCCTCCTCTCTCCTATCAGGCACCCACGTTGAGTCAGTGACCTCATCATCCCCTCCCTCCTCATCACTGGAGCAAACCTGGCAGTATGCTGCAGCAGGGGGAGCATGACTGCCAGATTGCTGTCCTTCTTGGGCACCCCCTCTGTCCGTGCTCATGTTACTGCCTTCATTGAGCTCAGTATCATCATCAGAGCCTTCCAAACGCTGGGCATCCTCCTGGAGCATGTACCCAACACTGTGGTCAAACAGTTCGAGGGAATCCTCATGAGGACATGGTGGAGCTAGGGAAGGAGTCACTGATGACATTGAGCTGAGGGAAGAGGCCGCTGCTTTGCCAGACAAAGCACCCTGGGCATGGGTGAGAGAGGATGAGGAGGATGAGGACGGCTTGGTCATCCACTCGACCAAGTCTTCCGCATGTTGCGGCTCAACACGGCCAGCTGCCGAAAAAAAGGCCAAGCGTGTCCCATGGCCACGTGCTGATGAGGATGCACCGTCTCCACGACCAGCACTAGACACAGAGCCTGCTTGCCCTCTCTTATTGGCTTGTGACTGTCTGCCTCTCCTTCTTGGCCTTCCAGACATACTAATGGCCTGTAGCTGCACTAAGCTGGGATAGAACACCTGTAATTTTCTTCAGGTAGCTTTATATACTGTAACCAGACAAGCCTGCCTGTCAGTAGGAAGATAACAGGAACGGATCTAGCTGAACACTGTGAGCAGGACGTACTGCACTAAATGTATATAGCAGGAACGGATCTAGCTGAACACTGTGAGCAGGACGCACTGCACTGAATGTAAATACCAGGAACGGATCTAGCTGAACACTGTGAGCAGGACGCACTGCACTGAATGTAAATAGCAAGAACGGATCTAGCTGAACACTGTGAGCAGGACGCACTGCACTGAATGTAAATAGTCTAGCTGCCTGACCGTGGTACTAATAGGATCAAAAAGAACACCTGTAATTTTCTTCAGGTAGCTTTATATACTGTAACCAGACAAGCCTGCCTGTCAGTAGGAAGATAACAGGAACGGATCTAGCTGAACACTGTGAGCAGGACGTACTGCACTAAATGTATATAGCAGGAACGGATCTAGCTGAACACTGTGAGCAGGACGCACTGCACTGAATGTAAATAGCAGGAACGGATCTAGCTGAACACTGTGAGCAGGACGCACTGCACTAAATGTAAATAGCAGGAACGGATCTAGCTGAACACTGTGAGCAGGACGCACTGCACTGAATGTAAATAGCAGGAACGGATCTAGCTGAACACTGTGAGCAGGACGCACTGCACTGAATGTAAATAGCAGGAACGGATCTAGCTGAACACTGTGAGCAGGACGCACTGCACTGAATGTAAATAGCAGGAACGGATCTAGCTGAACACTGTGAGCAGGACGCACTGCACTAAATGTAAATACCAGGAACGGATCTAGCTGAACACTGTGAGCAGGACGCACTGCACTGAATGTAAATAGCAGGAACGGATCTAGCTGAACACTGTGAGCAGGACGCACTGCACTAAATGTAAATACCAGGAACGGATCTAGCTGAACACTGTGAGCAGGACGCACTGCACTGAATGTAAATAGCAGGAACGGATCTAGCTGAACACTGTGAGCAGGACGCACTGCACTAAATGTAAATACCAGGAACGGATCTAGCTGAACACTGTGAGCAGGACGCACTGCACTGAATGTAAATAGCAGGAACGGATGTAGCTGAACACTGTGAGCAGGACGCACTGCACTAAATGTAAATACCAGGAACGGATCTAGCTGAACACTGTGAGCAGGACGCACTGCACTGAATGTAAATACCAGGAACGGATCTAGCTGAACACTGTGAGCAGGACGCACTGCACTGAATGTAAATAGTCTAGCTGCCTGACCGTGGTACTAATAGGATCAAAAAGAACACCTGTAATTTTCTTAAGGTAGCTTTATATACTGTAACCAGACAAGCCTGCCTGTCAGTAGGAAGATAACAGGAACGGATCTAGCTGAACACTGTGAGCAGGACACACTGTACTAAATGTAAATAGTCTAGCTGCCTGACCGTGGTACTAATAGGATCAAAAAGAACACCTGTAATTTTCTTCAGGTAGCTTTATATACTGTAACCAGACAAGCCTGCCTGTCAGTAGGAAGATAACAGGAACGGATCTAGCTGAACACTGTGAGCAGGACACACTGTACTAAATGTAAATAGTCTAGCTGCCTGACCGTGGTACTAATAGGATCAAAAAGAACACCTGTAATTTTCTTAAGGTAGCTTTATATACTGTAACCAGACAAGCCTGCCTGTCAGTAGGAAGATAACAGGAACGGATCTAGCTGAACACTGTGAGCAGGACACACTGTACTAAATGTAAATAGTCTAGCTGCCTGACCGTGGTACTAATAGGATCAAAAAGAACACCTGTAATTTTCTTCAGGTAGCTTTATATACTGTAACCAGACAAGCCTGCCTGTCAGTAGGAAGATAACAGGAACGGATCTAGCTGAACACTGTGAGCAGGACGTACTGCACTAAATGTATATAGCAGGAACGGATCTAGCTGAACACTGTGAGCAGGACGCACTGCACTGAATGTAAATAGCAGGAACGGATCTAGCTGAACACTGTGAGCAGGACGCACTGCACTGAATGTAAATAGCAGGAACGGATCTAGCTGAACACTGTGAGCAGGACGCACTGCACTGAATGTAAATAGCAGGAACGGATCTAGCTGAACACTGTGAGCAGGACGCACTGCACTGAATGTAAATAGCAGGAACGGATCTAGCTGAACACTGTGAGCAGGACACACTGCACTAAATGTAAATAGTCTAGATAGAAGATAACAGGAACGGATCTAGCTAAACTGAATACAGTGTATATATATATATGCAACACCTGGGATGCATATATATACACAATACACTGTAAGTGCAGCTAACTGACTGACTGTTCTGCCTAATCTATCTAACTCAAATCAAATGACACTGTCTCTCTCTCTCTCTATCTCTCAGCACACCGGAACACACACTACACAGGGCCGCCGTGCAGGCGGCCTTATATAGTGTGGGGTGTGTACTAAATCCCCTGAGCCATAATTGGCCAAAGCCACCCTGGCTTTGGCCAATTACAGCTCTCTCTACTGACGGCGCTGTGATTGGCCAAGCATGCGGGTCATAGTGCATGCTTGGCCAATCATCAGCCAGCAATGCACTGCGATGCCGCAGTGAATTATGGGCCGTGACGCGCCACACGAATTTGGCGCGAACGGCCCATATCGTTCGCAATTCGACGGACGGTCGAACAGCCGATGTTCGAGTCGAACATGGGTTCGACTCGAACACGAAGCTCATCCCTAACACTGTTATGTCATCTGTGGTCTCATAATTCTTGTAGAAAGAAGCTGAACTCACACAGATTATCTTTACCACAAATGTTTACAGCACTCAGTAGATTAGGTGGGGTTTAAAGATTGAGGCACAGATGGGGATTGAACCTTTGGTTTGCGAGATCAACGCCTTTCCAATTGGCCACTGCGCCCTCTACAGGGTGTAAATTTGTATGTCACCCTGTGAGAATGCACACAAGTTATGTTTGGCATGAGAACTATGTATTTGTTTTTGTTTTTTGTACTGCTGTAAAAGAACCTAAGTGCAGTACAGTGCACACTTAAACCACCTTACATTATATCACCCAAATTCTCCACACCTCCCTCTCCAGATAAAATAAAAGTTAGGCATACACCAGTTACACCTATTATACATGATTATTAACATCCTGCTGCTGGCCGCACTTACACTGCTGTAACCTAATTCTTGTAGTAAAACCACAGTCCGTGCTTTTTCTCTCCAGTACATTTGGGACTAGTCTTGCTCAGTAGAATTGTCCTGTTGCTGACTAATTTTACACTGTTATGTGATCTGTGGTCTCATAATTCTCATAGAAAGAAGCTGAGCTCACACAGTTTATCTTTACCACAAATGTTTACAGCACTCAGTAGATTAGGTTGGGTTTAAAAATTGATGCACAGATGGGGATTGATCCCACGATCTTTGGTTTACGAGACCAACGCCTTAACAATTGGCCACTGCGCCCTCTACAGGGCATAATTTTGTATGTCACCCTGTGAGAAAGCACACAAGTTATGTTTAGCATGAGAACCTTTTATTTGTTTTTGTTTTTTCTACTGCTGTAAAAGAACCTAAGTGCAGTACAGTGCACACTTAAACCACCTCACATTATATCACTCACATTCTCCACACCTCCCTCTCCAGAAAAAGTTAAAGCTAGGCATACACCAGTTACACCTATTATGCATGATTATTAACATCCTGCTGCTGGCCGCACTTACACTGCTGTAACCTAATTCTTGTAGTAAAACCCCAGTCCGTGCTTTTTCTCTCCAGTACATTTGGGACTAGTCTTGCTCAGTATAATTGTCCTGTTGCTGACTAATTTTACACTGTTATGTGATCTGTGGTCTCATAATTCTTATAGAAAGAAGCTGAGCTCACACAGTTTATCTTTACCACAAATGTTTACAGCACTCAGTAGATTAGGTTGGGTTTAAAAATTGATGCACAGATGGGGATTGATCCCACGATCTTTGGTTTACGAGACCAACGCCTTAACAATTGGCCACTGCGCCCTCTACAGGGCATAATTTTGTATGTCACCCTGTGAGAATGCACACGTTATGTTTGGCATGAGAACCTTGTATTTGTTTTTGTTTTTTGTACTGCTGTAAAAGAACCTAAGTGCAGTACAGTGCACACTTAAACCACCTCACATTATATCACTCACATTCTCCACACCTCCCTCTCCAGATAAAATAAAAGTTAGGCATACACCAGTTACACCTATTATGCATGATTATTATCATCCTGCTGCTGGCCGCACTTACACTGCTGTAACCTAATTCTTGTAGTAAAACCCCGGTCTGTGCTTTTTCTCTCCAGTACATTTGGGACTAGTCTTGCTCAGTATAATTGTCCTGTTGCTGACTAATTTTACACTGTTAGGTCATCTGCGGTCTCATAATTCTTGAAGAAATAAGCTGAACTCACACAGATTATGTTTACCACTCTCAGAAGATTAGGTTGGGTTTAAAGATTGAGGCACAGATGGGGATTGAACCCACGATCTTTGGTTTACAAGACCAACACCTTACCACTTGGCCACTGCGCCCTGTACAGGGTGTTAATTTGTATGTCACCCTGTGAGAATGCACACTAGTTATGTTTGGCATGAGAACCTTGTATTTGTTTTTGTTTTTTGTACTGCTGTAAAAGAACCTAAGTGCAGTACAGTGCACACTTAAACCACCTCACATTATATCACCCAAATTCTCCACACCTCCCTCTCCAGATAAAATAAAAGTTAGGCATACACCAGTTACACCTATTATACATGATTATTAACATCCTGCTGCTGGCCGTACTTACACTGCTGTAACCTAATTCTTGTAGTAAAACCCCAGTCTGTGCTCTTTCTCTCCAGTACATTTGGGACTAGTCTTGCTCAGTATAATTGTCCTGTTGCTGACTAATTTTACACTGTTATGTGATCTGTGGTCTCATAATTCTTATAGAAAGAAGCTGAGCTCACACAGTTTATCTTTACCACAAATGTTTACAGCACTCAGTAGATTAGGTTGGGTTTAAAAATTGATGCACAGATGGGGATTGATCCCACGATCTTTGGTTTACGAGACCAACGCCTTAACAATTGGCCACTGCGCCCTCTACAGGGCATAATTTTGTATGTCACCCTGTGAGAAAGCACACAAGTTATGTTTAGCATGAGAACCTTTTATTTGTTTTTGTTTTTTCTACTCCTGTAAAAGAACCTAAGTGCAGTACAGTGCACACTTAAACCACCTCACATTATATCACTCACATTCTCCACACCTCCCTCTCCAGAAAAAGTTAAAGCTAGGCATACACCAGTTACACCTATTATGCATGATTATTAACATCCTGCTGCTGGCCGCACTTACACTGCTGTAACCTAATTCTTGTAGTAAAACGCCAGTCCATGCTTTTTCTCTGCAGTACATTTGGGGCTAGTCTTGCTCAGTATAATTGTCCTGTTGCTGACTAATTTTACACTGTTAGGTCATCTGCGGTCTCATAATTCTTGTAGAAATAAGCTGAACTCACACAGATTATGTTTACCACACTCAGAAGATTAGGTTGGGTTTAAAGATTGAGGCACAGATGGGGATTGAGCCCACGATCTTTGGTTTACAAGACCAACGCCTTAACACTTGGCCACTGCGCCCTCTACAGGGTGTAAATTTGTATGTCACCCTGTGAGAATGCACACAAGTTATGTTTGGCATGAGAACCTTGTATTTGTTTTTGTTTTTTGTACTGTTGTAAAAGAACCTAAGTGCAGTACAGTGCACACTTAAACCACCTCACATTATATCCCCCAAATTCTCCACACCTCCCTCTCCAGATAAAATAAAAGTTAGGCATACACCAGTTACACCTATTATGTATGATTATTAACATCCTGCTGCTGGCCGCATTTACACTGCTGTAACCTAATTCTTGGAGTAAAACCCCAGTCTGTGCTTTTTCTCTCCAGTACATTTGGGACTAGTCTTGCTCAGTATAATTGTCCTGTTGCTGACTAATTTTACACTGTTATGTCATCTGTGTTCTCATAATTCTTGTAGAAATAAGCTGAACTCACACAGATTATGTTTACCACACTCAGAAGATTAGGTTGGGTTTAAAGATTGAGGCACAGATGGGGATTGAACCCTCAATCTTTGGTTTACGAAACCAACGCCTTACCACTTGGCCACTGCGCCCTCTACGGGGTGTAAAATTGTATGTCACCCTGTGAGAATGCACACAAGTTATGTTTGGCATGAGAACCTTTTATTTGTTTTTGTTTTTTGTACTGCTGTAAAAGAACCTAAGTGCAGTATAGTGCACACCTAAACCAACTCACATTATATCACTCACATTCTCCACACTTCCCTCTCCAGATAAAATAAAAGCTAGGCATACACCGGTTACACCTATTATTAATATCCTGCTGCTGCCCACACTTACACCTCTGTAACCTAATTCTTGTAGTAAAGCCCCAGTCTGTGCATTTTCTCTCCAGTACAGTACATTCGGGACTAGTCTTGCTCAGTATAATTGTGCTCTTGCTGACCAGTTTTACACTGTTATGTCATCTGTGGTCTCATAATTCTTGTAGAAAGAAGCTGAACTCACACAGATTATCTTTACCACAAATGTTTACAGCACTCAGTAGATTAGGTGGGGTTTAAAGATTGAGGCACAGATGGGGATTGAACCTTTGGTTTGCGAGATCAACGCCTTTCCAATTGGCCACTGCGCCCTCTACAGGGTGTAAATTTGTATGTCACCCTGTGAGAATGCACACAAGTTATGTTTGGCATGAGAACTATGTATTTGTTTTTGTTTTTTGTACTGCTGTAAAAGAACCTAAGTGCAGTACAGTGCACACTTAAACCACCTTACATTATATCACCCAAATTCTCCACACCTCCCTCTCCAGATAAAATAAAAGTTAGGCATACACCAGTTACACCTATTATACATGATTATTAACATCCTGCTGCTGGCCGCACTTACACTGCTGTAACCTAATTCTTGTAGTAAAACCACAGTCCGTGCTTTTTCTCTCCAGTACATTTGGGACTAGTCTTGCTCAGTAGAATTGTCCTGTTGCTGACTAATTTTACACTGTTATGTGATCTGTGGTCTCATAATTCTTATAGAAAGAAGCTGAGCTCACACAGTTTATCTTTACCACAAATGTTTACAGCACTCAGTAGATTAGGTTGGGTTTAAAAATTGATGCACAGATGGGGATTGATCCCACGATCTTTGGTTTACGAGACCAACGCCTTAACAATTGGCCACTGCGCCCTCTACAAGCTGTAAATTTGTATGTCACCCTGTGAGAATGCACACAAGTTATGTTTGGCATGAGAACCTTGTATTTGTTTTTGTTTTTTGTACTGCTGTAAAAGAACCTAAGTGCAGTACCGTGCACACTTAAACCACCTCACATTATATCACTCACATTCTCCACACCTCCCTCTCCAGAAAAAGTTAAAGCTAGGCATACACCAGTTACACCTATTATGCATGATTATTAACATCCTGCTGCTGGCCGCACTTACACTGCTGTAACCTAATTCTTGTAGTAAAACCTCAGTCCGTGCTTTTTCTCTCCAGTACATTTGGGACTAGTCTTGCTCAGTATAATTGTCCTGTTGCTGACTAATTTTACACTGTTATGTCGTCTGTGTTCTCATAATTCTTGTAGAAATAAGCTGAACTCACACAGATTATGTTTACCACACTCAGAAGATTAGGTTGGGTTTAAAGATTGAGGCACAGATGGGGATTGAACCCTCGATCTTTGGTTTACGAGACCAGCGCCTTACCACTTGGCCACTGCGCCCTCTACGGGGTGTAAAATTGTATGTCACCCTGTGAGAATGCACACAAGTTATGTTTGGCGTGAGAACCTTTTATTTGTTTTTGTTTTTTGTACTGCTGTAAAAGAACCTAAGTGCAGTATAGTGCACACCTAAACCAACTCACATTATATCACTCACATTCTCCACACTTCCCTCTCCAGATAAAATAAAAGCTAGGCATACACCAGTTACACCTATTATTAAAATCCTGCTGCTGCCCACACTTACACCTCTGTAACCTAATTCTTGTAGTAAAGCCCCCGTCTGTGCTTTTTCTCTCCAGTACAGTACATTCGGGACTAGTCTTGCTCAGTATAATTGTGCTCTTGCTGACCAGTTTTACACTGTTATGTCATCTGTGGTCTCCTAATTCTTGTAGAAAGAAGCTGAACTCACACAGATTATCTTTACCACAAATGTTTACAGCACTCAGTAGATTAGGTGGGGTTTAAAGATTGAGGCACAGATGGGGATTGAACCCACGATCTTTGGTTTGCGAGATCAACGCCTTACCACTTGGCCACTGCGCCCTCTACAGGGTGTAAATTTGTATGTCACCGTGTGAGAATGCACACAAGTTATGGTTGGCATGAGAACCTTTTATTTGTTTTTGTTTTTTGTACTGCTGTAAAAGAACCTAAGTGCAGTACAGTGCACACTTAAACCACCTTACATTATATCACCCAAATTCTCCACACCTCCCTCTCCAGATAAAATAAAAGTTAGGCATACACCAGTTACACCTATTATACATGATTATTAACATCCTGCTGCTGGCCGCACTTACACTGCTGTAACCTAATTCTTGTAGTAAAACCCCAGTCCGTGTTCTTTCTCTCCAGTACATTTGGGACTAGTCTTGCTCAGTATAATTGTCCTGTTGCTGGCTAATTTTACACTGTTAGGTCATGTGCGGTCTCATAATTCTTGTAGAAAGAAGCTGAGCTCACACAGTTTATCTTTACCACAAATGTTTACAGCACTCAGTAGATTAGGTTGGGTTTAAAAATTGATGCACAGATGGGGATTGATCCCACGATCTTTGATTTACGAGACCAACGCCTTAACAATTGGCCACTGCGCCCTCTCCAAGCTGTAAATTTGTATGTCACCCTGTGAGAATGCACACAAGTTATGTTTGGCATGAGAACCTTGTATTTGTTTTTGTTTTTTGTACTGCTGTAAAAGAACCTAAGTGCAGTACAGTGCACACTTAAACCACCTCACATTATATCACTCACATTCTCCACACCTCCCTCTCCAGATAAAATAAAAGTTAGGCATACACCAGTTACACCTATTATGCATGATTATTATCATCCTGCTGCTGGCCACACTTACACTGCTGTAACCTAATTCTTGTAGTAAAACCCCAGTCTGTGCTTTTTCTCTCCAGTAAATTTGGGACTAGTCTTGCTCAGTATAATTGTCCTGTTGCTGACTAATTTTACACTGTTAGGTCATCTGCAGTCTCATAATTATTGAAGAAATAAGCTGAACTCACACAGATTATGTTTACCACTCTCAGAAGATTAGGTTGGGTTTAAAGATTGAGGCACAGATGGGGATTGAACCCACGATCTTTGGTTTACGAGACCAACGCCTTACCACTTGGCCACTGCGCCCTGTACAGGGTGTTAGTTTGTATGTCACCCTGTGAGAATGCACACAAGTTATGTTTGGCATGAGAACCTTGTATTTGTTTTTGTTTTTTGTACTGCTGTAAAAGAACCTAAGTGCAGTACAGTGCACACTTAAACCACCTCACATTATATCACCCAAATTCTCCACACCTCCCTCTCCAGATAAAATAAAAGTTAGGCATACACCAGTTACACCTATTATACATGATTATTAACATCCTGCTGCTGGCCGTACTTACACTGCTGTAACCTAATTCTTGTAGTAAAACCCCAGTCTGTGCTCTTTCTCTCCAGTACATTTGGGACTAGTCTTGCTCAGTATAATTGTCCTGTTGCTGACTAATTTTACACTGTTATGTGATCTGTGGTCTCATAATTCTCATAGAAAGAAGCTGAGCTCACACAGTTTATCTTTACCACAAATGTTTACAGCACTCAGTAGATTAGGTTGGGTTTAAAAATTGATGCACAGATGGGGATTGATCCCACGATCTTTGGTTTACGAGACCAACGCCTTAACAATTGGCCACTGCGCCCTCTACAGGGCATAATTTTGTATGTCACCCTGTGAGAAAGCACACAAGTTATGTTTAGCATGAGAACCTTTTATTTGTTTTTGTTTTTTCTACTGCTGAAAAAGAACCTAAGTGCAGTACAGTGCACACTTAAACCACCTCACATTATATCACTCACATTCTCCACACCTCCCTCTCCAGATAAAATAAAAGTTAGGCATACACCGGTTACACCTATTATGTATGATTATTAACATCCTGCTGCTGGCCACATTTACACTGCTGTAACCTAATTCTTGGAGTAAAACCCCAGTCTGTGCTTTTTCTCTCCAGTACATTTGGGACTAGTCTTGCTCAGTATAATTGTCCTGTTGCTGACTAATTTTACACTGTTATGTCGTCTGTGTTCTCATAATTCTTGTAGAAATAAGCTGAACTCACACAGATTATGTTTACCACACTCAGAAGATTAGGTTGGGTTTAAAGATTGAGGCACAGATGGGGATTGAACCCTCGATCTTTGGTTTACGAGACCAACGCCTTACCACTTGGCCACTGCGCCCTCTACGGGGTGTAAAATTGTATGTCACCCTGTGAGAATGCACACAAGTTATGTTTGGCATGAGAACCTTTTATTTGTTTTTGTTTTTTGTACTGCTGTAAAAGAACCTAAGTGCAGTATAGTGCACACCTAAACCAACTCACATTATATCACTCACATTCTCCACACTTCCCTCTCCAGATAAAATAAAAGCTAGGCATACACCGGTTACACCTATTATTAATATCCTGCTGCTGCCCACACTTACACCTCTGTAACCTAATTCTTGTAGTAAAGCCCCAGTCTGTGCTTTTTCTCTCCAGTACAGTACATTCGGGACTAGTCTTGCTCAGTATAATTGTGCTCTTGCTGACCAGTTTTACACTGTTATGTCATCTGTGGTCTCATAATTCTTGTAGAAAGAAGCTGAACTCACACAGATTATCTTTACCACAAATGTTTACAGCACTCAGTAGATTAGGTGGGGTTTAAAGATTGAGGCACAGATGGGGATTGAACCTTTGGTTTGCGAGATCAACGCCTTTCCAATTGGCCACTGCGCCCTCTACAGGGTGTAAATTTGTATGTCACCCTGTGAGAATGCACACAAGTTATGTTTGGCATGAGAACTATGTATTTGTTTTTGTTTTTTGTACTGCTGTAAAAGAACCTAAGTGCAGTACAGTGCACACTTAAACCACCTTACATTATATCACCCAAATTCTCCACACCTCCCTCTCCAGATAAAATAAAAGTTAGGCATACACCAGTTACACCTATTATACATGATTATTAACATCCTGCTGCTGGCCGCACTTACACTGCTGTAACCTAATTCTTGTAGTAAAACCACAGTCCGTGCTTTTTCTCTCCAGTACATTTGGGACTAGTCTTGCTCAGTAGAATTGTCCTGTTGCTGACTAATTTTACACTGTTATGTGATCTGTGGTCTCATAATTCTTATAGAAAGAAGCTGAGCTCACACAGTTTATCTTTACCACAAATGTTTACAGCACTCAGTAGATTAGGTTGGGTTTAAAAATTGATGCACAGATGGGGATTGATCCCACGATCTTTGGTTTACGAGACCAACGCCTTAACAATTGGCCACTGCGCCCTCTACAAGCTGTAAATTTGTATGTCACCCTGTGAGAATGCACACAAGTTATGTTTGGCATGAGAACCTTGTATTTGTTTTTGTTTTTTGTACTGCTGTAAAAGAACCTAAGTGCAGTACAGTGCACACTTAAACCACCTCACATTATATCACTCACATTCTCCACACCTCCCTCTCCAGATAAAATAAAAGTTAGGCATACACCAGTTACACCTATTATGCATGATTATTATCATCCTGCTGCTGGCCACACTTACACTGCTGTAACCTAATTCTTGTAGTAAAACCCCAGTCTGTGCTTTTTCTCTCCAGTAAATTTGGGACTAGTCTTGCTCAGTATAATTGTCCTGTTGCTGACTAATTTTACACTGTTAGGTCATCTGCAGTCTCATAATTATTGAAGAAATAAGCTGAACTCACACAGATTATGTTTACCACTCTCAGAAGATTAGGTTGGGTTTAAAGATTGAGGCACAGATGGGGATTGAACCCACGATCTTTGGTTTACGAGACCAACGCCTTACCACTTGGCCACTGCGCCCTGTACAGGGTGTTAGTTTGTATGTCACCCTGTGAGAATGCACACAAGTTATGTTTGGCATGAGAACCTTGTATTTGTTTTTGTTTTTTGTACTGCTGTAAAAGAACCTAAGTGCAGTACAGTGCACACTTAAACCACCTCACATTATATCACCCAAATTCTCCACACCTCCCTCTCCAGATAAAATAAAAGTTAGGCATACACCAGTTACACCTATTATACATGATTATTAACATCCTGCTGCTGGCCGTACTTACACTGCTGTAACCTAATTCTTGTAGTAAAACCCCAGTCTGTGCTTTTTCTCTCCAGTACATTTGGGACTAATCTTGCTCAGTATAATTGTCCTGTTGCGGACTAATTTTACACTGTTATGTGATCTGTGGTCTCATAATTCTCATAGAAAGAAGCTGAGCTCACACAGTTTATCTTTACCACAAATGTTTACAGCACTCAGCAGATTAGGTTGGGTTTAAAAATTGATGCACAGATGGGGATTGATCCCACGATCTTTGGTTTACGAGACCAACGCCTTAACAATTGGCCACTGCGCCCTCTACAGGGCATAATTTTGTATGTCACCCTGTGAGAAAGCACACAAGTTATGTTTAGCATGAGAACCTTTTATTTGTTTTTGTTTTTTCTACTGCTGTAAAAGAACCTAAGTGCAGTACCGTGCACACTTAAACCACCTCACATTATATCACTCACATTCTCCACACCTCCCTCTCCAGAAAAAGTTAAAGCTAGGCATACACCAGTTACACCTATTATGCATGATTATTAACATCCTGCTGCTGGCCGCACTTACACTGCTGTAACCTAATTCTTGTAGTAAAACCTCAGTCCGTGCTTTTTCTCTCCAGTACATTTGGGACTAGTCTTGCTCAGTATAATTGTCCGGTTGCTGACTAATTTTACACTGTTAGGTCATCTGCGGTCTCATAATTCTTGTTGAAATAAGCTGAACTCACACAGATTATGTTTACCACACTCAGAAGATTAGGTTGGGTTTAAAGATTGAGGATAGATGGGGATTGAACCCACGATCTTTGGTTTACGAGACCAACGCCTTACCACTTGGCCACTGCGCCCTCTACAGGCTGTAAATTTGTATGTCACCCTGTGAGAATGCACACAAGTTATGTTTGGCATGAGAACCTTGTATTTGTTTTTGTTTTTTGTACTGCTGTAAAAGAACCTAAGTGCAGTACAGTGCACACTTAAACCACCTCACATTATATCACTCACATTCTCCACACCTCCCTCTCCAGATAAAATAAAAGTTAGGCATACACCGGTTACACCTATTATGTATGATTATTAACATCCTGCTGCTGGCCGCATTTACACTGCTGTAACCTAATTCTTGGAGTAAAACCCCAGTCTGTGCTTTTTCTCTCCAGTACATTTGGGACTAGTCTTGCTCAGTATAATTGTCCTGTTGCTGACTAATTTTACACTGTTATGTCGTCTGTGTTCTCATAATTCTTGTAGAAATAAGCTGAACTCACACAGATTATGTTTACCACACTCAGAAGATTAGGTTGGGTTTAAAGATTGAGGCACAGATGGGGATTGAACCCTCGATCTTTGGTTTACGAGACCAGCGCCTTACCACTTGGCCACTGCGCCCTCTACGGGGTGTAAAATTGTATGTCACCCTGTGAGAATGCACACAAGTTATGTTTGGCGTGAGAACCTTTTATTTGTTTTTGTTTTTTGTACTGCTGTAAAAGAACCTAAGTGCAGTATAGTGCACACCTAAACCAACTCACATTATATCACTCACATTCTCCACACTTCCCTCTCCAGATAAAATAAAAGCTAGGCATACACCAGTTACACCTATTATTAAAATCCTGCTGCTGCCCACACTTACACCTCTGTAACCTAATTCTTGTAGTAAAGCCCCCGTCTGTGCTTTTTCTCTCCAGTACAGTACATTCGGGACTAGTCTTGCTCAGTATAATTGTGCTCTTGCTGACCAGTTTTACACTGTTATGTCATCTGTGGTCTCATAATTCTTGTAGAAAGAAGCTGAATTCACACAGATTATCTTTACCACAAATGTTTACAGCACTCAGTAGATTAGGTGGGGTTTAAAGATTGAGGCACAGATGGGGATTGAACCCACGATCTTTGGTATACGAGACCAACGCCTTACCACTTGGCCACTGCACCCTCTACAGGTTGTAAATTTGTATGTCACCCTGTGAGAATGCACACAAGTTATGGTTGGCATGAGAACCTTTTATTTGTTTTTGTTTTTTGTACTGCTGTAAAAGAACCTAAGTGCAGTACAGTGCACACTTAAACAACCTCACATTATATCACCCAAATTCTCCACACCTCCCTCTCCAGATACAATAAAAGTTAGGCATACACCAGTTACACCTATTATACATGATTATTAACATCCTGCTGCTGGCCGCACTTACACTGCTGTAACCTAATTCTTGTAGTAAAACCCCAGTCCGTGCTCTTTCTCTCCAGTACATTTGGGACTAGTCTTGCTCAGTATAATTGTCCTGTTGCTGACTAATTTTACACTGTTATGTCGTCTGTGTTCTCATAATTCTTGTAGAAATAAGCTGAACTCACACAGATTATGTTTACCACACTCAGAAGATTAGGTTGGGTTTAAAGATTGAGGCACAGATGGGGATTGAACCTACGATCTTTGGTTTACGAGACCAACGCCTTACCACTTGGCCACTGCGCCCTCTACTGGGTGTAAATTTGTATGTCACCCTGTGAGAATGCACACAAGTTATGTTTGGCATTAGAACCTTGTATTTTTTTTTGTTTTTTGTACTGCTGTAAAAGAACCTAAGTGCAGTACAGTGCACACTTAAACCACCTCACAATTTTATCACCCAAATTCTCCACACCTCCCTCTCCAGATACATTAAAAGTTAGACATACACCAGTTACACCTATTATACATGATTATTAACATCCTGCTGCTGGCCGCACTTACACTGCTGTAACCTAATTTTTGTAGTAAAACCCCAGTCTGTGCTTTTTCTCTCCAGTAAATTTGGGACTAGTCTTGCTCAGTATAATTGTCCTGTTGCTGACTAATTTTACACTGTTAGGTCATCTGCGGTCTCATAATTCTTGTAGAAATAAGCTGAACTCACACAGATTATGTTTACCACACTCAGAAGATTAGGTTGGATTTAAAGATTGAGGCACAGATGGGGATTGAACCCACGATCTTTGGTTTACGAGACCAACGCCTTACCACTTGGCCACTGCGCCCTGTACAGGGTGTTAATTTGTATGTCACCCTGTGAGAATGCACACAAGTTATGTTTGGCATGAGAACCTTGTATTTGTTTTTGTTTTTTGTACTGCTGTAAAAGAACCTAAGTGCAGTACAGTGCACACTTAAACCACCTCACATTATATCACCCAAATTCTCCACACCTCCCTCTCCAGATAAAATAAAAGTTAGGCATACACCAGTTACACCTATTATACATGATTATTAACATCCTGCTGCTGGCCGTACTTACACTGCTGTAACCTAATTCTTGTAGTAAAACCCCAGTCTGTGCTCTTTCTCTCCAGTACATTTGGGACTAGTCTTGCTCAGTATAATTGTCCTGTTGCTGACTAATTTTACACTGTTATGTGATCTGTGGTCTCATAATTCTTATAGAAAGAAGCTGAGCTCACACAGTTTATCTTTACCACAAATGTTTACAGCACTCAGTAGATTAGGTGGGGTTTAAAGATTGAGGCACGGATGGGGATGGAACCCACGATCTTTGGTTTACGAGAACAAGGCCTTACCACTTGGCCACTGCGCCCCTCTACGGGGTGTAAAATTGTATGTCACCCTGTGAGAATGCACACAAGTTATGTTTGGCATGAGAACCTTTTATTTGTTTTTGTTTTTTGTACTGCTGTAAAAGAACCTAAGTGCAGTATAGTGCACACCTAAACCAACTCACATTATATCACTCACATTCTCCACATTTCCCTCTCCAGATAAAATAAAAGCTAGGCATACACCGGTTACACCTATTATTAATATCCTGCTGCTGCCCACACTTACACCTCTGTAACCTAATTCTTGTAGTAAAGCCCCAGTCTGTGCTTTTTCTCTCCAGTACAGTACATTCGGGACTAGTCTTGCTCAGTATAATTGTGCTCTTGCTGACCAGTTTTACACTGTTATGTCATCTGTGGTCTCATAATTCTTGTAGAAAGAAGCTGAACTCACACAGATTATCTTTACCACAAATGTTTACAGCACTCAGTAGATTAGGTGGGGTTTAAAGATTGAGGCACAGATGGGGATTGAACCTTTGGTTTGCGAGATCAACGCCTTACCACTTGGCCACTGCGCCCTCTACAGGGTGTAAATTTGTATGTCACCCTGTGAGAATGCACACAAGTTATGTTTGGCATGAGAACTATGTATTTGTTTTTGTTTTTTGTACTGCTGTAAAAGAACCTAAGTGCAGTACAGTGCACACTTAAACCACCTTACATTATATCACCCAAATTCTCCACACCTCCCTCTCCAGATAAAATAAAAGTTAGGCATACACCAGTTACACCTATTATACATGATTATTAACATCCTGCTGCTGGCCGCACTTACACTGCTGTAACCTAATTCTTGTAGTAAAACCCCAGTCCGTGCTTTTTCTCTCCAGTACATTTGGGACTAGTCTTGCTCAGTATAATTGTCCTGTTGCTGGCTAATTTTACACTGTTAGGTCATGTGCGGTCTCATAATTCTTGTAGAAATAAGCTGAACTCACACAGATTATGTTTACCACACTCAGAAGATTAAGTTGGGTTTAAAGATTGAGGTACAGATGGGGATTGAACCCACGATCTTTGGTTTACGAGACCAACGCCTTACCACTTGGCCACTGCACCCTCTACAGGTTGTAAATTTGTATGTCACCCTGTGAGAATGCACACAAGTTATGGTTGGCATGAGAACCTTTTATTTGTTTTTGTTTTTTGTACTGCTGTAAAAGAACCTAAGTGCAGTACAGTGCACACTTAAACCACCTCACATTATATCACCCAAATTCTCCACACCTCCCTCTCCAGATACAATAAAAGTTAGGCATACACCAGTTACACCTATTATACATGATTATTAACATCCTGCTGCTGGCCGCACTTACACTGCTGTAACCTAATTCTTGTAGTAAAACCCCAGTCCGTGCTCTTTCTCTCCAGTACATTTGGGACTAGTCTTGCTCAGTATAATTGTCCTGTTGCTGACTAATTTTACACTGTCATGTCGTCTGTGTTCTCATAATTCTTGTAGAAATAAGCTGAACTCACACAGATTATGTTTACCACACTCAGAAGATTAGGTTGGGTTTAAAGATTGAGGCACAGATGGGGATTGAACCTACGACCTTTGGTTTACGAGACCAACGCCTTACCACTTGGCCACTGCGCCCTCTACTGGGTGTAAATTTGTATGTCACCCTGTGAGAATGCACACAAGTTATGTTTGGCATTAGAACCTTGTATTTTTTTTTGTTTTTTGTACTGCTGTAAAAGAACCTAAGTGCAGTACAGTGCACACTTAAACCACCTCACAATTTTATCACCCAAATTCTCCACACCTCCCTCTCCAGATAAATTAAAAGTTAGGCATACACCAGTTACACCTATTATACATGATTATTAACATCCTGCTGCTGGCCGCACTTACACTGCGGTAACCTAATTTTTGTAGTAAAACCCCAGTCTGTGCTTTTTCTCTCCAGTAAATTTGGGACTAGTCTTGCTCAGTATAATTGTCCTGTTGCTGACTAATTTTACACTGTTAGGTCATCTGCGGTCTCATAATTCTTGTAGAAATAAGCTGAACTCACACAGATTATGTTTACCACACTCAGAAGATTAGGTTGGATTTAAAGATTGAGGCACAGATGGGGATTGAACCCACGATCTTTGGTTTACGAGACCAACACCTTACCACTTGGCCACTGCGCCCTCTACCGGGTGTAAATTTGTATGTCACCCTGTGAGAATGCACACAAGTTATGTTTGGCATGAGAACCTTGTATTTGTTTTTGTTTTTTGTACTGCTGTAAAAGAACCTAAGTGCAGTACAGTGCACACTTAAACCACCTCACATTATATCACCCAAATTCTCCACACCTCCCTCTCCAGATAAAATAAAAGTTAGGCATACACCAGTTACACCTATTATACATGATTATTAACATCCTGCTGCTGGCCGCACTTACACTGCTGTAACCTAATTCTTGTAGTAAAACCCCAGTCCATGCTCTTTCTCTCCAGTACATTTGGGACTAGTCTTGCTCAGTATAATTGTCCTGTTGCTGACTAATTTTACACTGTTATGTGATCTGTGGTCTCATAATTCTTATAGAAAGAAGCTTAGCTCACACAGTTTATCTTTACCACAAATGTTTACAGCACTCAGTAGATTACCCTCTATAGGGTATAGTTTTTTATGTCACCCTGTGCGAATGCACATTGGAGGAGGATAGGTGGCTGTTGGAGGAGGATAGGCGACTGTTGAAGGGGGATAGGCAGTTGTTGAAGCAGGATAGGTGGTTGTTGGAGGGAGATAGGTGGCTGTTGGACCTGGATGTCCGGCTATTGGAGGGGGATAGGTGGCTGTTAAAGGGGGATAGGCGACTGTTAAAGGGGGATAGGTGGCTGCTAAAGGGGGATAGGCGACTGTTAAAAGGGGATAGGTGGAATTTGGAGGAGGATGGGTGTCTGGGAATGGGATGGATTGGAGGGCCATAGGCTGCTATCTAACACTATACTGGCTGAGAATGGGAAGGTTTCTGTCTGAAGCTGGCCACACAATAATAGAATTTG
Source organism: Lithobates clamitans (assembly GCA_037952925.1). NCBI lineage: Eukaryota > Metazoa > Chordata > Amphibia > Anura > Ranidae > Lithobates > Lithobates clamitans. The sequence goes on along the minus strand of JBBGZY010001746.1, from coordinate 87,259 downwards.
GTTAAAAGATTTAGTTTTTTAAAAGTTTGTTTGGTTTTTTGTTTGTTAAAGGGTGAAGTCAGCATTTCTCTTCAATTGCAGTGACAAAAAAACACAAAAATATAATGACCAAACACAACTTGTGTGCTTTCTTAGAGCTTAAACATAAAAGCACTTTTCCTATATAGGGTGCAGTGGCCAAGTGGTAAGGCGTTGTTCTCGTAAATGTAAATGTCCCAAATGTACTGGAGAGAAAGAGCACAGACTGGGGCTTTACTACAAGAATTAAGTTACAGCAGTGTAAGTGCAGCCAGCAGCATGATATTAATAATCATGGATAATAGGTGTAACTGGTGTATGCTTAAATTATATTTTATCTGGAGAGGGAGGTGTGAAGAATGTGAGTGATATAATATGAGGTGGCGGTTTAGGTGTACACTGTACTGCACTTAGGTTCTTTTACAGTAGTAAAAAAAAACAAAAACAAATAAAAGGTTCTGATGCCAAACATAACTTGTGTGCATTCTTTCAGGGTGACATACAAAGTTTTGGTCTCGTAAACCAAAGATTGTGGGTTCATTCCCCATCTGTGCCTCAATCTTTAAACCCAACCTAATCTACTGAGTGCTATAAACATTTGTGGTAAAGATAATCGGTGAGAGTTTAGCTTGACATAACAGTGGAAAATTGGTCAGCAACAGGACAATTATACTGAGCAAGACTAGTCCCAAATATACTAAAGAGAAAGAGCACAGACTGGGGCTTTACTACAAGAATTAGGTTACAGCAGTGTAAGTGCGGCCAGCAGCAGGATATTAATAATCATGTGTAACTGGTGTATGCCTAACTTTTATTTTATTTGGTTTACGAGACCAACGCCTTACCACTTGGCCACTGCGCCCTCTATAGGGTATAGCTTTGTATGTTACCCTGTGAGAATACACATTGGAGGGGGATAGGTGGCTGTTGGAGGAGGATAGGCGACTATTGAAGGAGGATAGGTGGCTGTTGAAGGGGGATAGGTGGCTTTTGGAGGAGGATAGGCAACTGTTGAAGGGGGATAGGCAGTTGTTGGAGCAGGATAGGCGGTTGTTGAAGGGGGATAGGTGGCTGTTGAAGGGGCTGGTTGCCGTAAGGTATGCCAAGATGTTGTCTTTGACATCCAATGGATGAGGATTGTCTTGCTCCGTAGTAAGAGCTGGGAGGTTAATCTCCTGGTTGAAGTGGAAGGAGAATACTTTTGGAATGAAGCGATCCGAGGGCCACAGGACTACCCTGTCTGGGTAGAAGATTAGGTAGGGTTCCTTTGCCAGCAAAGCCTGCATCTCTGAAACTCTTTTTGCCAATGTTATCTTCCCCTGCCAATGAGAATCTTCCCCTGACTCTGTGTTGTACACAGAGGCAGGGGATGTGATGTCATCTCTCCTCGGCTCTGGATTTTCCGTTACGGCGCCGAGGAGAGAAGACTGTGCAATGTGAGTGCACCAACACAACACATCACAGTAGAACATGCCATGAACATGAACATACAGTGTACACCTAAACCACCTCACGTTATATTGCTCACATTCTCCACACCTCCCTCTCCAGATAAAATAATAGTTAGGCATACACCAGTTATCCATGATTATTAATATCCTGTTGCTGGCCGCACTTACACTACTGTAACCTAATTCTTGTAGTAAAGCCCCAGTCTGTGCTCTTTCTCTCCCATACATTTGGGACTAGTCTTGCTCAGTACAATTGTCCTGTTGCTGACCAATTTTACACTGTTATGTCATCTGTGGTCTTATAAATCTTGTAGAAAGAAGCTGAGCTCAGACAGTTTTCTTTACCACAAATGTTTATAGCACTCAATAGATTAGGTTGGGTTTAAGGATTGAGGCACAGATGGGGATCAAAACCAAGATCTTTGGTTTACAAGACCGATGCCTTACTACTTGGCCACTGCGCCCTCTATAGGAAAAATACTTTTATGTTTAAGCTCTAAGAAAGCACACAAGTTGTATTTGGTCATTATATTTTTGTGTGTTTTTTGTCACTGTTTGAAAAGAAATGCTGACTTGACCCTTTAACAAATAGAAAATCAAACAAACTTTTCAAAAACTAAATCTTTTAATAAAAATTTTACTATTGTGTGGCCAGCTTCAGACAGAAACCTTCCCATTCTCAGCCAGTATAGTGTTATACAGCAGCCTATGGCCCTCCAATCCATCCTATTCCCTGCCGGCCTTCCTCCTCCAACTGTGACCTATCCCCCTTTAACAGTCACCTATCCCCCTTGTTTCATCTCTGAGCCAATATCTCAGTCCAGGATGTAGACGGTGACTCTGGATGATCCCAGAATAAAGATGGCTCAAGCATTCTTCTATTAGTATTTTTATTGTGAGTCTAAACTAACATCCTTGCAATTGGAGGTAATACATATCACGTTAACCATAAGTGATATTTATGCGGTTCACTGATTTATCTAAGGAAACTTAAGAGATGCTGAGGGGAGCAAATATCTATACCAGAGGAACTCCAAAGTAATGGATAGGAAAATGTTGACCATTAACTGCACTGCTATAACAGATATAGTACCGGTTTTAAAGCATGCCTACTAATTACACCTACAGCTGGGACCCTACCTCTTTCTTAGTAGATTAGGTTGGGGATTGATCTTTGGTTTACAACACCAACATCTTACCACAGTGCCCTCTAGAGAGGAGGTGGTTTTGTGTCACCTTGTGAGAACCCTCAGAAGTTGTAGTTAATTAAGTTGGCCAAAAGTTAAAACTCTCAGGCACAGATGGGGATTGAACCCATGATCTTTGGTTTACGAGACCAACGCCTTACCACTTGGCCACTGCACCCTCTATAGTGCAAACCTTTGTATGTCACCCTGTGAGAATGCACACAAGTTAAGTTTGGCATGAGAACTTTTTATTTGTTTTTGTTTTTTTGTACTGCTGTAAAAGAACCTAAGTGCAGTATAGTGTACACCTAAACCACCTCACGTTATATCACTCACATTCTCCACACCTCCCTCTCCAGATAAAATGCAAGTTAGGCATACACCTCTATAGGGCATAACTTTGTATGTCAGCCTGTGAGAGTGCACACAAGTTAAGTTTGGCATGAGAACCTTTTGTTTTTGTTTTTTGTACTGCTGTAAAAGAACCTAAGTGCAGTACAGTGTATACCTAAAACACCTCACGTTATATCACTCACATTCTCCACACAGAATGAAAGTTAGGCAAACACCAGTTATCCATGATTATTAATATCCTGTTGCTGGCTGCACTTACACTACTGTAGTTTAATTCTTGTAGAAAAGCCACAGTCTGTGCTCTTTCTCTCCAGTACATTTGGGACTAGTCTTGCTCAGTATAATTGTCCTGTTGCTGACCAATTTCACACTGTTATGTCATCTGTGGTCTTATAATTCTTGTAGGAAAAAGCTGAGCTCACACAGATTTTCTTTGCCACAAATGTTAATAGCACTCAGCAGATTTGGTTGGGTTTAAAGATTGAGGCACAGGTGGGGATCAAAACCACGATCTTTGGTTCATGAGACCAACGCCTTACCACTTGGCCACTGCGCCTCCCTATTGGAAAAAAACCTAAGTGCAGTACAGTGTACACCTAAACCACCTCACGTTATATCACTCACATTCTCCACACCTCCCTCTCCAGATAAAATAAAAGTTAGGCATAACCAGTTATGCATTATTATTAATATCCTGCTGCTGGCTGCACTTACACTACTGTAACCTAATTTTTGTAGTAAAGCCCCAGTCTGTGCTCTTTTTCTCCCGTACATTTGGGACTAGTTTTGCTCAGTATAATTGTACTGTTGCTAAACAATTTTACACTGTTGTTTCATCCCTGAGCCAATATCTCAGTCCAGGAAGTAGACGGTGACTCTGGATGATCCCAGAACAAAGATGGCTTCAGCATTCTTCTATTAGTATTTGTAATGTGAGTCTAAACTAACATCCTTGCAATTGGAGGTAATACATATCAAGTTAACCATAAGTGATATTTATGTGGTTCATTGATTTATCTAAGAAAACTTAAGAGATGCTGAAGTGAGCAAATATCTGTACCAGAGGAACTCCAAAGTAATGGATAGGAAAATGTTGACCATCAACTGCACTGCTATACCAGGTATAGTACCGGTTATAAAGCATGCCTACTAATTACACCTACAGCTGGGTAGGGTTCCCCCTTAGGACCTTCCCTATTTCTTAGTATATTAGGTTTGGAATTGATCTTTGGTTTACAACACCAACATCTTACCACAGTGCCCTCTAGAGAGGAGATGGTTTTGTGTCACCCTGTGAGAACCCTCAGAAATTGTAGTTAATTAAGTTGGCCTAAGAGTGATTAAAATTCTCAGGCACAGATGGGGATTGAACCCATGATCTTTGGTTTACGAGACCAACGCCTTACCACTTGGCCACTGCGCCCTCTATAGGACAAAACTTTGTATGTCACCCTGTGAGAATGCACACAAGTTATGTTTGGCATAAGAACCTTTTATTTGTTTTTGTTTTTTGCACTGCTGTAAAATAACCTAAGTGCAGTACAGTGTACACCTAAACCACCTCACGATATATCACTCACATTCTCCACACTTCCCTCTCCAGATAAAAGAAAAGTTAGGAATACACCAATTATCCATGATTATTAATATCCTGCTGCTGTCCGCACTTACACTGCTGTAACCTAATTCTTGTAGTAAAGCCTAAGTCTGTGCTCTTTCTCTCCAGTACAGTACATTTGGGACTAGTCTTGCTCAGTATAATTGTCCGGTTGTTGACCATTTTTACTCTGTTATGTCATCTGTGGTCTCATAATTAGTGTAGAAAGAAGCTGAGCTCACATAAAGTATCTTTACCACAAATGTTTATAGCAGTAGATTATGTTGGGTTTAAAGATTGAAGCAGAGATGGGGATTGAACCCAGGATCTTCGGTTGACAAGACCAACACATTACCACTTGGCCACTGCACCCTCTATAGGAAATACCTTTGTATGTCACCCTGTGAGAATGCACACAAGTTATGTTTGGCATGAGAACCTTTTATTTGTTTTTATTTTTTTGTACTGCTGTAAAAGAATCTGTGCCTGATTCTTTAATCTCAATCAAACATGTGAGCTAAATTAGTGAATCAGATAAATGTCTCTTATGGTGAAGATGAAATGTATTTCCTCTGATTACAAGTAAAATAATGCTGACTATACTACCAGCTGCTAGAATAGGAGAATGCTGGAGCCATCATTTTCCAGCATCATCTAGAGCAGTGGTTCTCAACCCTGTCCTCAAGTACCCCCAACAGGCCATGTTTTGGAATTTCTCTTAGATAAAATAGCTGTCCAAAATACCAAGCCATTGACTGTAATTTAACTCTGAATAAACGCTGAATGATGGCTACAGCGCAGATCTGCTTTGCCGGGAGGGCGTCAATAGATGTCCTCCCCTTTGGAAGCTGCCCGTGCCTCCCTGCAGGGTGCGCGCGGCGCGCTGTGATCACTCGAGTCAATGAGACCCGAATGATCACAGATCAGAGTAAGGGGTCGATCCGGATCCCTTACCACATGATCAGCTGTCAGCCAATGACAGCTGATCATGTGATGTAAACAAAGGATCGGTAATCCTTTTTTTTTCTCCTCACGCTGACAGCGCGAGCAGAAAAAAACAGCCGATCACTGGCTTCTGTTGAAGGGACATCGGTCCTGAGCAGGGAGAGGCAAAGTCCCCTCATATGTGCCCACAGTTCCCACCAATCAGTGCCCACAGTGCCCACCAATCTGTGCCCACCAGTACATCAGTGCCACCTATCAATGCCCACGAGTGCCACCTATCAATGCCCACCAGTGGTGCCAATCAGTGCCACCTAGCAGTGCTGCCTATCAGTGTTGCCTACCAGTGCCGATCAGTGCCCATCTCTGCCAGCCATCAGTGCCCATCACCGCCACCCATCAGTGCCACCTATTAGTGCCCTTCAGTGCCACCTATCAATGCCCTTCAGTGACACCCATCAGTGCCATCTCATCAGTGACCACCAGTGCCACCTCATCAGTGCCGCCTATTAGTGCCCATGAGTGCCGCCTTATCAGTGTCCATCAGTGTTGCCTTATCAGTGCCCATCAATGCAGCCTATTGGTGCCCATCAGTGCAGCCTATCAGTGTCCATCAGTGCAGCCTCATCAGCGTACATCAATGAAAAAAAATTACCTGTTAGCACGTGCCCGTCGCGACCTCCATGAGTGTGATCACAGGTCCCGCAGACTTTATGTCCGCGGGGATACCCGTGATCGTCTCACAGAGAGGAAGAATGGGGAAATGCTGATGTAAACAAGCATTTCCCCGTTCTGCCTAGTGACAAGGACACTGATCACAGTTCCCTGTAATCAGGAGCGGTGATCAGTGTCGTGTCACACATAGCCCCTCCCCCCCACCAGTTAGAATCACTCCCTAGGACACACTTAACCCTTACAGCGCCACCTAGTGGTTAACCCCTTCACTGATCCCTCTATAATTGTGAATGGTCCCGAAATCACACCAAAAGTGTCTGATCTGTCCACCATAATGTCGCAGTCACGATAAAAATCGTTGGTCGCCGCCATTACTAGAAAAAAAAAATATGAATAAAAATGCCATAAAACTATCCCCTATTTTGTAGACGCTATAACTTTTGTGCAAACCAATTAATAAACGCTTATTGCGATTTTTTTTTACCAAAAATATGTAGAAGAATACATATTGGCCTAAACTGAGGAAAAAAAAAGTTTTTTATATATATTTTTTGGGGATATTTATTATAGCAAAAAGTAAAAAATAATGCGTTTTTTTCAAAATTGTCGCTATTTTTTTGTTTATAGTGCAAAAAACAAAAACCCCAGAGGTGATCAAATACCACCAAAAGAAAGCTCTATTTGTGGGGAAAAAAGGACATCAATTTTGTTTGGGAGCCACGTCGCGCAACCGTGCAATTGTCAGTTAAAGCGACACAGTGTCAAATCACAAAAAATGCTCTGGTCTTTGGACAGCCAAATGGTCTGGGGCTTAAGTGGTTACAAAGTGTTTCCCAGTCCTAAACCTTTCATCCAATTTCTAAATTGCTGCATTTGTAAATTTCAAAAGCCAATATAAAAGAATAGTAGTGGTAAAAAAATAGCACTTGTAGGTTTAACTAATCTTTTTTTTGGGTATAATTCTCAATTAAGGGGGTGTGTCCTATGCTTACATACTTTTGGTAATAGATGTCTCTCGTTCCCATCTCAAAAAGTTGGGAAGTATGCAGTTAAGTAATGTAGATTATGGTTCCATTTATTCAAAATAGAAGTTTTACAAATTTCTCTGATACATAATCTACCCAGGTGAGGGTTTATTGCTGATGGTGTCCCATTTTTTTGTTTTATTTAGTGTTGACAGGGCTTTTTTTTAAATTTTGAGATGCTCAAAAAAATCCTAAGTGCAAGGTCAGTGTGCCTCTATAAGACTGAAATTTGTATTTAGTATTAGTACTTTGTACATATGACAATACAAAGCAAATCTTCAATCTATTTTTGATTATATCCAAAATAGTTAGTAATTGTTGTCTGGTGCAAAACACCAAACAAAGCATAACCCCGCCTACATTTTTTACCCCTTCAAGTCAAAGAATGTTACTAACTATTTTGGATATAATCAAACAACAGATTGAAGATTTGCATTTTATTGTCATATGTACAAAGTACTATACTAAATTCTTTGACATGAAGGGGTAAAAAATGTAGGGGGGGGTTATGCTTTGTTTGGCGTTGTAGTAAATTTGGGCCCAGTCTTGCTCACTGAAATGCTCCTGCTTCTGGCCAGTTGTATACTGCTATGCCATCTTCAGTCTCCTAATTCTTGTATTATGATGCCAAGCTCATGAGCATCTGTACTGTCGCAGAAGTGGGTCTTCGTCCAAGGTGTTCCAACGTTTGTACTGGAAGTCTCCACAGCGCAAATTTTGAGATGCTCACAAAAATCCTAAGTGCAAGGTCAGTGTGCACCTAAACCACATCATATTATATCACTCACATTCGCTGCACCCCCTCTCCACCTAGATAAAATAAAAGTTGGGCATACATTGGTTAGGCCTATTGTCTCTCATTATAATTGTCGTGCTGCTGGTCAAACACTGCAGTATCCTCTGCAGTATCCTAATTCTTATAGTGAAGCCCCAGCCTGTGATCTTTGTCTCTAGTAAATTTGGGCCCAATCTTGCTAATTGAAATGCTCCTGCTGCTGGCCAGTTGTATACTGCTATGCCATCTTCAGTCTCCTAAATCTTGTAGTATGAAGCCAAGCTCATGAGTATATGCAGTGTCGCAGAAGTGGGTTTTCATCCGAGGGGTTTTCCAACATTTGTACTGGAAGTCTCCACAGCGCACTTCCAGCACAGAGATTGAGCTGTCACCTATGGCTCCTGGTTTCATACTAATAATCCATCCATGAACTTTAGTTGGTAACTTTTACTAGGCTGTGATCATGTCATGTCTGCTGCAGGCAGGAGGAAACATTTCCCTTCTCCCCTCCCCAGTGATCAGACTGTACATTCTAACAAATAACATGGTGAGAGGCTGCAGGTGGGGGCAGACTGAATTAGACTTGTGTTAACATAACAAAGAACTGCACAGACACCAGGATTTCCATGATTGTGTTATCTCTGAGCCAACATTAATCTAGGAAGTAGATGGTGAACCCGGATGAAGACAATAACCTTCTCTTACCCTGGCAAATGGTACTGTATATGCTATTTTCCTTACAACTAGATGAGATACATGCCATCATTAGGCTCCATGCACATCCTCAGTTAATACTACATGAATTCTTCACTTTTTACTCCAAACTATATGATTCCCCTAACCCTCTCCACAAGGATAAGGCAGAGGAGTTCCTCTGAGATATCCCGCTCCCTACACTAGACCAAGATCATGTAGAGTTAATGGATGCGGAATTTACTGTAGGAAAAGTAGTAGCAGCTATTAAAAATCTAAACCCATCCAAGGCGCCAGGCCCAGATGGATTCTCAGGCCACTACTATCGCATATACGCAGAGATTTTGACCCCACATATGTGCTATTTTTACAATGAATTAAGAAAGGGCTCCCTCTTACCACCACATGAAAATAACGCATTTACGCATGTTATACCCAAACCGAACAGAGAACAAAAGTGTCATTGAGCATATCACTCAAATGCAGGACAGGATTGCAGCAATCATGCTGGTGGTAAAAAAACACTTATTGCAGACCCAAACAGCCCAATAGAGAATATACAACAGGGGGTTCCAACTCTGTGTTTTCTCACCTGGTGACAGGGTCCTGGTGTATGTTCCCACTGTTGAGAGCAAGTTCCTGGCTAAGTGGCAGGGTCCTTTTTGAAGTAATTGAAAGAGTTGGGGAGGTCAATTACAAAGTATATCAACCAGGTAATAGGAAGCCCGAACAGATTTACCACATAAACCTGTTAAAGCTCTGGAAGGATAGACTGGCATTACCTGTGAGGTCCCTCCCAGTAACATCTAAGGGTACTGAGACCCCTCTTATGCCTGAGGTCACGATTCCAGACACCCTGTCGTATTCCCAAAAGCAGGAATCTAGAGAGTTCCTGATAAGGAATAGAGTAAAACTTTCAGAGTTACCTGGCACAACTTCAGCAGTTCAGCATGATATTGTTACTGAACCTGGGATCCATGTCAAGCTCAAGCCGAATTCCCGAAGCTAGAAGAAAGGACATTAGCGATGAAGTTAAAAGGATATTGGAGCGAGATGTCATTGAGGAATCCAATAGTGACTGGTCTAGCCCCATCGTTTTAGTCCCAAAACCGGATGGCACTTGGAGGTTCTCTAACAACTTCAGGAAGCTTAATGCAGTGACAAAGTTTGACACGTACCCAATGCCCAGAGTGGATGAACTTATAGACCGACTTGGCGAGGCCCACTATCCGACCAAATTGGACTTGACAAAAGGTTATTGGCAAATACTCCTGACTGGTAGCGCCAAAGAGTAGACTGCATTTGTGACCCCGAAGGGTTCCTTTCAATATAAAAAAATGCCTTTTGGGTTGCAAAATGCCCCTGTGACATTTCAGAGGGCCATGGACAGGACCCTAAGACCCCACGACGATATGCAGCAGCCTATCTAGATGACATAGTGGTACATAGCACTGACTGGGAGTCTCACTTGCCCTGTGTCCAGGCTGTCCTTGATTCCCTCTACAAAGAAGGTTTTAAGGCAAATCCAAAAAAAGTGCCATTGGTTTAGAGGAAGCCAAGTATTTGGGCTACACTATTGGCCGTGGTGTCATAAAACCTCTGTCACGTACCTTACAGCGGAGCCTGAAATGATGAGGGTGGCCTCTTGCACAGTTCCGGTCCAAGCACCCCTGGTGGTGGGTACAGGGAGTGCGAGAGCAACGAAAGGGTGCAGGTGCCTGCAGGCAGGAGGTTCGAACTTGGAGATATAGGAACCTCTGCTGAGGAGATGTGGAAACTGATCACCAAACTTGTTCAGCGGGAGCCAGATCAGGATCAACTCCAGAATCAGGAACAGGCAGGAGTCGGCAACAGGCTGGCAGCGGGGTACCAAGTCAGAAGGCAAAACCGTAGTCAGGAACAGGCAGGGGTTGGCAACAGACGGGAAGCAGGGTACAGAATCAGGAGGCAGAGCCGTAATCATAAGTTCAAGCCAAGGTCAGTATTGCAGGTAGAGGCAGGTTCAGCAGGCAGGGGAGATCCAAGAGAATGGTCAGAAGATAGCCGGGTTTTCAGGAACAAGGTCAATCAGGCAGAGTAACAACAGGAACACGGGAACAAGCTGAAGACAATCCAGCACTGATGCTAGGCAGACTCTCTGTTTATAAAGGGTGCTGTGTGCCAGGATTCGCGCCAGCGTACGTGCGTACGCGCATTAGCCACTTAGCACATTGGCACATGCGCGTTAGCACATTAGCGCTTTGGCACTGGCGGGCGCGCATTAGCGCGTATGTGCGTTCGCATAGAGGTGCCATTGTGCATGCCCACCCTGGATCTCATTTGTCTCTGGCTATGGTTCCGTGCATGCACCTTGGCATTAGCAGAACGAGGATTGGCAGCTGCTGCATGGAGACGGGTGCTTGCTGTGTGAGTTCTCTGACAACCTCAAGTGAATAAAATAGAAGCCATTGCAGGAGTGGCCACGTCCTGCAAACAATAAGCAAGTCAGGGCCTTTCTTGGGATTGCGGGGTATAATAGAAGGTTTATCCAGAATTTTGCAACTATAGCTGCCCCACTGACAGAACTAATGAAAGGGAAAGACTCTGTAATGGTGAAATGGTCCTCAGTAGCAGAGGAAACTTTCCAAGTCCTGAAGAAGGCTCTTTGTGCACAGCCAGTACTGTACTCCCATGATTTCTCCAAAGACTTGTTGGTTCAGACGGATGCGTCTGATGTTGGTATCGGAGCAGTATTGTCACAGATACACAATGGGGAAGTACACCCTGTGGTGTACCTAAGCAGAAAGTTCAATGGCCATGAGAAAAAGTATGCAGTCATTGAAAAGGAATGTTTAGCCATAGAGTGGGCCGTAGACACGATAAGATACCATTTGTTAGGGTGCCAGTTTGATTTAATAACTGACCATGCTCCCCTGAAATGGATGGCCCAAAAGAAGGAGACTAAATAGACTGGTGAACCGGCGGTTTCTGGCTCTACAGGATTATTCCTTCACTGTAAAACACAGGCCAGGTGTTAAGATGGGGAATGTAGATGTCCTGTCCCGTGTTCACTCCGTTTGGGCCACAGGTATTCCAACCCTGGGGTTGAAACAAGGGGGTAGGATATGTAGCAGAGTGTCCCATAGAGAGAAAAAGCTGTAAGCTATATCTGTGGAAGCTGACAAGCTGTAGGTTTGCTCAGCCTGGTAGTTAGGGCCTGTATATATTGTATGGTTAGTGGCGGGACACGGCTAGGTTTTGTTTGGCTATTTTTGTTCTGTTTGTTTTTCTGAAACACTGTACAGCACCTGTATATATATCACCAATAAACACGGCACTGTTTGTCATTACCTCACTGGATTTGGTATCTGTGCCTGAAATACTGCTTATTAGGGATGAGCCGAACACCCCCCGGTTCGGTTCGCACCAGAACCCGCGAACGGACCGCAAGTTCACACGAACGTTAGAACCCCATTGACGTCTATGGGACTCGAACGTTCGAAATCAAAAGTGCTCATTTTAAAGGCTAATTTGCATGGTATTGTCCTAAAAAGGGTGTGGGGACCCGGGTCCTACCCCAGGGGACATGTATCAATGCAAAAAAAACTTTTAAAAACGGCCGTTTTTTCGGGAGCAGTGATTTTAATGATGCTTAAAGTAAAAAAAAAAAAGTGAAATATTCCTTTAAATATCGTACCTGGGGGGTGTCTATAGTATGCCTGTAAAGTGACGCGTGTTTCCCATGTTTAGAACAGTTCCTGCACCAAATGTCATTTTTAAAGGAAAAAATCTCATTTAAAACTGCTTGCGGGTTTAATGTCATGTCGGGTCATGGCAATATGGATGAAAATCAGTGAGACAAACGGCATGGGTACCCCCCAGTCCATTACCAGGCCCTTTGGGTCTTGTATGGATATTAAGGGGAACCCCGCACCCAAATTAAAATAAGGAAAGGTCCCTATATACTCTGAACAGCAGTATACAGGCGGTGCAAACAAGACAGGGACTGTAGGTTTGTTGTTAAGTAGAATCTGTTTGTAATTTTGAACATTTTTAACGTGTTTAGCTCCAGCCAAAAAATCTTTTCTAAGCTTTTTGGAAAACATAGGGAAGGGTTATCACCCCTGTGACATTTGTTTTGCGTCTTTCCTCCTCTTCAGAAGATTTCACCTCACTTTTTTGTCCCAATGAAAAATGTTTTTTGAAAATTTGGGTTTTTTTGTGGAACAAGGATTGGAAAGCATCAGTGGAAAGGAGAAATTGTTTTCCCATATTAACTCTTACAGGAGAGAATTTCCCTTCCTAGGGGTAGATTTCATCTCACTTCCTGTTGTCTCCTTCCGTTTGCAAGTAGGAGTCGTTTGTAAGTTAGATGTTTGAAAGTAGGGTCCTGCCCTATATACTCAGCAGAAATTTGGGCCTTAGGTGTTGCTGTGGCCAAAACACTGTAAGCCCTCACAGGGCCCTGCTGTGAAATATTAGATCAAGAATTGTAATTACATGCCCCTGTTGAACAGGAGCTGAAAAATTAGGCCTTAGGCACTGGTGCTGGTGCCACAACACTGCAACCCCTCACAGACACTCTAGTTGGAACGCAGGAACGAGCCCTGCTGCAAAGTATTGCATCAAAAATTGTAATTACACGCCCCTGTTAGACAGGGGCAGAAAAATTGGGCCTTAGGCACTGGTGCTGGTGCCACAACACTGCAACCCCTCACAGACACTCTAGTTGGAACGCAGGAACTAGCCCTGCTGCAAAGAATTGCATCAAAAATTGTAATTACACGCCCCTGTTAGACAGGGGCAGAAAAATTGGGTCTTAGGCACTGGTGCTGGTGCCACAACACTGCAACCCCTCACAGACACTCTAGTTGGAACGCAGGAACGAGCCCTGCTGCAAAGTATTGCATCAAAAATTGTAATTACACGCCCCTGTTAGACAGGGGCAGAAAAATTGGGCCTTAGGCACTGGTGCTGGTGCCACAACACTGCAACCCCTCACAGACACTCTAGTTGGAATGCAGGAACGAGCCCTGCTGCAAAGTATTACATCAAAAATTGTAATTACACGCCCCTGTTAAACAGGGGCTGAAAAATTGTGCCTTAGGCACTGGTGGTGGCGCCCAGAACCAAAAATGTTGGGCACCCCCTCTGTCCGTGCTCATGTTACTGCCTTCATCGAGCTCAGTATCATCATCAGAGCCTTCCAAACGCTGGGCATCCTCCTGGAGCATGTACCCAACACTGTGGTCAAACAGTTCGAGGGAATCCTCAGGAGGACATGGTGGAGCTAGGGAAGGAGTCACTGATGACATTGAGCTGAGGGAAGAGGCCGCTGCTTTGCCAGACAAAGCACCCTGGGCATGGGTGAGAGAGGATGAGGAGGATGAGGACGGCTTGGTCATCCACTCGACCAAGTTTTCTGCATGTTGCGGCTCAACACGGCCAGCTGCCGAAAAAAAGGCCAAGCGTGTCCCATGGCCACGGGCTGATGAGGATGCACCGTCTCCACGACCAGCACTAGACACAGAGCCTGCTTGCCCTCTCTTATTGGCTTGTGACTGTCTGCCTCTCCTTCTTGGCCTTCCAGACATACTAATGGCCTGTAGCTGCACTAAGCTGGGATAGAACACCTGTAATTTTCTTCAGGTAGCTTTATATACTGTAACCAGACAAGCCTGCCTGTCAGTAGGAAGATAACAGGAACGGATCTAGCTGAACACTGTGAGCAGGACGCACTGACTGCACTAAATGTAAATAGCAGGAACAGATCTAGCTGAACACTGTGAGCAGGACGCACTGACTGCACTAAATGTAAATAGCAGGAACGGATCTAGCTGAACACTGTGAGCAGGACGAACTGCACTAAATGTAAATAGCAGGAACAGATCTAGCTGAACACTGTGAGCAGGACGCACTGCACTAAATGTAAATAGCAGGAACGGACCTAGCTGAACACTGTGAGCAGGACGCACTGCACTAAATGTAAATAGCAGGAACAGATCTAGCTGAACACTGTGAGCAGGACGCACTGCACTAAATGTAAATAGCAGGAACGGATCTAGCTGAACACTGTGAGCAGGACGCACTGCACTAAATGTAAATAGCAGGAACAGATCTAGCTGAACACTGTGAGCAGGACGCACTGCACTAAATGTAAATAGCAGGAACGGATCTAGCTGAACACTGTGAGCAGGACGCACTGCACTAAATGTAAATAGCAGGAACGGATCTAGCTGAACACTGTGAGCAGGACGCACTGACTGCACTAAATGTAAATAGCAGGAACAGATCTAGCTGAACACTGTGAGCAGGACGCACTGACTGCACTAAATGTAAATAGCAGGAACGGATCTAGCTGAACACTGTGAGCAGGACGCACTGACTGCACTAAATGTAAATAGCAGGAACGGATCTAGCTGAACACTGTGAGCAGGACGCACTGACTGCACTAAATGTAAATAGCAGGAACGGATCTAGCTGAACACTGTGAGCAGGACGCACTGCACTAAATGTAAATAGCAGGAACAGATCTAGCTGAACACTGTGAGCAGGACGCACTGCACTAAATGTAAATAGCAGGAACAGATCTAGCTGAACACTGTGAGCAGGACGCACTGCACTAAATGTAAATAGCAGGAACGGATCTAGCTGAACACTGTGAGCAGGACGCACTGACTGCACTAAATGTAAATAGCAGGAACAGATCTAGCTGAACACTGTGAGCAGGACGCACTGACTGCACTAAATGTAAATAGCAGGAACGGATCTAGCTGAACACTGTGAGCAGGACGCACTGACTGCACTAAATGTAAATAGCAGGAACGGATCTAGCTGAACACTGTGAGCAGGACGCACTGACAGCACTAAATGTAAATAGCAGGAACGGATCTAGCTGAACACTGTGAGCAGGACGCACTGACTGCACTAAATGTAAATAGCAGGAACGGATCTAGCTGAACACTGTGAGCAGGACGCACTGACTGCACTAAATGTAAATAGCAGGAACGGATCTAGCTGAACACTGTGAGCAGGACGCACTGCATTAAATGTAAATAGCAGGAACAGATCTAGCCTAATCTAGCTAACTCAAATCAAATGACACTGTCTGTCTCTCTCTCTATCAGCACACCGGAACACACTACACAGGGCCGCCGTGCAGGCGGCCTTATATAGTGTGGGGCGTGTACTAAATCCCCTGAGCCATAATTGGCCAAAGCCACCCTGGCTTTGGCCAATTACAGCTCTCTCTACTGACGGCGCTGTGATTGGCCAAGCATGCGGGTCATAGTGCATGCTTGGCCAATCATCAGCCAGCAATGCACTGCGATGCCGCAGTGAATTATGGGCCGTGACGCGCCACACGAATTTGGCGCGAACGGCCCATAACGTTCGCAATTCGACGGACGGTCGAACAGCCGATGTTCGAGTCGAACATGGGTTCGACTCGAACACGAAGCTCATCCCTACTGCTTATCCCAGGGAGCTTTATGAAGTTTCTCAGCCAGAGAACAGGTACCCAGAAGTACCTACTACCTGTCCTCCAGGTTACAATATATGATTTATTTTATGAGTGGTGATAAATCACTGGTGGGGAAAAAACTTTCCAGCCTCCACCATACTATAAAATTTCAATTTCGGACAGATGGATAATTTAATTGCAGTTTGTTGGTGGGTGTTAGTGCCCTTTAATTGTTATCTCTTCTGTAGTTATGTAATGGGTGTAGATACAGCTGTGGGTGGGTGCACAGTGCACTTGTGGTTTGGGAATAAGACACCCCTGATCATCCAAGATATAGCCCTTCTGCAGGGCTGAACTGCCAGTGCGGTGAGTGGGGACACTTGGGAGCAGAGAAACCTTGACCCCTCCCCCCGACCCTCACCTAGCAGGTCCTGTGGCTTGATTTAGAGCAGCCTCTGGGCCTATGGAGGACCTCGCTTGTGTGTGCTATTGTGTGTACTATGAGACTAGAATCTGGGGAACAGGGTTGCCAACCATCTGTATATTTATGGACAGTTTGAAAAAATGTTTACACTGTACATAAATGTTCATTTTCATTGTCACGGAATGGCGCAGTTCCGAAGCTGGGAGAGCATGCGCGTAGTGACGTCATCGAGCCACTTGACGCCTATTACACATTGTAGGAGGGAGACCAGGAGCAGCAGTGCCGGGATGGGGGAGGGCTGGAGTCCAGAATAGAGGATCAAGAAGCAGAGGAGGACTCGCACTGTGGTCTGACTGAGCCTGCCTTCAGTGGCAGGAGTGGAAGCGTTGAGATGAGTGAGGAGTCCAGATGGAGGATCAAGAAGCAGAGGTGGACCATGGTCTGATTGAGCCTGCCCTCAGTTCCCTGCACCCAAGCAGTCTTACAGAGGAGGCAGGTCAGTTAAAGCCCCAGCCACCCAGGCCACACAAAGTCTCTGGGGGGGTCACTGATGTGATGGGGGACTCAGTTGGAGTGAATACACTAAGGTAAGGGGGGACACTGATATAAAAGTTCGGATTTATTTCAGTAACCCCCCTTACCTTAGTGTATTCACTCTGCAGAAGGTGGTCTAAGTGCCTTCAGAGTTCCCCTTAACTTACAGTACAAGGACAAGGGGGAACTCTGCGAACCCTTGTGTAAATGTAAATTCTGATGTAAAGTGCAATGCTGCAGACCCTGAGTCCACAACATTCCCCCTTACTTCATGGTCCACAAAGTTCCACTTTACATCAGAGTTCCCTTTTACATCAGAGTCCGCAGACTTCCCCCTTACACTGTAAGGGGGAACCCTGCAGACTCTGATGTAAACGGTAACTCTGTGAACTCTGATGTAAGGGAGAACTTTGTGGACGGTGTTCCCTCTTACACCAGGGTCTGCAGAGTTCCGCCTTGCACTGTAAAGGGGAACCCTACAAACTCTGATGTAAGGGGGAACTCTGTGCTAAGTTATATTAACCTGATCTTCATGTAAAAGGAGAATTATGTTGTTTGCCTTTTGTTATGCCTTGAAGACATTGCTACTAGCACTAGCAACATGTTCGTAGCTTAAATATTCATATTTGCACTAAAAACAGTCGAAAAGGCTAACTTTTTGAGCTGTCTGTCATTTTTTTGTGTCCTGTCAGTAAAACATTGGTTCTGTCAGTTGATTTTTTTTGTTTTGTGTCAGTAAACTTCATTTCAGGAGCTTGGCAACCCTGCTGGGGAAGATGGCTAGAACTATTCTGTGACACGATGAAGTGCTCTGCACTTCTGGGACCCCCTGTATGGAAAGTCATGAGGAGGGAAAGTGTTAAGCACTATGGACGTCTGCCAGTTGTGCTGGAGTGAAGTTGAGCAGTAAAGCAATTAAAAGGCAACTTGATTGGACATTCATTTATTCCGGAAAACAGGCCTTAGGCTGGGCCAGGGGAAGTATGACACAATATGGCAGAGAATCTCTTAAGAATAGGTGGGTGACTGTCCCATCGAAGAAGCTAACCGCCAACCAATGAGAGGGACTCTTACAAATTTCCAATCACTATTTCAGCTGTTTTAAATTATTTAAAACAAAATAGTATATAATAAGGTCCTAAAACACAGTTCAAAACAAATGCTACAGCAGCGCTCCCGTCTGTCCATGACAACTTGACCGGCATTCATATAATAAATCCTATACGAGATAACAGGATGATGAAGG
Source organism: Lithobates clamitans (assembly GCA_037952925.1). NCBI lineage: Eukaryota > Metazoa > Chordata > Amphibia > Anura > Ranidae > Lithobates > Lithobates clamitans. The sequence continues at coordinate 68,897 of JBBGZY010001746.1, read as the reverse complement.
TGAGTAGTTCTAAAGATAGTAGAAATTAGATCCCATGCAAGAATCCAACCAATGAGAGCGACTCTTACAAGTTTCCAGTCACTATTTCAGCTGTTTTTTAAAACTTAAAAAATGAACACAGCTCTGGCCTTATTCCATCTTGCGCAAAATGCTTTTTATGGTCTATTCAACAGACCAACAGAAAGTAAATAAGAGACATTAATTGTTAGCGTTTATATACACTTAAAGAAAAGTTTTAGTTCAACTTACAAAATAAGATCAAAGAATTGATCCTTTGACTAACCATCTTTCTTTCCTTATAGGGTCACATATTTATCTAGGTTAGTCATAAGAGTTTAGTAAATGATTTCCAAACTGTGGTTGTGACGTTTGTCTAGGATGAAGCCAGTTCAGAGTCTACCTGTTCATGTTTTTCTCATGTATTGTGAATGTGGGGTGTGCCAATTCTTCATTGCCAAATTCTAAGACTTTCTATACACACACATGAGAGCATGCACAGAGCTGAGACCTTCCCGATCAAAATGCAGCCCTCTGTATGGAGAAATCTAGAGGAGATAAAATTTGACTCAAAATGCCGAGGATACCACTGCTCTAGAGAATTACTGTCTATTGAGAAGATTTATAACAACTTGACTTCTCTGGGTAATATAAAGAAAGCGGGGAAAACCATGAAACAGAACATTGACAAGGTTCGCACCGATCTCTCTCTCCATCTTCCAATAGACTTCCCCATCATGAAGCTGCAGCATGTCACCGATTGGGAGTCCTTAATAGAAATTCTGAAATCAAAATCTTTCACGGGAAGAGGAGACCACGAGAGAGATGAATTCAAAGACCTTTCATTCTGGAGTGCAGACATCTGTCCAAAGTACATTGAGAGCGCTCGCCAACAGGCCTATGACAAAATCCGACATGTGAGAAATGCCGAAAGATTCCAGACAGAGATAAAGGAACAATATGCCAGCTCCCCTGCGTTTAATAAATCTGCTTCTCAATATGGCAACTTCAGACTTTCCTTCCCATTGTCCTACCTTCTGTCCTTGTACAAGACTCAGCACTGCAGGGGTGAGGAACCTCAACTGAGGATTCTGGGAACTGATATCTACAAACAGGAGATTGCTCACTACATTATAGTTCACAGTCCCAACACTGATCAGTTCAATGACCTTCCAACTGTTCCACCTGCCCAGAACATCTCTGGACATATGCCCTTTGTCTACTGGATGGAGGAAAGATTGTTCTGGAGGCCAGAATCCACCTCCAGATCTCTGAAGCTGAAAACCTCTCAGAAAAACTGCCAGGTGAGACCGTCAGACCCTCCTCGTTCTAGAAGGTCAGAGCCCTGGCGTAAAAAGCGCGCCTATGAACCTCGCTGTGTGTGGAATGAGCTGGTGGTTGCCTTTCACCTACCTGACAATGGACGGCTTCAACTCCCTATGTCACAGTTTCTGACCAACCTGACTCCTTGTGATGTCCTACAGCCTTACTTAAAGAAAACACTGATGCAGAAGCATGAAGCCAAGGACATAATAGGAAGATTGTGGAAAGAGTTTAGTAGAGAGACGGCAAAGTAAGACCATTACAATGACATTATGTGGTATGTGCTGTGCAATATATTTGTGTAAAATATTGGGGAAAAATTGCACTACTAATATCAACAAGCGGCCAGCATCAGCAATAAGACTAATTGCACAAGGTAAAAGAACAGGGGGAGATGCAGCGCTATAGAATAAATGTATACCCCAGATTGATGTCCAGGGGTGTCTGCTCAATGTGGGGTACTATATAAAGTGCCAAGTGCATATATAACCAAAAAAAACTAAAAAGTGGAAAAATATATGAAACGTATCAAGTAATATACCAAAGTGCTGTGTGCAGTGCTGCATAAATGTAAATACAAGAAATGCTCTTATGCAGCGTACATAGAGCGGACTTTTCGACCGGACTGGTCCGACGGACCGAGTTCGGTGGACAATTCGGCCGTGTGTGGGCTTCACTGGACCTGCAGCTGACTTTTTCGGTCGAAAATCTGACGGACTTTAGATTTGGAACATGCTTCAAATCTTTCCGACGGACTCGAGTGCGGTCGAAAAATCCGCTCGTCTGTATGCTAGTCCGACGGACAAAAAACGACGCTAGGGCAGCTATTGGCTACTGGCTATCAACTTCCTTATTTTAGTCCGGTCATACGTCATCACGTACGAATCCGTCGGACTTTGGTGTAATTGTGTGTAGGCAAGTCCGTTCATTAGAAAGTCCGTCGTAAGTCCGTCGGAAAGACCGTCAGACCTTTGTTGTCGAAAAGTCCGACCGTGTTTACACGGCATTAGAAGTGAAAATCATTCAAGGTGGTGCATTAACACAGACAAAAATATGCAACCATAAATAAGCCAGAATTAAATTTGCACATAGAATGGTTTTAGGGATGGAAACTTCTAAAGAACACAGCTAATAAACTTGAATGGCCACATGAGAGTCCCTGAAGGTAAAAGTTCAAAATCTCATGCTCTGTTCCTTAGACATAGTCACAAGATGTTAAAGTTCATGAGATAAGATACTGAAGCTGAAATATGCAAGCGGCGGTGCGTCAAACAGGCATAGATGATCGTCAGGAACTCAATCTCTGACCAGAACTCCTGTAGAAGGATTGAATGCGCCCGCACCTGCATCCGTAAAGCAAAAGGTGACACAGAGACATGGACTTCAGTGGCAATGTTTCTGATAGAAGTGGCACTCTTTACATATGGAACCATTGGCTCTAATAGGCGTTCAAAAAGGTGAACAGCAGGTGCGTTACGCCAAGCCAATCAGGTGCTCGGGTCTGTTACCTGTCACCTGATTGGCTGAAACGACAGGCGCTGTGATTGGACACCTATCAGGCGTCCAATCATAGCAGAGGACAGAGGACAGCTGAAGACATCGAGGAGCGTGGAGAAGAACACCGCCGCCGTGACCCGCTGCAGACAAGGTGATTGTCGGGTGGGGGATGCACACTGGCATTTGATGGGCACAGTAGCGGCAATTGATGGGCACACTGGCAGCAATTGATGGGTACAGTAGCTGCGTTTGATGGCACAGTGGCAGCAATTTATGGGTACAGTGGCTGCATTTGATGGCACAGTGGCGGCAATTGATGGGGTTTTTTTTTTTCAGTTTGTTTGCGCCCCCCAAAATTTTGAGCACCAGCCGTCACTGACGTGGACCATAGGAAAAAAAGAAGGCCTCCACATAGTGCAGATGAATCCAACGTAAAAAGATTTATTCAAATAAAAAAAAAAATATATAAAACAGTACAAGCATCGCATCAGATGTGTACAAATCGTGATCACAGGGTAGATAGAAAAATCGTGGTGTGTAGAGCTGAGCCGGCCACCTTGCATATTTCAGCTTCAGTATCTTATCTCATGAACTTTAACATCTTGTGACTATGTCTAAGGAACTGAGCATGAGATTCAGAGGTCACACCTTAAATTCCGACATAATATCTCAGATTCATCAAATTTTTTTTTTTCACTTCTGTGTAAATCAGTAGATTATACAAATATGTTGAAAAAATATATGAAACGTATCAAGTAATATACCAAAGTTTTGTGTGCAGTGCTACATATATGTACAGTATATACAAGAAATGCTCTTAGAAGTGAAAATCATTCAAGGTGGTGCATTAACACAGACAAAAATATGCAACCATAAATAAGCCAGAATTAAATTTGCATATAGAATGGGTTTAGGGATGGAAATTTCTAAAGAACACAGCTAATAAATTTGAATGACCACATGAGAGTCCCTGAAGGTAAAAGTTCAAAATCTCATGCTCAGTTCCTTATGCCGCGTACACACGAGCGGACTTTACGGCAGACTTTGTCCGGCGGACTTTTCGATGGACTTTATGACGGACTTTCCAAATGAACGGACTTGCCTACACACAATCAACCAAAGTCTGACGGATTTGTACGTGATGACGTATGACCGGACTAAAACAAGGAAGTTCATAGCCAGTAGCCAATAGCTGCCCTAGCGTCGGTTTTTGTCCGTCCGACTAGCATACAGACGAGCGGACTTTTCGACCGGACTCGAGTCCGTCGGACAGATTTGAAACGTGTTTCAAATCTAAGCCCGTCAAACTTTTGAGAAAAAAAAAAGTCCGCTGGAGCCCACACACGATCGAATTGTCCGACGGACTCCGGTATGCCGGACCAAGTATGCCGGAAAGTCCGGTCGTGTGTACGCGGCATTAGAAATAGTCACAAGATGTTAAAGTTCATGAGATAAGATACTGAAGCTGAAATATGCAAGGTGGCCGGCTCAGCTCTACACACCACGATTTTTCTATCTACCCTGTGATCACGATTTGTACACATCTGATGCGATGCTTGTACCGTTTTATATACTTTTTCTTTTATTTGAATAAATCTTTTTACGTTGGATTCATCTGCACTATGTGGAGGCCTTCTTTTTTTCCTATGGTCCACGTCAGTGGCGGCTGGTGCTCAAAATTTTTGGGGGGCGCAAATAAACTGAAAAAAAAAAACTCCATCAATTGCCGCCACTGTGCCATCAAACACAGCTACTGTACCCATCAATTGCTGCCAGTGTGCCCATCAAATGCCAGTGTGCATCCCCCACCCGACAATCACCTTGTCTGCAGCGGGTCACGGTGGCGGTGTTCTTCTCCACGCTCATCAATGTCCTCAACTGTCCTCTCTTCTCGTCCTCTGCTATGATTGGACGCCTGATAGGTGTCCAATCACAGCGCCTGTCATTTCAGCCAATCAGGTGACAGGTAACAGACCCAAGCACCTGATTGGCTTGGCGTATGACGCCCGCTGTTCACCTTTTTGGATGCCTATTAGAGCCCATGGCTCTAATCAGGTGCATTCAAAAAATACCCCGCCGCTGTAATTCAGTTATGTGGAAGGGAAAAGTGTGGGAAAAAAAAGGTGCACAAGCAGCAGGGATGACCGCAGCCTGGAGAGGATTGTCAGGAAAAGGCCATTCAAATGTGTTGGGGACTTTCACAAGGAGTGGACTGTGGCTGGAGTGCATCAAGAGCCACCACACACAGACGGATCCTGGACATGGGCTTCAAATGTCGTATTCTTCTTGTCAAGGACAACAAACAACGTCAGAAGCGTCTTACCTGGGCTAAAGAAATACAGACCTGCTCTGTTGCTCAGTGGTCCAAAGTCCTCTTTTCTGATGTGTAGAAGAGGAAAGGGATCCTGGACAGCCACACTCATAGAGCTATGAGCAAGCATCAGTTGATGTGAAACGTGTTAGCAACCCATCTCTGTTTCACTCACCCCTGATGTGACTGTATTTTGGATTTTATTTATTTTTGCCAATAAAGATGCCTTTTTTCATTGAGTGCGGCTGTCCAGGATCCCTTTCCTCTTCTACACACCAGTGCAGAGCCAGCACCTAAGAGGTTGAGTAAACACATATATATGTATCAGCGCTCAGGACCAGTGGTAAAAGTCACATTAATTATATCTGTAAATTATATAAAGTCCAATATTGGTTGCTGGGAATAATATCAGAGAGTCTATAAAAAGTCTGTGATGGTAGATCGATGTGGTGACAAACAGAATCTTTATCTTTAATGGACACCAGCGCTAAAGGCAGCTTTCATGATGAGCGAAGTCAACTCTCTAGACAACGATAGAAAAACAAGAGAAGGAAAGCGCCTCTGAGTGCAAGCATTTAAAGTGGAGTTCCACCCAAAAGTGGAACTTCCACTCATCAGATTCCTCCCCCCCTCCGGTGACACAGTTGGCACCTTTCAGGGGGGAGGGGGGTACAGATACCTGTATATTACAGGTATCTGTACTCACTTCCGGCATAGATAGCCGCAGAATCTGTGGTTATTTACGCCACATCCTGCTCCCTCCCCGCAGCCTGCTGGGAAACACACACGGGTCCCAGAGGCAGCAGGGACCATCCGTATTGCGCTGCGCGACTCGCGCATGCGCAGTAGGGAACCGGGAAGTAAAGCCGCACGGCTTCACTTCCTGATTCCCTTACCGAAGATGGAGGCGGCAGCACCCGAGGACGGAGAGACGGTTCGTCCTCGGGTGCCGACATCGCGGGCGCCCTTGACAGGTAAGTGTCCATGTTTTAAAAGTCAGCAGCTGCAGTATTTGTAGCTGCCGACTTTTTAAAAAAAAAATTTCGGCGGCGCTCCGCTTTAATGTGAAATAATAGGCACGTATTCACACTTACAGTATAGTAAATGAAGTACAGTTCCAGTAAAAAGTCATCCTAGGTCAGTCCTGCGTCCATTAGCCGAAAATCTGTGATGGTGCTCCGAGGGGATAGCCGCGGACCTCCGCTCGGAGTGACAGACCGCTAGGCTGCTGAGCTGAATGGGAGCTTCCGTATTCCGGCAAGGCGCTTGTGGGCGTGTGATGTCACCAGGATGACTGTGATGGACGGGAACACACGACGCGTTTCAGAGCATGCGCGAAGCTCACAATGGGGCATGCGCGCTCCATTTTCAAGTGTGTCCCGTCCATCACAGTCATCCTGGTGACATCACACACCCACAAGCGCCTTGCCGGAATACGGAAGCTCCCATTCAGCTCAGCAGCCTAGCGGTCTGTCACTCCGAGCGGAGGTCCGCGGCTATCCCCTCGGAGCACCATCACAGATTTCGGCTAATGGACGCAGGACTGACCTAGGATGACTTTTTACTGGAACTGTACTTCATTTACTATACTGTAAGTGTGAATACATGCCTATTATTTCACATTAAATGCTTGCACTCAGAGGCGCTTTCCTTCTCTTGTTTTTCTAAGAGGTTGAGAAGGGCAGGAGCATTTATTCAGGTGTGGAAGTCTTGAGAGCGGCATCTCCCTTTCTATTTCCTCTTTTCTGATGAGAGCAAATTTTGCATCTCATTTGGAAACCAAGGACCCAGAGTATGGAGGAAGAATGGAGAGGCACACACTGCAAGATGCTTGAAGTCCAGTGTGAAGTTTCCACAGTCTGTGTTGATTTGGGGAGCTGTATCATCTGCTGGTGTTGATCCACTGTGCTTCATTAAGTCCAGGGTCAACGCAGCCGTCTACAAGGAGATTTTGGAGCACTTTATGCTTCCTTCCGCAGACGAGCTCTATGGGGATGCTGACTTCATTTTCCAGCAGGACTTGGCACCTGCCCACACTGCCAAAAGCACCAAAACCTGGTTCAATGCTCATAGGATTACTGTGCTTGATTGGCCAGCAAATTCGCCCGACCTGAACCCCATAAAGAATTTATGGGGCAATGCCAAGAGAAAGATAAAAGACATGAGACCGAACAATGCAGAATAGCTAAAGGCCACTATTGAAGCATCCTGATTTTCCATAACACCTCAGCAGTGCCACAGGCTGATAGCTTCTGTGCCACGCCGCACTGAGGCAGTAATTGCTGCAAAAGGGGCCCAAACCAAGTACCAAGTACATATGCATGCTTATACTTTTCAGAGGTCCGATATTGTTCTATGTACAATTAGGGATGAGCTTCCTGTTCGAGTCGAACCCATGTACGACTCGAACATTGGCTGTTCGGTCGTTCGCCGAATTCCGAACGTTATGGGCAGTTCGCGCCAAATTCGTGTGGCGCGTCATGGCCCATAATTCACTGCGGCATCGCAGTGCATTGCTGGCTGATGATTGGCCAAGCATGCACTATGACCCGCATGCTTGGCCAATCACAGCGCCTATTAGTACCACAGTCAGGCAGCTAGACCATTTACAGTTAGTGTAGTGAGTCCTGCTCACAGTGTTCAGCTAAAACTATAAGTTAGTGTAGTGAGACCTCTGCACAGTGTTCATCTAAAGCTACAAGATAGTGTAGTGCGTCCTGCTCACAGTGTTCAGCTAAACCTACAAGTTATTTTTTTGCGAGCTCTGCACAGTGTTCAGCTAAAGCTACAAGTTAGTGTAGTGCATCCTGCTCACAGTGTTCAGCTAAAACTACAAGTTAGTGTAGTGAGACCTCTGCACAGTGTTCAGCTAAAACTACAAGTTAGTGTAGTGAGACCTCTGCACAGTGTTCATCTAAAACTACATGTTAGTGTAGTGCGTCCTGCTCACAGTGTTCAGCTAAAACTACAAGTTAGTGTGGTACGTCCTCCTCACAGTGTTCAGCTAAACCTACAAGTTATTTTTTTGCAAGCTCTGCACAGGGTTCATCTAAAGCTACAAGTTAGTGTAGTGCGTCCTGCTCACAGTGTTCAGCTAAAACTACAAGTTAGTGTAGTAAGACCTCTGCACAATGTTCATCTAAAGCTACAAGTTAGTGCAGTGTGTCCTCCTCACACTGTTCAGCTAAACCTACAAGTTATTTTTTTGCGAGCTCTGCACAGTGTTCAGCTAAAACTACAAGTTAGTGTAGTGCGTCCTGCTCACAGTGTTCAGCTAAAACTACAAGTTAGTGTAGTGAGACCTCTGCACAGTGTTCATCTAAAACTACATGTTAGTGTAGTGCGTCCTGCTCACAGTGTTCAGCTAAAACTACAAGTTAGTGTGGTACGTCCTCCTCACAGTGTTCAGCTAAACCTAAAAGATATTTTTTTGCAAGCTCTGCACAGGGTTCATCTAAAGCTACAAGTTAGTGTAGTGCGTCCTGCTCACAGTGTTCAGCTAAAACTACAAGTTAGTGTAGTGAGACCTCTGCACAGTGTTCATCTAAAGCTACAAGTTAGTGCAGTGTGTCCTCCTCACACTGTTCAGCTAAACCTACAAGTTATTTTTTTGCGAGCTCTGCACAGTGTTCATCTAAAGCTACAAGTTAGTGTAGTGCGTCCTGCTCACAGTGTTCAGCTAAAACTACAAGTTAGTGTGGGGCGTCCTCCTCCCAGTGTTCAGCTAAACCTACAAGTTATTTTTTTGCGAGCTCTGCACAGTGTTCAGCTAAAGCTACCTGTAGAAGGTTGGTGGTGTTTTTCTGATCCTATCACTACCGCAGGCAGCTAAATAAGCTGCAAGTTATTTTTTGGCGAGCTCTGCACAGTGTTCACCTAAAGCTACCTGTAGAAGGTTGGTTGTGTTCTCATACTACAGGCAGGCAGTTGATTTTGCTAGCTGCAGTATCAGTACATACATATATACATACGTGGGACACGCTTGGCCTTTTTTTCGGCAGCTGGCCGTGTTGAGCCGCAACATGCGGAAGACTTGGTCGAGTGGATGACCAAGCCGTCCTCATCCTCCTCTCTCACCCATGCTCAGGGTACTTTGTCTGGCAAAGCAGCGGCCTCTTCCCTCGGCTCAATGTCATCAGTGACTCCTTCCCTAGCCCCACCATGTCCTCCTGAGGAGTCCCTCGAACTGTTTGACCACAGTGTTGGGTACATGCTCCAGGAGGATGCCCAGCGTTTGGAAGGCTCTGATGATGATACTGAGCTCGATGAAGGCAGTAACATGAGCACGGACAGAGGGGGTGCCCAAGAAGGACAGCAATCTGGCAGTCATGCTCCCCCTGCTGCAGCATACTGCCAGGTTTGCTCCAGTGATGAGGAGGGAGGGGATGATGAGGTCACTGACTCAACGTGGGTGCATGATAGGAGAGAGGAGGAGGAGGATGAGGAGGAGGAGTCGGCGGCACATCACCAATGGGGCAGGATGCCCTCCAGGGGCCAGCCTAAGGGCAGCACACTAACTGCATCACACCCCAAAGCTCCACATGTGCAGGGCGCTGCAGTCTCTGCGCATTATTCAAAAAGTTCTTTGGTGTGGGCCTTTTTTGAGACGAGTGCATCAGATCGCACCGCTGCTATTTGCAACATATGTCTCAAGCGTATCTCGCGTGGCCAAAACATCTCCCGCTTGGGTACCACATGCTTGACCAGACATATGTTGACCTGCCATGCAGTTCATTGGCAAGCGTATTTAAAAGACCCACACCAAAGAACAAAGAGGACCTCTCCTTGCTCCTCATCAGATGAGATCTCCGACCCCACTATACCTTCAGTCCTCTCTGAGACCTGCACTGAGAGGAATGAAGGTGTAGAATTAGGTGTGCCACAGCCAAGTACTTGTGGGCAATCTGCTTTCGGTACACCGACATCGGATTGTACCAGGCAAATTTCCCTGCCCCAGCTGCTGCACCGCCGAAAGAAGTTTGCTCCCAGCCATCCACATGCCCAGCGGTTGAATGCTAGCTTGGCAAAATTGCTAGCACTTCAACTGCTGCCTTTTCAGTTGGTAGACTCTGCCCCCTTCCGTAAGTTTGTGGAATGTGCGGTTCCTCAGTGGCAGGTACCTAAACGCCACTTTTTCTCACGGAAGGCGATTCCGGCTCTCTACCAGCATGTGGAAGGCAATGTCCATGCCTCGCTGGACAGGGCGGTCAGCGGTAAGGTGCATATTACCGCTGACTCATGGTCCAGCAGGCATGGACAGGGATGTTACCTAAGTTTCACGGCGCATTGGGTGACTCTGCTGGCAGCTGGGAAGGATGCAGGACAAGGTGCAGTAGTGTTGGAGGTTGTTCCACCACCACGCCTCCAAAATGCCACTACTAATGATTGTGACACACCTCTCTTCTCCACCCCCTCCTCTTCTTCTTCCTCCATGGCCTCTTCCTGTGCTTTGTCCTCGGAACCAGCGGTGCTCCGTAGCCGTTCAAGGGGCTACGCAAGTATGCAGGCCAAAAGATGCCATGCGGTGCTTGAGCTGGTGTGCTTGGGGGACAGGAGCCACACTGGGGCAGAGGTTCTGTCAGCTCTGCAGGTTCAGAGGTGGTTGACGCCACGCCAACTTAAGGCAGGAATAGTGGTTTGCGACAATGGCACCAACCTCCTCTCTGCCCTCCGACAGGGACAAATGACCCATGTGCCCTGTTTGGCTCACGTCCTTAACTTGGTGGTGCAGCGGTTCCTGGGCAGGTACCCAGGCTTACAGGATGTCCTGAGGCAGGCCAGGAAAGTCTGTGTGCATTTCCGTCGGTCATATAATGCCAGTGCTCCGCTGGCGGACCTCCAAAAGGAGTTTAACCTGCCCAAGAACCGCCTAATCTGTGACATGCCCACCAGGTGGAACTCAACGTTGGCCATGCTGCAGTGGCTGCACACACAGCAGAGGGCCATCAATGAGTACCTGTGCGACTATGGCACCAGGACAGGGTCAGGGGAGATTGTTTTTTTTCCCCACGCCAGTGGGCCATGATCAGGGATGCATGTACTGTCCTGTCACCATTTGAGGAGGCCACGAGGATGGTGAGCAGTGACAGTGCATACATCAGTGACACTGTCCCCCTTGTCCACCTGTTGGAGTACACGCTGCGTGGAATAATGGACAGGGCACTTGAGGCAGAACAGAGGCAGGAAGAGGAGGACTTCCTTAGCTCTCAAGGCCCCCTTTATCCAGACAGTGTTCCTGCGTGCCCGCCGATCACACAGGAAGAGGACGAGGAGGAGGAAGATTGTGTCAGTATGGAGGTGGAGCCTGGCACTCAGCATCAGCATAATTAATTAAGGGATCAGTCCCAAGAAACACATGGACTTGTACGTGGCTGGGAGGAGGTGGCTGCGGACCATGTCGTCCTTAGTGACCCAGAGGACTCCGGACCGAATGCCTCAGCAAACCTACGCTGCATGGCCTCCCTGATCCTGCAAAGCCTGCGTAAGGATCCACGTATTCGTGGTATCAAGGAGAAGGACCAATACTGGCTGGCAACCTTCCTTGATCCACGTTACAAGAGTAAGGTTGCGGACCTTATCTTGCCATCGCAGAGGGAGCAGAGGATGAAACATCTTCAGGAGGCCTTGCAGAAAGGTCTGTGCAACGCGTTCCCAGAGAGTGGGAGGTTACAAACTCCTGTTTCTGGACAACGTGTTGCTGAGGCTTCGGTCAGTCAAAGAAGGAGTGGTGGAGAAGGTGGCCGTCTGACCGACGCGTTCAGACAATTTTTTGGTCCGCAGCCCCAAGGTATGATCGGTTCCAGCAACCATCACCAGCGTCTGTTTTACATGGTGCAGGAATACCTAAGGGCAAGATCTGACTTGGACACCTTTCCCACCGAAAATCCTCTGGGTTACTGGGTCTTGAGGATGGATCACTGGCCAGAGCTTGCACAGTATGCAATTGAGCTACTGGCCTGGCCTGCATCCAACGTTCTTTCGGAACGCACATTCAGTGCTGCTGGAGGCTTTGTAACTGATCACAGGGTGCGTCTGTCCACCGACTCGGTCGATCGACTGACCTTCATAAAAATGAATCAGTCTTGGATCACCACCAGCTACCAAGCACCTGATGCTGATGTAACCGAATAATTTTTTTAAAATCTCAGATCCCTTCAAAGACTGCCTATGCTGATGCTGAGTGACTATCCCTGAGTAATTATCCTCTTTCTCCTCAATGATCACGTTGATAGCTTGTAAGAACATTTTTGGTTCTGGGCGCCACCACCAGTGAATAAGGCCCAATTTTTCAGCCCCTGTTTAACAGGGGCGTGTAATTACAATTTTTGATGCAATACTTTGCAGCAGGGCTCGTTTTTGCGTTACAACTAGAGTATCTGTGAGGGGTTGCAGTGTTGTGGCACCAGCACCAGTACCTAAGGCCCAATTTTTCTGCCCCTGTTTTTACCAGGGGCGTGTAATTACAATTTTTGATGCAATACTTTGCAGCAGGGCTCGTTCCTGCGTTCCAACTAGAGTGTCTGTGAGGGGTTGCAGTGTTGTGGCACCAGCACCAGTGCCTAAGGCCTAATTTTTCAGCCCCTGTTCAACAGGGGCATGTAATTACAATTCTTGATCTAATATTTCACAGCAGGGCCCATTTCTGCGCCCCCCAAGAGCGAGTGAGGACTTACAGTGTTGTGGCACCAGCACCACCACCACCACCAAAGGCCCAATTTTTCTGCCCTTGTTCAATAGGGGCATGTAATTACATTTCTTGATCTAATATTTCACAGCAGGGCCCTGTGAGGGCTTACAGTGTTGTGGCCACAACAACACCTAAGGCCCAAATTTCTGCTGAGTATATAGGGCAGGCCCCTACTTTCAAACATCTAACTTACAAACGACTCCTACTTGCAAACGGAAGGAGACAACAGGAAGTGAGATGAAATCTACCCCTAGGAAGGGAAATTCTCTCCTGTAAGAGTTAACATGGGAAAAACATTTCTCCTTTCCACTGATGCTTTCCAATCCTTGTTCCACAAAAAAACCCCAAATTCTCAAAAAGCATTTGTCATTGGGACAAAAAGTGAGGTGAAATCTTCTAAAGAGGAGGAAAGACAGCAAAACAAATATCACAGAGATGATAACCCTTCCCTATGTTTTCCAAAAAGCTTAAGAAAGATTTTTTGGCTGGAGCTAAACACGTTAAAAATGTACCCATTCAATATGACAAGCAGATTCTACTTAACAACAAACCTACAGTCCCTGTCTTGTTTGCACCGCCTGTATACTGCTGTTCAGAGTATATAGGGCCTGGTGGCCCCACACCTTTCCTTATTTTAATTTGGGTGCGGGGTTCCCCTTAATATCCATACAAGACCCAAAGGGCCTGGTAATGGACTGGGGGGTACCCATGTCGTTTGTCTCACTGATTTTCATCCATATTGCCAGGACCCGACATTACAATAAACCCGCAAGCAGTTTTTAAGGACTTTTTTTCCTTTAAAAATGACATTTGGTGCAGGGACTGTTCTAAACACGGGAAGCACACGCCACTTTACAGGCATACTATAGACACCCCCCAGGTACGATATTTAAAGGAATATTTCACTTTTTTTTTTTTTCACTTTAAGCATCATTAAAATCACTGCTCCCGAAAAAACGGCCGTTTCTAAAAGTTTTTTTTGCATTGATACATGACCCCTGGGGCAGGACCCATGTCCCCAAACCCTTTTTAGGACAATACCAAGCAAATTAGCCTTTAAAATGAGCACTTTTGATTTCGAATGTTCGAGTCCCATAGACGTCAATGGGGTTCTAACGTTCGTACCAATTTTCGGTCCGTGTCGCAGGTTCTGGTGCGAACCGAACCGGGGGGTGTTCGGCTCATCCCTATGTACAATCCTTGTTTTATTGATTGCATGTAATATTCTAATTTTCTGAGATTGTGGATTTGGGGTTTTCATGAGCTGTAAGCCATAATCATCACAATTATGACAAATCACGGCTTTAACTATCTTGCTTTGCATGTAATGTCTATCTCATATTTTAGTTTCACCTTTTAAGTTGCATTAGCGATATAAATGAACTTTTGCACAATATTCAAATTTTTCGAGTTTCACCTGTGTGTGTATTATATATATATATATATATATATATATATATATATATATATATATAGCTAAATTACCAGTGGGGCCGTTTGAAACCGGAACGCGGGCCGGACTTTGGACGTGCCTGGATTAGGGAGACGAGCGAGCGGCCGCCACTGCAACATAGGTAAATGTTTCTTAACCCTTTCCCGCCTCCTGGCCCTTTAACCACTTCAGCCCCGGAAGGATTTACCCCCTTCCTGACCAGAACACTTTTTACAATTTGGCACTGCGTCGCTTTAACTGCTAATTGCGCGGTGATGCAATGCTGTACCCAAACAGAATTTGCGTCCTTTTCTTCCCACAAATAGAGCTTTCTTTTGATGGTATTTGATCAACTCTGCGTTTTTTATTTTTTGCGCTATAAACGTAAAAAAGACCGAAAATTTTGAAGAAAAATGATATTTTCTACTTTTTGTTATAAAAAAAATCCAATAAACTCAATTTAGTCATATATTTAGGCCCAAAGGTATTCGGCCACATGTCTTTGGTATAAAAAATGTCAATAAGCGTATATTTATTGGTTTGCGCAAAAGTTATAGCGTCTACAAACTAGGGTACATTTTCTGGAATTTACACAGCTTTTAGTTTATGACTGCCTATGTCATTTCTTGAGGTGCTAAAATGGCAGGGCAGTACAAACCCCCCCAAATTACCCCATTTTAGAAAGTAGACACCCCAAGGAAATTGCTGAGAGGCATGTTGAGCCCACTGAATATTCATTTTTTTTGTCCCAAGTGATTGAATAATGACAAAAAAAAAAATTACAAAAAGTTGTCACTAAATGATATATTGCTCACACAGGTCATGGGCATACGTGGAATTGCGCCCCAAAATACATTCAGCTGCTTCTCCTGAGTACAGGGATACCACATGTGTGGGACTTTTTGGGAGCCTAGCCGCGGACGGGGCCCCGAAATCCAATCACCGCCTTCAGGATTTCTAAGGGCGTAAATTTTTTATTTCACTCCTCACTACCTATCACAGTTTCGAATGCCATAAAATGCCAAGATGGCAGAACCGCCCCCCCCATTTTGGAAAGTAGACACCACAAGCTATTTGCTGAGAGGCATGTTGAGTCCATGGAATATTTTATATTTTGACACAAGTTGCGGAAAATTACAAACTTTTTTTTTTTTTTTTTGCACAAAGTTGTCACTAAATGATATTTTGCTCAAACATGCCATGGGCATATGTGGAATTACACCCCAAAATACATTTAGCTGCTTCTCCTGAGTACGGGGACACCGCATGTGTGAGACTTTTTGGGAGCCTAGCTTCATACGGGGCCCCGAAAACCAATCACCGCCTTCAGGATTTCTAAGGGTGTAAATTTTTGATTCACTCCTCACTGCCTATCACAGTTTCGAAGGCCATAAGATGCCAAGATGGCACAACCCCCCCCCCCCATGACCCCATTTTGGAAAGTAGACACCCCAAGCTATTTGCTGAGAGGCATGGTGAGTATTATGCAGCTCTCATTTGTTTTTGAAAATGAAGACATTTTTTTTTCTTTTTTCAATTTTTAAAACTTTGTGAAAAAAAAGTGAGGTCTGCAAAAAATACTCACTATACCTCTCAGCAAATAGCTTGGGGTGTCTGCTTTCCAAAATGGGTCATTTGGGGGGGTTTGTGCCACCTGGGCATTCCATGGCCTCCGAAACTGTGATAGGCAGTGAAGAGTGAAATGAAAAATTTACGCCCTTAGAAAGCCTGAAGGCGGTGATTGGTTTTCGGGGCCCTGTACAAGGCTAGGCTCCCAAAAAGTCTCACACATGTGGTATCCCCGTACTCAGGAGAAGCAACAGAATGCATTTTGGGGTGTAATTTCACATATTCCCATGGCATGTTTGAGCAATATATCATTTAGTGACAACTTTGTGCAAAAAAAAAAAAAAAGTGTCTTTTTCCCACAACTTGTGTCACAATATAAAATATTCCATGGACTCGACATGCCTCTCAGCAAATAGCTTGGGGTATAGGAATGTAGAAATACCGCGCTAACAAAAAGTGGAAAAAAGCAGCAGCATACAGTGCGATAACACCCAAAAATCTAAGGAATGGGGGAAGCTGCGCTAAAAAATGAAGTCCATAACGGTTGACATCAGGGAAAACAAAATGTCCATTGGGAACATGAAAAATAATAAAAAAAAAAACAGTGTGCATATACAAGCAGTGTGCCCAACCACTGTAGCTGTTGATTGAGCTTGCCAGACGGCAAGCTTAAAAAGGCAGATGGCTATAGCCCAGCCAAGGCCTCTAAGCTTGCTGATGATCACAGTGTTCGGATGGCAGGGGATTAATCTCTAAGGACCACTTCCGGTATCCACGTATCCACGTACTCATTAGAAAACCCCCAGACTGGCAAGTGGCTGCTGCAAGAAGAAGAAGAACAGGGAATGGAGTTCACACATGTTCCTGGCTGAGCATGTCCAGACATAAACCCTGATATGGTCCTCGCTGGCCAAAAAGGAAAACTCTTCACACTGCACAGCCATCAGTCTGTCAACCTCGGCATTATAAACGGGGCTTGACAAGCCTATTTTTTTAATCATTTTTATTGTTATCTCAGGGAATGTAAATATCCCCTATGATAGCAATAGGTAGTGACAGGTACTCTTTTTTGAAAAAATTGGGGTCTATTAGACCCTAGATCTCTCCTCTGCCCTCAAAGCATCTGACCACACCAAGATAGGTGTAATAAAATGCTTTCTCAATTTTCCAATGGCGCTGTTTACATCCGGCGAAATCTAAGTCATGAAATGCTTGTAGCTTCCGGTTTCTTAGGCCATATGAGATGATTGGAGCCATTCTGGTCTCTGATCAGCTCTATGGTCAGCTGGCTGAATCACCGGCTGCATTCTCGGGTTCCCTGTTGGGACAGGAGAGCCAGAGAAAAACATGGAAGATGGTGGGGGGGGGGGCATTCCCATTCTACTGCTTGTAAAAGCAGTCTAGAGGCTAATTAGCTGCTAAGATTGCTTTTACATGAAAGCCGACCGCTGGCTGAAAAGAATGATACCAAGATGATACCTAAACCTGCAGGCATCATTCTGGTATAACCACTCAAAGTCCAGCAACATACCAGTACGTTGCTGGTCCTTGTTGGGCATATATTGTAAACTTTTTTTTCATGTAGCCTGTGGGCTGAACGAAAAAAAAGAGATTGATCGGTGCCTAAAAACCTTGAACTTGAACCTGTGCCTAAAAAATATATATGCCGAAGCATGGGGGCATCCTCCCGCAAAAGGCAGGAGCAAATCGCTCCTCCACCCACTGCTGCCCCCATGCTTCGGCATATATGCTGAAGTATGTAACTGTGGTGGTGAAATCACCTCCGACAGCGGCGCTGGAGTCACGGCTTTATGTATCGTGGGAGCAAACGCTGTTGCTGTCAAGATAAATAAATCCACTCTGCAGCTGAATGGCGTACCTAAAAACAAAAAAATGGTTAACAATAAAACACAGTAAACAGTAAAGTATAAAAAATTGCATACCTATAAAGCAAACATGATAAAAACATAACAATAAAACAATGCAGAATAGAATACAGTAAAAAAAGAGCAGAACAATAGAGAGAGAATAGAGAGAGAACAATAAAACGACAACTATTTTTGTTTTTTTTTTATTTAATATTTTTTTTGTTTTTTATTTTTTTACTTTTTTTTAATTTTTTTACACTTTTTTTGGTAACTTTAACTTTTGTAACTGGTACCAGGTTTGGGTCTCTCAAAATGCGATGGCATCTTGGGAGACTGGTAGTGTTCAAAAACATTCACCAATGCATAGACCAGGATTGTCAGGACAGAGGGGACAATAATAGCGGGTGTCAGGCCTATATCTGCGCTTGCTGCAGACACAACATCTTTTTTGGGGGGTTCGTTGGGTAGGGGTACTCGAGAGGACATAAGGAAAATGCCTCTCATGCAGCCGGCTTACTGCATTTGGATTGGGAAGGTGAGGTGGAGCACCGTCTGGATACAGAAGGGCTCTGACGATCTCTTCCTGGAATTTAAGGAAGGATCCAGTCCGTCCTGAAGCTCTGTATAGCACATGAGCATTCAGTAAAGCCAATTGAAATAAATAAACAGACACTTTTTTGTACCAGCGTCTGGCCTTACGGGCAACTAGGTACGGCGCCAACAAGTGGTCGTTGAGGTCCACCCCTCCCATTTGGTTATATTCATGTACACAGAAGGGTTTCTCCACAACACCAGTCGCCGTAGTAATTTGGACCGTCGTGTCTGCATGAAGGGAGGTGAGAACGAAAACATTCTTCTTATCCCTCCACTTCATAGCGAGCAAATTATTATACTTCAAGCAGGCTCTCTCCCCCAGCCTAAGACGGGAATCTACAAGCCGCTGGGGAAAGCCCCGGCGATTAGGTCGCACGGTGCCACATGCTCCAATCTGATGATCAAAAAGGTGACTAAAAAGTGGCACGCTCGTGTAATAATTGTCCACGTACAAGTGGTACCCCTTTCCGAATAAACATGACACCAAGTCCCACACTATCTTGCCAGCGCTTCCTATGTAGTCAGGGCAGTTCTCTGGCTCTACGTGACTATCTTTGCCCTCGTAAACCATAAAACTACATGTATAGCCTGTGGCCCTGTCACAGAGCTTATACATCTTGACCCCCAGAAAATTTAATCAGGGACTCATCAACGCAGACAACTTGATGGGGAGCAAACAAGTCTGCAAAACGTTTGTTGAAGTGGTTTACGAGGGGCCAAATTTTGTAGAGCCGATCGTATCCAGGGTCTCCACGAGGACGACAGAGTTCATTGTTGTTGAAGTGCATGAACCGCACAATCTGCTGGTATCGTGCCCTGGCCATGGAAGCAGAGAACAAGGGTGAATGGTAAATTGGGTCAGTGGACCAATATGACCGCAACTCACTCTTTTTATTTATGCCCATGTTGAGGGAAAGGCCCAGAAAGATCTTAAATTCGGAAACCGTAATTGGTTTCCAATCTCTGGCAAGGGAGGACTGGGGATTAGCGGCGATGTGTTGACCAGCGTACAAGTTGCTTTGGTCCACAATAGATCTATAGAGATCTTCAGTGAAAAACAGCGAATAAAAATCAAGTGACGTAAAATCAACTGTTTCCACCTGAATTCCGGGTTGGCCAATGAATGGGGGAAGTACGGGTGCTGCAGAAGTGGTGGGTTCCCAATTCGGATTGGCGAATGCAGCAGGAAGGGCACTATGGGCACGACGGGCCTGTCTTTGTCTTCTTGGTGGCAGCGGGACACTAGTTGTGCTTGCCACCTCACCAGCTTGAACTGCACTTATGGGACTCGCCACATCACCACGTGATACTGCAGTGCTGGATGTACGACCAGGGTGTACTAGGCCGCTGGTGCTTGTCAGTTCACCAGAAGGAATAGCGGCGCTAGTACTTCTCTGCTCCATACGAGAGCCCTGCGGTTCTTGCACTTCAAGGACAGAAGAAGATTGGGGTCTGGTACGCCTGACCCTAGCAGGGACCACAACTCCATCGTCAGAGCTATCTGTCATGGAGCCGCTGTCCTCTACAGGATCGTATTCTGAGCCTAAACTTGACAGATGAGTGACTTCCTCTTCACTATCTGTCATGCTCAGAAACGTGTAGGCCTCTTCACTAGTGTACCTTCGATTTGCCATTTTGGGCTCTAAATTTAGTGGTACACTAGTGAGACTCACAGGCAAAAAAAGCTCCTGACTGTTAGCGACTGTATCAAAACGCTACCAAAAAAACTGTTAGCGATCGCAGGGATCAGGCCTGACTCTGCGAACGCTGCAGTTATGTGTTTAGTGTTTTGTAAGTGTCAGTGATCGATCGATACTGCACTTGGGTGGGCTGGGCCGAGGGGAAAAACGCAGGTGCTAGCAGGTATCTGGCCTGATCCCGCTAACACTGCGTTTTTGGGAACCCTAAACTGCTGGGGATGCTAGTATAGATCTGATCGGATCAGATATTGATCCGTTCAGATACTATACCACTAAGGGAGGCGTACGCTGCGTGCGTGGGTGTTAGAGGTACTGGCGCTAATCGTGCCAGTGATTCCTCTCCCGTCAGATTCAAAACTCACCGAATAACAATGCCTCACATTCTCGTGTTTTGGCAAAAAAGCGTGATAAACCTTGCATGTAGGTTTAAACGAGTGATCCAGCATCCATCTGTGTATACACAGGTTCAATCTACATGTGAATAAAAATGCAATGATAGCGTAGTAACGTAAAACCAAATTTAATAACCACTGTGTACACTTCAATTATTACACTCACATAAATCTCTTTAAAACGAGCAAAATCCACAGCAACTTCACATCAAATACTCCTGTGTGAACGCCCAACACCAATGCATTAAGGTCACGGTGGACCCGAGGTGTGCGGATGAAATCTCACCACCTCTCGCTATCCTTCGCGCCTCGGGCTTGGATCCCTTTGGATACTTTGTCACTATTCTAGTGTCACTTTTTAGCGCCACATATATTAATTTTCTTTATTAGTATTGCAAGTTAATATATTTTTATAGATTCTATTTTTAAAGTGGCAGCTTGGGGAGTTTGTTATATATACATGCTTATTTCATAATTTGCATTTAGCGCAGTGGCGGTCAGGGGCGGATCCAGAGTCTAGTCTCAGGAGGGGCACTGCCAGAAAATACGTTTTTTTTGTGGGCAATTTATCAAGGAAATGGCTGGTGTTGGCGCTTCAATTATCCCAACACCATAGTTGTTATTTCTATTAATATATTGTAATATAAAATGTAATGGTTCAACTCGCCCTAAGCGTGTCACTTGCCACCGTCACCTGGCACACATTGCGGATTATCACTTGCCACGTCACCTGCCACATGTTGCAGATTGTCACTTGCCTGTCACCAGATGCGGATTGTCACCTGCCACATGTTGCAGATTGTCAGTTGCCACGTCACCTGCCACACGTTGCAGATTGTCACTTGCCACATCACCTGCCACGCGTTGCAGATTGTCACTTGCCACGTTAATGGCCACACGTTGCGGATTGTCACTTGCCACGTCACCTGCCACCAGATGCAGATTGTCACTTGCCACGTCACCTGCCACACGTTGCAGATTGTCACTTGCCACGTCACCTGCCACACGTTGCAGATTGTCACTTGCCACGTTACTGGCCACACGTTGCGGATTGTCACTTGCCACGTCACCTGCCACCAGATGCAGATTGTCACTTGCCACGTCACCTGGCACACATTGCGGATTATCACTTGCCACGCCACCTGCCACATGTTGCAGATTGTCACTTGCCTGCCACCAGATGTGGATTGTCACCTGCCACATGTTGCATATTGTCACTTGCCACGTCACCTGCCACACGTTGCAGATTGTCACTTGCCACGTCATCTGCCACACGTTGCAGATTGTCACTGGCCACACGTTGCAGATTGTCACTTGCCACGTTACTGGCCACACGTTGCAGATTGTCACTTGCCACGTCACCTGCCACCAGATGCAGATTGTCACTTGCCACGTCACCTGCCACACATTGCGGATTGTCACTTGCCTGCCACCAGATGCAGATTGTCACCTGCCACATGTTACGGATTTTCACTTGCCACGTTACTGGCCACACGTTGCAGACTGTCACTTGCCACGTCACCTGCCACCAGATGCAGATTGTCACTTGCCACGTCACCTGCCACACATTGCGGATTGTCACTTGCCTGCCACCAGATGCAGATTGTCACCTGCCACATGTTACGGATTGTCACTTGCCACGTTACTGGCCACACGTTGAAGATTGTCACTTGCCACGTCACCTGCCACCAGATGTGGATTGTCACTTGCCACGTCACCTGCCACACCTTGCACATTGCCACTTGCCACGTCACCTGCCACACATTGCAGATTGTCACATCACCTGCCACCAGATGCGGATTGTCACTTGCCACACATTGAGGATTGTCACTTGCCACGTCACCTGACACCTTGCGGATTGTCACATAGCTGCTAAGGTGGTGTTTTGCTTGCCTCTTTCTTCTTTGTCCCAGATTAGGCAGCAGAGAGATAATGTAATCTCTCTGCTGCCCACACTGCCTGAACAGTGAGGGCAGAAGTTACTGCAGGGATACGGGGCAGTGAGAGATGATGTCATCTCTCTGCTCCCCTGCACGCGGGCTCACTGATTGGCCAGCCGCCCACTCACACCTAGCCTGCTCTCACCCGCCCAAGCCGCCCGGTCCTCCCGTGGAGCCGCCTGCTCCTGCATCCGCTCAGGGAGCCGCCCGCTCTCTCACCCGCCTGCCCAGCCCGCAACAAATTTCTCGGGGGTGGCAATTGCCCCGT
This sequence comes from Lithobates clamitans, assembly GCA_037952925.1. Classification (NCBI taxonomy): domain Eukaryota; kingdom Metazoa; phylum Chordata; class Amphibia; order Anura; family Ranidae; genus Lithobates; species Lithobates clamitans. The sequence goes on along the minus strand of JBBGZY010001746.1, from coordinate 46,319 downwards.
TGCCCCCCCCTGGATCCGCCCCTGGTGGCGGTGACCCAAGGGGGGCGCGGTTTTTACTTGGTTACCATCTTTTTCTCACATTGATTAGGGGGTTAAACCTTTATAAGGTAATAAATGGCGGGTGCCCTGAAACTATAATAAACAAACTAACCAGTGTCACCCGTAACAGTTATACGGTGATCAGTGGTGAAAGGGTTAACTAGGGGGCAATCAGGGGGTTAAAACCTTTAGTAGGTAGTATATGGGCGTCCCTGACGATATAAAACGCTGATGGCAAACCTATATACTTACCTCCCTAACTAGCGTCACCAGTGACACTAATACAGCGATCAGAAAAACAATCGCTTAGTGACACTGGCGACGGGGGGTGATCAAGGCTTTAAAACTTTATTGGGGGGTTAGGGGGGTACCCTAGACCTAAAGGGGGCTAACAGTAACTGCCCTACCACACTAACTGTCACAAACTGACACCAATGCAAAAAAAAAAACTGCTATTGGTGTCACTGTGACAGGGGTACAGGGGGGTGATCGGGGGATGAAAAGTGTGCCTAGTGTGTTCTACTGAAAGTGTAGTGTTGGTGCACTTACTTGATGTCTTCTCTCCTCGGCGCCGGAACGAAAAGACCGGCTCGAGGAGGGATGACATCACTTCCTCTGCCGCTGTTTACATTACAGCAGCAAGGGGGTGGCCACGAATGAGTGGTCTCCCCCTCAGCCTGGATCGCTTCCCCAACGAAGCCGACCGCCTCGGGCACCGGGGGGGGGGCGCTATGTGCCCCCAGCCCGCGGGAGGCAGATCACATATCAGGTACGTGATTTTGCCTGCCCGTGCCATTCTACCGCAGCATATCTGCGTTAGGCGGTCAGCAAGTGGTTAAGAGGATCTAAATGCTGGGAGGCTGAGGCAGGCATTCCGATCGTGATTGGCAGTCACATGATCGGAAATCTCCTGATCGCAAGTTTGCACCTGGAGCTTACCGGTACCCGCTCGTTGCTGTGGTGGGAACGCATTCTCAGCACAGAAAAGTGTTTACCTAGGGCTGAATATAAGCGTTATAGCTCACCCACCAAGAGAAGGTATATATGCACCAGATTGGCAGGAAGTGGGTAATAACATGGACAATATGCCCAAATTCATCAGAAAACATTGTTACAAAAGCCCACTTCAGTTGGATGTTGAAATTCCATGAATATTTATTATTGTTAGATTATTGCTAAGGATCTTTATTTTCTCTATTGGTTCATCACAGTAGAAGTGGCCCAACGGTGGCACACGTGCGCGCCCCCTGCAGGTAGATGTGCAGAATCACACACACACACACACACATGTATATCTATATATGTGATCCTGCACAGGAGGGCCGCCCTGTACCAGTAAATCTGCTATAGGGTGGTCCGGAACTGGTTAAATAATCTAAAAATTCATCCAAGAGCTTCTTATCTCCATCCCACACCATAAACAGATCGTCAATATAGTGACCATACCAACAAATCAATTCCTTTTTTCTGCAAAATGACAATTCCCTCCCACCATCCCATAAATAAACTATTTGGGGGTGGAGAGAACTTTGCTCTTATCAATACTCACACAATTCTTCAGATAAAAAAACCCCCAACAAATAGAAAGAAATTGTGAATTAATTAATTCCATGGATACCAGCAAAAAATTCCAGAGCCCCACAGTATATGGACTGTAGCATGTCAGATAATACTTAATGCCATTGGTGCAGGAGGGAAAAGTACAGACCCCCAACATCAAAAATAACCCAAAATTAAGGTGGCGATGTACACGAGAGCAGAGACTCTCTCGGCTCCCTCTCTCCTCATTGGCTCAGACGCAGCAGCGGAAGCCATTGGTTGCTGCTGCTGTCAATCACAGCCAGTTAGGAAGGAGACAGGGGGGCGGAGCCAAGCCATGCTCTGTATGTCTTATAGACATACATAGCCAGCTCAGGAGTGAGCACGCACTGGTGCCCCCACAACATAAGGCTTGCTATAGGGGCACTCATCAAGGGGGGTGGTTGGGGGCCAGGAGCACCAGCAGGGGACTCCAGATGAAAAGAACGGGGGTTCCCTGTACAAAACTTTTACACAGAGCAGGTAAGTATAACATGTTTGCTATTTTTTTTTTAAATAAAAATTGGTTGTAAACCTCAGACATGAAATATGAACAAAGCATATCCCTCTATAGTGTGTACTTGTCTCACTCCAGAGCACTAAGTGTCATTTCTGTCTGCTGCCTTCTTCCTCTGCTATCTGCATGAGTCACTTCTGACAAGTTTTCCTGACACCAAAAGAACAATGGTGACCGAGGACAGAGCTCCAGCACACAGCCTCTCATTGACAGCCTCAGCTCTGTTCCTGTGTCAAGCGGGGCATGTCCGTTCCCTCCAATCAGTTCTCAGACCTCTGCACTAAACTGTGTCCCCTTTTTTTTCTGAACTCTAAGACAAACTGTATATATTTTGGACTTTGAACGGCTTCCCCATTCTGATGCTCGGTTTGAACTTCAGCAAGTCGTCTTCACTACATCTAGATGCCTAACTGCATTTAATTTCTGCCATGTGATTGGCTGATTAGTAATTTGTTTTATTGAGAAATTGAACAGGTGTACCTAATAAAGTGGCCAGTGAGTGTATATACTTCCTGAATGTATAAATAAATAAAGTGGCCGATGAATGTATATATCCTTATAGACAAACACATACATTGTTGCCCTCTTTTTACCCTTCTCCCCAGCACACATTGATACTTCTTTTTATATTCACTATACAACTATATTACTCTTCTTTATGAAACTAACAGACCCCCCCCCATTTTTCAGACATTAGAGAAATCCCCAAAAAGGCATTGACTTTTGCTAAACGTCTTGAATATGCATGGGTGACTGCTCAGGTTATAGACTGAACATATATCTCCTGTTGGTGGTTTCATATACCCAATATGGGATGGGTCTCATTACCTATGCTAACATACTTGATTTATAATCCTATGTATCCTATGGGAAACTGAAGATTCGCAGTCCAAGGACCATGGCTATGGAACGCTCTACCAACTAACATCCACTTGGAAGAAAACCACCAGGCCTTCAGAAAAAAACTTAAGACCTACCTCTTCTAAGGAGCTGGACGACACAGGATGGATAAGCGCCTTGAGGCGATTCAGTTCGCATTGCAGCGCTATACAAATCTTTCATTCATTCATTCATTTATTCAATATAAAGATCAAAACTATTTTCTGCTTTTAATGTTCTCACATTTGTTAAATAAAGCTATTCGTCATAACAAGGTGTCTTTCATTCCTGGGGAAGGGTGTGGTTCTTATTGCTGGGACATGTCCCACAGGCAGACAGTATGGTGATTCCAGAGGGTGTGCAAGCAGGTCATGAGGTCAGGCCAGAGGGTGTGCAGAAAGGTCAAGAGGTCAGGCCAGAGGGTGTGCAGGCAGGTCATGAGATCAGGCCAGAGATTGTGCAGGTAGGTCATGAGGTCAGGCCAGAGGGTGTGCAGGAACGTCATGAGGTCAGACCAGAGGGTGTGAAGGCAGATCATGAGGTCAGGCCAGAGGGTGTGCAGAAAGGTCAAGAGGTCAGGCCAGAGGGTGTGCAGGCAGGTCATGAGATCAGGCCAGAGGGTGTGCAGGTAGGTTATGAGGTTTGGCCAGAGGGTGTGCAGGAAGGTCATGAGGTCAGGCCAGAGGGCGTGCAGGTAGGTCATGAGGTCAGGCCAGAGGGTGTGCAGGCAGGTCATGAGGTCAGGCCAGTGGGTGTGCAGAAACGTCATGAGGTCAGGCCAGAGGGTGTGCAGGAAGGTCATGAGGTCAGGCCAGAGGGTGTGCAGGAAGGTCATAAGGTCAGGCCAGAGGATGACCAGGCAGGTGGTCATGAGGTCAGGCAAGAGGGTGTGCAGTAGGGTTGCCACCTCATTCCTTTAAAACTGAACACATATTAAATATAAGGGTTCTATGACTAATTAAGGTGGTAATTAAACTCACTTGGTGCTTTATATGCATTAAATTAGCCTCAGAACCTATGTATTTCATATGTGTTCATGTTTAAAAGGGATGAGGCGGCAACTCTAGTGTGCAGGCAGGTCATGGGGTCAGGCTATAGAGTGTGCAGGCAGGTCATGAGGTCAGGCTTTAGAGTGTGCAGGCAGGTCATGAAGTCAGGTTATAGGGTGTGCAGACAGGTCATGAGGTCAGGCTATAGGGTGTGCAGGCAGGTCATGAGGTCAGGCTATAGAGTGTGCAGACAGGTCATGAGGTCAGGCTATAGGGTGTGCAGGCAGGTCATGAAGTCAGGCTATAGAGTGTGCAGACAGGTCATGAGGTCAGGCTATAGGGTGGGCAGGCAGGTCATGAGGTCAGGCTATAGAGTGTGCAGGCAGGTCATGAAGTCAGGCTATAGGGTGTGAGACAGGTAATGAGGTCAGTCTATAGAGTGTGCAGACAGGTCATGAGGTCAGGCTATAGAGTGTGCAGACAGGTCATGAGGTCAGTCTATAGAGTGTGCAGACAGGTCATGAGGTCAGGCTATAGGGTGGGCAGGCAGGTCATGAGGTCAGGCTATAGAGTGTGCAGGCAGGTCATGAAGTCAGGCTATAGGGTGTGAGACAGGTAATGAGGTCAGTCTATAGAGTGTGCAGACAGGTCATGAGGTCAGGCTATAGAGTGTGCAGACAGGTCATGAGGTCAGGCTATAGAGTGTGCAGACAGGTCATGAGGTCAGGCTATAGAGTGTGCAGACAGGTCATGAGGTCAGGCTATAGGGTGGGCAGGCAGGTCATGAGGACAGGCTATAGGGTGGGCAGGCAGGTCATGAGGTCAGGCTATAGGGTGTGCAGGCAGGTCATGAGGTCAGGCTATAGGGTGTACAGACAGGTAATGAGGTCAGGCTATAGGGTGTGCAGGCAGGTAATGAGGTCAGTCTATAGAGTGTGCAGACAGGTCATGAGGTCAGGCTATAGAGTGTGCAGACAGGTCATGAGGACAGGCTATAGGGTGGGCAGGCAGGTCATGAGGTCAGGCTATAGGGTGTGCAGGCAGGTCATGAGGTCAGGCTATAGGGTGTGCAGACAGGTAATGAGGTCAGGCTATAGAGTGTGCAGACAGGTCATGAGGTCAGGCTATAGAGTGTGCAGACAGGTCATGAGGTCAGGCTATAGAGTGTGTAGGCAGGTCATGAGGTCAGGCTATAGGGTGTGCAGGCAGGTCATGAGGTCAGGCTATAGAGTGTGCAGGCAGGTCATGAGGTCAGGCTATAGAGTGTGCAGGCAGGTCATGAAGTCATGCTATAGGGTGTGCAGACAGGTAATGAGGTCAGTCTATAGAGTGTGCAGACAGGTCATGAGGTCAGGCTATAGAGTGTGCAGACAGGTCATGAGGTCAGGCTATAGGGTGGGCAGGCAGGTCATGAGGTCAGGCTATAGGGTGTGCAGGCAGGTCATGAGGTCAGGCTAGAGAGTGTGCAGGCAGGTCATGAAGTCAGGCTATAGGGTGTGCAGACAGGTCTTGAGGTCAGGCTATAGAGTGTGCAGACAGGTCATGAGGTCAGGCTATAGAGTGTGCAGACAGGTCATGAGGTCAGGCTATAGAGTGTGCAGGCAGGTCATGAAGTCAGGCTATAGGGTGTACAGACAGGTAATGAGGTCAGTCTATAGAGTGTGCAGACAGGTCATGAGGTCAGGCTATAGAGTGTGCAGACAGGTCATGAGGTCAGGCTATAGAGTGTGCAGACAGGTCATGAGGTCAGGCTATAGAGTGTGCAGACAGGTCATGAGGTCAGGCTATAGAGTGTGCAGGCAGGTCATGAGGTCAGGCTATAGGGTGGGCAGGCAGGTCATGAGGTCAGGCTATAGGGTGGGCAGGCAGGTCATGAGGACAGGCTATAGGGTGGGCAGGCAGGTCATGAGGTCAGGCTATAGGGTGTGCAGGCAGGTCATGAGGTCAGGCTATAGGGTGTGCAGACAGGTAATGAGGTCAGGCTATAGGGTGTGCAGGCAGGTAATGAGGTCAGTCTATAGAGTGTGCAGACAGGTCATGAGGTCAGGCTATAGAGTGTGCAGACAGGTCATGAGGACAGGCTATAGGGTGGGCAGGCAGGTCATGAGGTCAGGCTATAGGGTGTGCAGGCAGGTCATGAGGTCAGGCTATAGGGTGTGCAGACAGGTAATGAGGTCAGGCTATAGAGTGTGCAGACAGGTCATGAGGTCAGGCTATAGAGTGTGCAGACAGGTCATGAGGTCAGGCTATAGAGTGTGCAGACAGGTCATGAGGTCAGGCTATAGAGTGTGCAGACAGGTCATGAGGTCAGGCTATAGGGTGGGCAGGCAGGTCATGAGGTCAGGCTATAGGGTGTGCAGGCAGGTCATGAGGTCAGGCTAGAGAGTGTGCAGGCAGGTCATGAAGTCAGGCTATAGGGTGTGCAGACAGGTCTTGAGGTCAGGCTATAGAGTGTGCAGGCAGGTCATGAAGTCAGGCTATAGGGTGTGCAGACAGGTCATGAGGACAGGCTATAGGGTGGGCAGGCAGGTCATGAGGTCAGGCTATAGAGTGTGCAGACAGGTCATGAGGTCAGGCTATAGAGTGTGCAGGCAGGTCATGAAGTCAGGCTATAGGGTGTGCAGACAGGTCATGAGGTCAGTCTATAGAGTGTGCAGACAGGTCATGAGGTCAGGCTATAGAGTGTGCAGACAGGTCATGAGGTCAGGCTATAGGGTGGGCAGGCAGGTCATGAGGTCAGGCTATAGGGTGTGCAGGCAGGTCATGAGGTCAGGCTAAAGAGTGTGCAGGCAGGTCATGAAGTCAGGCTATAGGGTGTGCAGACAGGTCTTGAGGTCAGGCTATAGAGTGTGCAGACAGGTCATGAGGTCAGGCTATAGAGTGTGCAGACAGGTCATGAGGTCAGGCTATAGAGTGTGCAGGCAGGTCATGAAGTCAGGCTATAGGGTGTGCAGACAGGTAATGAGGTCAGTCTATAGAGTGTGCAGACAGGTCATGAGGTCAGGCTATAGAGTGTGCAGACAGGTCATGAGGTCAGGCTATAGAGTGTGCAGACAGGTCATGAGGTCAGGCTATAGGGTGGGCAGGCAGGTCATGAGGTCAGGCTATAGGGTGTGCAGGCAGGTCATGAGGTCAGGCTAGAGAGTGTGCAGGCAGGTCATGAAGTCAGGCTATAGGGTGTGCAGACAGGTCATGAGGTCAGGCTATAGAGTGTGCAGACAGGTCATGAGGTCAGGCTATAGAGTGTGCAGACAGGTCATGAGGTCAGGCTATAGGGTGGGCAGGCAGGTCATGAGGTCAGGCTATAGGGTGTGCAGGCAGGTCATGAGGTCAGGCTATAGTGTGCAGACAGGTCATGAGGTCAGGCTATAGGGTGGGCAGGCAGGTCATGAGGTCAGGCTATAGAGTGTGCAGACAGGTCATGAGGTCAGGCTATAGTGTGCAGACAGGTCATGAGGTCAGGCTATAGTGTGCAGACAGGTCATGAGGTCAGGCTATAGGGTGGGCAGGCAGGTCATGAGGTCAGGCTATAGGGTGTGCAGGCAGGTCATGAGGTCAGGCTATAGTGTGCAGACAGGTCATGAGGTCAGGCTATAGTGTGCAGACAGGTCATGAGGTCAGGCTATAGGGTGTGCAGACAGGTCTTGAAGTCAGGCTATAGGGTGTGCAGACAGGTCTTGAAGTCAGGCTATAGGGTGTGCAGACAGGTCTTGAAGTCAGGCTATAGGGTGTGCAGACAGGTCATGAGGTCCGACCATAGAGCATTCAGGCAGGCTGTGTGGTCAGAGGGTATGTAAGGCGGGTACTGCAGTGTGGTCAGGTTGGTGGATGTGCAGCCAGGGTGGATGATTTTCAGGAAGGCAATGTAATCAGGCTAGAGAGTGTGCAGGCAGGCAAGTTGGTCAGGGCTGGGAGTGTAAAGCGTTGTATTTTATTTGAGCCATGCTGTAGGCTTCAGATATGGCTTGTGGGCCAGTACCAGGACTCAGGGCCAGGGTAATGAAAACAATATGATGGTGAGAACACATGGGGTTTCAACTCTATGTGGGCAGAAATATTATAGAGGGCAGAATGGGAGCTTTATCAATGAAGAAGCATGAAGACACTCCCCAATGGGCACGCACACACTGTAGGCACTTCCAGACTGTTTTAGGAGCGATGGTGTCTCCTCTTTGATGGTGCTCCTAATACAGGTAACATGGCATGTTTTGACTGCGGTGCACCCTGAAGCACCATCCTACACCATGAATGAAGACTAGCTGTGGCTGCCTACTTACTTAAGTCTTGGAAAGATGCAGAGGACAGGTAATAACTGGAAACGGAGGTCAGTATGGAGGACAAGAAACATTACAGGTCAGAGGTCACATTTATTTGGTGCATAGCCTTCCATATTGCATAGAGGAGAAATACAAAATACAGAAGGCGATGAACGTGCAGCACAATGTGGCCCTGGGAGAACAACATATTATTTGAGGCTTGAATATACACCCCTACGAGAGGGGGGTCATCTTCTGTGGGGATCCCATGTAAGGCCACACGTCACTGCTGCTTCATTGAAGGCGGTCGCCATACAAAAAAAATCAGCTGATTTATGAAAGAGAGTCTTTAATAACATCCATCTGTTACTATGTAATAATATCAGGAGCTTATTTGAATAAAATAACATACACTGTAAAAGACTTAAGGCATATTTAAACCCAAAAACTTAATTTATTGCAGCTTACCGGCCTTGAGAAGTGGTGGTTGTATTTGCTTTCTTTTTTTTCAGGCGTTTTTTCCCCCATTTATCTTCACCTGGTAAATCTGCAAAAAACACACCTCTGGTACCTGGATGGCTGCTTTTCCTGACTCCACTGTATATATGGAAGACCCTCAGATGCCACCTAGACTGGACTTCAAACATTTGTTCAGCTCCATTACATGTAGTGTGATAGAAATAAGCAGTTTGGTAGGCACCTGGAGTAATTATTCGAAACCCCCCCCCCCCCCAAGGATCCCTCCAATGGTTTCGGTCCAGTTCACGCCTCATTCAACAATACTAAGCCTTGACGAAGGGTGACCCTTTGAACCCCCGAAATGTGTTGGCTTTTTATGACACAAGAGTCAGAATAAAATGAGATCTGGACTTCCAATCTGCTTTTGGCGCTTTACGTCTTGCACACGGAGCAATAAAGGTCACAGTTGGCTGAAGGATCCACATAGCACAGAGAGGGACTAGTTATTGGATGAACCCAGAACTAGTAAATGCAGAACATTTATTAGCAAGCTTAGATCTATAGCCCACTACAGTTTAATGTTGCAGGCAGGGGATTGGGGTGTATTAAATTCTTGCTTTGCAGCCATGCATTCTTTTAGGACTAGGGACAACGTTGATTAAATTGGTCCAGATTTAATTTTATTCTGACTCCTATAGCATAAATAGCCAACATGTTTCAGGGGTTCAAATGGTTCCCCCTTCACCAAGTCCTTATAGTGTTGGAAGGATTGTGAAGGATAATTAGTGCAATGATCACTTTAGATGCATTTTAGTTTCTTAACTGATATACTGCGGCAGAATGGCACCGCTGGGCGAAACCCCGTATGGGTACATTATACCCTTTAGGAGTTGCTAGGGGGCGAGCACGCTGCACGACGGGGGGTCCTGATGCGTGTGGCGTATTTGCCGCCGGCTACCCGCAATCTCATGCACGAGCGTCAGCACGGGGATTTGTGTGTGTGAACACACAAATCCCTGTTCTGTCAGGGTAGAGGAGACATATCGTTTGTTCCTACTAAGTAGGAACAGCGATATGTCTCCTCCCCCAGTCAGTCCTATCGCTATACAGTTAGCAACACCTCCCAGGGAACACATTTAACCCCTTGATCGCCCCCTACTGTTAACCCCTTCCCTACCAGTGACATTTATACAGTAATCAGTGCATTTTTATAGCACTGATCGCTGTATAAATGTCACTGGTCCCAAAAATGTGTCAAAAGGGTCCGATCTGTCTGCCGCAGTGTCGCAGTTCCAATAAAAATCAAAGATCACCGACATCACTAGTAAAAAAAAATATAAAATAATAAAAATGCCATAAATCTATCCCCTATTTTGTAGACGCTATAACTTTTGCGCAAACCAATCAATATACGCTTATTGCTAATTTTTTTTACCAAAAATATGTAGAAGAATACATATCAACCTAAACTGATGAAGAACCTAAACTGATGAAGAACCTAAACTGATGAAGAACCTAAACTGATGAAGAACCTAAACTGATGAAGAACCTAAACTGATGAAGAACCTAAACTGATGGATATTATAGCAAAAAAGTAAAATTGCTGCTCTCTTTTTGTTTATAGCACAAAAAATAAAAACCGCAGAGGTGATCAAATACCACCAAAAGAAAGCTGTAGTGTGTGGGAAAAAAAGGACGCAAATTTTGTTTGGGTGCAGCGTCGCACGACAGTCAAAGCGACGCAGTGCCAAATTGTAAAAAGTGCTCTGGTCAGGAAGGGGGTAAAATCTTCCGGGGCTGAAGCAGTTAAATCACTTTGGTTTTTTTTCAAAAAAAAAAATAAAATGAAAAGACCGAATTAAAAAAAAAAAAAAAATAGTTTTTCTTCGTTTTGGTTATTGAATTTTGCCAATAAATAATCTTTCTTCATAAGTTTAGGTCAAAATGTATTCCGCTACAAAATAAATCAGTGTATATTATTTTGTCTGTGGGAAAGTTATAGAGTCCACAAACTATGGGATATACAGTATATCTGAAAATCAATCAATCCCGATCTCATTTCTTGAGGCCCGAAAATGCCAGGACAGTACAAAAATCCCCCAAATGACCCCTTTTTGGAAAAGTAGACAGTCAAAAGGTATTTAGTAAGAGGCGAGTGTTTTGAAGTTGTAATTTTTTTTGTCACAATTTTTTGGAAAATGAAGAATTAAACACAATTTTTTATATAGTATAACCAGAACAGAACAGCGTCATCATATAACTGGTTTGGCGATCAGGGACACTGACTGTTGACCGTATGGAAAAAAAAAAAATAATAATAATATTTTTTATTACATTTGTTTTTTACACTTTTTTATTTATTTATTTTTTTACAATTTTTTATTTATTTTTTTTTTTACAATTTTTTTTATTTTTAATTTTTTGCAGTGGCCAGAGCAATAGTGTTATCGCAGTAGGGGGAGGTGATCAGGATTTATTTTAATTTTTTTTTTTACACACTATTTTTTTTTTACACACACTGTGCATTTTACAGTTATAAGCAACCATTTTTTCTGAATGAAAACTACTCATCGCGACATCCTTTTACAATAGGCTGGGGCGGGAAGGGGTTAATTGGCATCTGGAGCAATCATCAGACTAATTACCCCTCAGGATCCCTACAATTTTATCAGTTCCGCATATACTTTGTTCAACAGTAACAAGGCCTGATGGAGGGGGGACGGGGGACTTTTGAACCCCTGAAACATGTTGGATATTTAGGATATAAATTTAGGATATAAGAGTCTGAATAAAAATAAATCTGGACTGTATATGTTGAGATGTTAGCGCTTTACTCCTTGTACACCCAGTCATTAAGGAAAGAGAAGGATCCTGGATGGCCGCACACCATAGAAGGCATCTTTATTGATATGAAGAAGTAAAATCCAAATGCAGTCACTTCATGTACAGGGAAGAACAGGAAAAATACTAACGCGTTTCAGGACGTGAAACGTGTTAGCTGTTTTTCCTGTTCTTCCCTGTACATGAAGTGACTGCATTTGGATTTTATTTCTTCATATCAATAAAGATGCCTTCTATGGTGTGCGGCCATCCAGGATCCTTCTCTTTCCTCAAGCTTGTGCAGAGCCAGCACCTGTGAGTTCTACTAGGGCGGGTGTCTTGTTACGGATTTGAGAGATTGGAGCGGCAATCTTTTGCTTTATGATTTACACCCAGTCCTTACTCGGGTAAAAAGCCAACAAGTACTTCGGTAAGAGCTGCCTAGGGAGCATGATTCCCTCTACACAGCTTAAGACTTGACTGAGAGCACCTACAGCTTTAAAGTGGTTGTATTGCCCGCTTGGTCATCTTTACCTACAGGTAAGCCTATAATAAGGATCACCTGTAGGTAAAATTAATATCTCACAAACCTGTACGGTTTAGAATAGATTTACCCTCCATTCAGCCGCATAAAAAGAAAACTAACAGGGGTTCTTATCCTTCTCTTGGCTTTAAATACACTTTAACCGCTTTCCGACCAGCCGCCGTCATTATACTGCGGCAGGTCGGCACGATCCCGCGATCCGTTGTAGCTGTACGTTGGCTGGCGGGATCGATATAGCAGACACGCCCGCTGCACAGCGGGGGTCCCGATGCTCGTGGCCGGCGGTCGCGATGACTGCCGGCCACGAGCGATCGCGAGCATGAGGTACGAAACACGGAAGTGTGTGCGTAAACACACAAATTCGTGTTTTGTTCTGAGAGGAATGACAGATCGTGTGTTCCGATTAGCTAGGAACAACGATCCGTCACTTCCTCTAGGTCAATCCCCTCCCCCCTTCAGTTAGAATCACCTCCAAGGGAACACAGTTAACCCCTTCACCGCCCCCTAGTGTTAATCCCTTCCCTGCCAGTGACATTTTTACAGTAATTAATGAATTTTTATAGCACTGATCGCTGCATTAATGCCAATGGTCACACCAATGTGTCAAAAGTGTCCAAAGTGTCAGCCATAATGTCGCAGTCACGATAAAAAAAAAAAAAAAAAAAGCAGATCGCCACCATTACTAGTAAAAAATAAATAAATAAAATAATACTAAAAATGCTATAAATCTGTCCTCTATTTTGTAGACGCTATAACTTTTGCGCAAACCAAACCAATCAATATACACTTATTGCGATTTTTTTTACCAAAAATATGTAGAAGAATACATCGGCCTAAACTAAGGAAAAATTTGCTTTTTTACAAAAAAAAATGGGGATATTTATTACAGAAAAAAGTACAAAATTGTCGCTCTTTTTTTGTTTTTAGCGCAAAAAATAAAAACCGCAGAGGCGATCAAATACCACCAAAAGAAAGCTCTATCTGTGGGAAAAAAAGGACGTCAATTTTGTTTGGGCGCAACGCCACACGACTGCGCAATTGTCAGTTAAAGCGACGCGGTGCCGAATCGCAAAAAAGTGCTCTGGTCAGGAAGGGGGTAAATTCCTCCGGGGCTGAAGTAGTTAACTGCAGAAGTTCCCATTATCTGCAGGGAAACAGTTTTTCTTTTTTTTTTTATGTAACATTTTAAAATACGTGCTGCTCGTTTCTGAAACAAAATCTTAGCATACTGTACATACCCTGTTTCCCCAAAAATAAGACCTAGCGTGAGTGTCAGTGATGGCTGCAATATAAGCCTTACCCCCCAAATAAGCCCTACCCTTTTTCCCCGAAAATATGCCCTACCCTGAAAATAAGACCTACAAGAACTTTAACTAGGGATAATTTGGGGGGTAGAGCTTATATTGCAGCCATCACCGACAATCACGCTAGGTCTTATTTTCGGGGAAACAGGGTAGAAAGCCCACTATGCTCTGAAATGGCCTAAGAGAGCGACACAAGAAACCTTGGACCTCTTTACGTCCCTTACTCCACCATTAAGCCCAGTTTTAGGTGAACCACGTCAGAAGGAGGAGGTCCCAGATGGGCTTTCATGTTGCGTCTTCGATACAATAGAGCGGAACTCCAGACAGGTGCTAGAACTTCTTGAAGAATAACTGAAAAGTAAGCAACTTGACCTGGTCTAGGGCCCCGAGACTGGACAGTGAAGGAGGAGCAGTACACTGATGAGCTCTCCCTAAAGAGCCCTGATGGACCCAAGCTGACCCAGCTCTCTCTCAGTTAAAGTGGAACTAAACCCTCCTATCGTTTTTAGCTGGAAAGAAGCTGCCATCTTGGCCTCTGTTTGATCTTCAACTGCCATGATGCTGCACATGTGATCAGTTATGACACTGGCCATTTGATGGTTTGACGGTTTGGTTGGGAAGGGTTTAGTTCCGCTTTAAGTGCTGCTGTGCAGGGAACTATAGAAGGCCGATATAAAGTCAAAGTATGAACTTATACAACTTGTAAGTAAAATACACTTCATTTGCTTTAGATTATTTTTAATATCTGCCAGGAGTTTGGTTTTAAGTTCCGAAATCTTACATTTTCTACAAGCCAGTCATATTTTATACCAGTCATTTGTTTTCAGAAGCAATGTCTGATCTTTGTTTTCATGTATGTTATTAGGAACTCTATTCCATAAAAGTTTTCTTCTTTTTTTTTAAATTAATGGCTCTAGGGTGACCATGGCACAGTGCTCTGGTGATTGGAGGCCCCAGTCCAGCTGGGGGCATGGCTATTTTCCTGTTAAACATGTTTGGGTCAATACTGGATTCTATAAAACAAAATAACTATACATCCCTGATATTTATCATCACTGGAACCTTACTGGAGTCTTTTGTCTTGTTTATTAGTAAGTCTCTTATTTTAGGTCTTTCGAAGCCTCAACTGCCAGTGTAGGATGTCAGCGAGAAGCCATATTGTCCTTCAGCTGGGCTGTTCTCCACAATTATGAGAGCATTGCTCCTAATCCGGGGCTCTCACCTCTGACTCCGGTAGTGGCACTGGTCATTTCCTTAGGCCACCAGTCAGTTTTTTCATTGCAGATTCTCCAGTTTCTTTTTGGCATCAGTTTACAAAATCACTTGTAGCTTTGTCCACCCAGAATTAAGTTCCTTCACCATAGAGGACTCCTCCCTCTTTCTGCTCCCTGTAGGTGTTCTCTTCTGCTACTTCCTCTGCCTCTTTGTAAAGAACATGTGTCACCTCCCTAAAAGGCACTACTTCTTGCTCCTTGTTTTCCTGTACTTCCTCCACCCCCCTGTAAAGAATCTGCTCTTTTCTATAAGGGTTCAACTCTGCCATATCCCCTGCCTCCATGTAAAGATCCTGTACTGCCTCCAGGAAAGGGACCACCTCCTGCTCCTCCTTATAGGGGTCTCCCCCTGCTCCTTCATCCACCTCTCTGTAAGGAAATTGCGCTGGCTCTCTACAGGGCACCACCCCCTCCTCACCCTCACTGTAGAGGACTTGATCTTTTCTACAAGGGAATTCCTCCCTGTAGGGGACCTCCTCCAACTTTCTGTAAAGAACCTGGACTGCATTCCTACAGGGTTCCACCTCCTCTCCCTTGCTGTAGACGACCTTCTCCTTTCCACCAGGAACTTCTTCCTTCTGCTTCTCCCTGCAGGTGACCTCTTCCAACTCACTGTAAAGGACCTGAGCTGGCTTCCTTAAGGGGACTAAATCCCGATCTTCCTTGCAAAGAACCTTTGTCTCCTCTCTACAAGGAACCTCATCTTTCTGCTCCTCCATGTAGTGAACAACTCCTTTAACCCTGAGATTGACCTGGACTGCTTTTCTACAGGGTTCCACCTCCTCTCCCTCACTGCAGAAGACCTTATCCTTTTCACCAGGAACTTCCTCCTTCTGCATCTCCCTGCATGGGACCTCTTCCAACTTTTTGTAAAGAACCTGGGCTGTATTCCTACAGGGTTCCACCTCCTTTCCACCAGGAACTTTTTCCTTCTGCATCAGCCTGCAGGGGACCCCTTCCAAACCACTGTAAAGAACCTGACCTGTCTTCCTAAAAGGGACTACATCCTGGTCTTCCTTGCAAAGGACCTTTTTCTCCTCTCTACAAGGAACCTCACCTTTATGCTCCTCCCTGTAGTCAACAGCGCCTTCCTTCCTGAGAAGAACATGTGCTGCTTTTCTAGAGAGAGCCACCTCCTGGTGCTCCCTGAAGATGGTCTTTTCCTTCTCGCTACTGAGAAAGTTCTCTTTTATTTGCTCTTTCCTACAGGTATGCCCTTTTTTCTGCTCTTCCCTATGGAGGATATCACCCTGACCCCATGAGGCCTCCTGTTTGTCTTCCTCTCTATAGAGGACCTCGTCCTCTTGTTTCTCCACACAGGGGACCTCATCTTCTTGTTTTTCCATACAGAGGACCTCCTTTTCTTGCTCTTCCCTGTAGTGATCCTCCTCTAACTGCCAGTAAAGAATATCCTTCCTCTCCTCTAAAAGGACCCCTAACACCTCTCCGTAGGGAACATTCTCTCTTTCTTGTTGGATTTCCAGATGGCTTCTTCCGGTAGTTTCTTCTATCCCATGGCCGTTCTCTCCAACAAATGTTCTCCTCTCCACTCCATAGTTTCCTGCTTGGGGTTCTTCCAAGTTCTCCCCTTGTAATCCGATCCCACCCTCTCCTGTGTGGATTCCACCTTGTCCTCCATCTCCTCTCTCATCAGAATCAGGCTCCTCAAATTCTTCTTCCTCGTCATCTCTAGCTATAGCTCTTACCAGCTGGTGACACAGGGGACAGGTGTCCTGCACATACAGCCATTTCTTCAGACAGTCACCATGAAAGTAGTGACCGCAGGTGGTGATGACAGCGATAGACATCTCCTGCCGGATCACAGAGATATAGATATTATTACAATGCCCAGATGAAGAAGTTTAAAAGATAGAGAGTCAATATATAAGTGCCCTGGATACTAAGACTTGGTTTACACAGAACTGGCTCTCATTAAAAAGGACACACTGTAGGTCTTATGGGTAAATTTTTTGCATACTAAAACCTTTAAAATAAACTCGTTCCTTTCAACGCAAAATAACAATTGCTCTTACCTTTCTCTGTACTTCCTGGCAGCAAACCTGCCTGTATACATTATTAAACGTCGCTTATGGAGATTTTTAAGGGTCAAAGTTTGTCGCCATTCCACAAATTTACTTGTGTAACATCACAATATAAAAAAAAAAAAAAAAGGGCTTACTTTACTTTTTTTTTTAAATTAAAAAAAAAGTGTATCTTATCCAATAAAATTGCATTTGTAAGGCCGCTGCGCAAATATGGTGTGACATAAAGCATTGCAATGACCGCCATTTTATTCTGGGTTTCTGAAGAAAAAAAAATAAAATTATATATATATATATATATATATATATATATATATATATATATATATATATATATATATATATATATATATCTATATAGAGATATATATCTATATATATATATATATATATATATCTATATATATATATATATATCTATCTATATAGAGAGATATATATATATATATATAGAGATATATATCTATATATATATATATATATATATATATATATATATATATATATATATATATATATATATATATATATATATATATCTCTATATAGAGATATATATCTATATATATATATATATCTATATAGAGATTATTTATATATATATATATATATATATATATATATATATATATATATAAATAAACAAATACATGTTTGGGGGTTCCAAGTTATTTTCTAGCAAAAAAAAAAAAAAATGATTTTAACTTGTAAACAACAATTTTGAAAAATAAGTGGTTAAATGAAATTTTATCAGTGGTGCTGCAATCCTTCCTGTGGACTTGGTCCAGACCTGAACTGACGAGCACCAGGAGGCTTTACCCCGAGCGCCGCTCACCTGTTTAGTAAATAAAACACACACTCCCCCCCCCCCCCCTGTTCCCCTCACCTGGAAGCAGATGGAGCAGACATCATTGTGGGCCCTCAGCTCCTCCTCCGTGGCCCTAGGCAGGTGGCTGATCTTCTTGGCGGCCTCTCTGCGGAGCAGGAAGCTCTTCCAGCCAGACTGCGCCCTCAGCCAGACGTTGAAGTAGGAATGGACGATGATGACCGACACGCCCATCCAGCTCCACTCCCCAAAGATGGACTCCCAGGTCCCGTAGGCCACCACGCACAGCGCCACCAGGAACTCCAGCACCCGGCTGACGGCGTTCACGCCGTAGATGATCTCGTCCATCCGCTCCACTCGGCTGTCCAGGAAGAGCTCCATCATGAAGAGGGCGTAGATGAAGAGGGTGCCCAAGACCTGGAGGAAAAGGATGGTGAGGGGGCGATGTTCTCAGAGTGGGAAAAACATGAGACTGAATGATCACTAGTTTGCGGAAGCACGGTATATTAACAGAGAATTATGGGTTTGTTTTTTTTTATAATTGACAATTTTTATTAAGTTTTGATTGTTTCAATACAAAAACATAAGGCACAAGTACAAGAGGGGGTTGGGTTTGTTTTTTATAGAAACATACTTACCTAGGTAAATGCAGCATCAGTCCAGTTCTGCATCTGTCCCCCGCTGGCTCTAAGACTGAGAACAGAGCGATCAAACACCGTGATTGCTCCGTTCTCAAGCCTCCCTGAGTAGAGAGCTGCAGACTGTCAATCACAGCTCTCGGCTCTGCCCCCTCCTTGCTCACTGGAGCGCTGGGCTGTGGAGGGGGTGGGAGCGGCTGGCTCAGGCTCCCACTGAGAGGCTGAGCTGGGTGCCAGTCCAGGCATGTTGGATGGATCTTGACCATATGGTCGCCATCTTTCTCTGGCCTGGCCCGTCTCTGTGACGTCAGCCGACAGTGAGCTTTGGCTGTACTCCTTTAACCATTTGCCGACCAGCTGCCGTGATTATACTGCGGCAGGTCGGCACGATCCCGCGAATCGCCGTAGCTGTAGGTCGGTCCCTGTAAGCGGGATAGCAGGCGCGCGCACCCGCTGCACTGCGGGGGTGCCGATGCTCGTGACCGGCGGTCGCGATGACCGCCGGCCACGAGCAATGGTGGGCACGAGAGGCAGAACAGAGACGTTTGTGTGTAAAACACACCAATCCCTGTTCTGAGAGGAGAGGAGAGACCGATCGTGAGTTCCTACGAGCTGGGAACCACGATCTCTCATCTCCTATATGAAGCTCATGCACTAGTTGAGCATCATGGGAAATGTAGTTCCAAAACATCTGGGGTTCCAAGGTTCGCCATGACTGTCCTCTAGTCACTCCCCTCCCCCTATAGTTAGAACACACTAGGGAACACATTTAACCCCTTGATCGCCCCCTAGTGTTTAACCCCTTCCCTGCCAGTGACATTTACACAGTAATCAGTGCATTTTTATAGCACTGATCGCTTATAATTGTCAATCGACCCAGAAATGTGTCAAAAGTGTCCGATGTGTCCACCATAATGTCGCAGACCCGATAAAAATCGCAGACCACCGCCATTACTAGTAAAAAAAAAAAAAAAAAATATATAATAAAAATGCCATAAATCTATCCCCTATTTGTAGACGCTATAACTTTTGCGAAAACCAATCAATAAGTGCTTATTGCGATTTTTATTACCAAAAATACGTAGAAGAATACATATCGGACTAAAAACTGATGAAAGATTAGCTTTTTTAAAAAAAAAAAAATTGGGGCAAAAAATTACAATATATTGTGTTTTTTTTTCAAAATTGACGCTCTTTTTTTGTTTATAGCGCAAAAAACAAAAACCACAGAGGTGATCAAATACCACCAAAAGAAAGCTCTATTTGTGGGGAAAAAAAGGACGTCAATTTTGTTTGAGTACAACGTCGCACGACCGCGCAATTGTCAGTTAAACCGACGCAGTGCCGTATCGCAAAAAATGGCCTGGTCATTGAGCAGCCAAATCTTCCAGGGCTGAAGTGGTTAAATAGCTGGAATATTTTTATTATTTTTTTTAAATATTATTTTTCACCTTTTTGATACATCTCAGTGCTGCTGATCTCCTGCACCGTCTTAACAGTCACTTCCTGTCTACATGCACTCCAGGGATGGCGGCATGTAATTTCTTTCACTATGGGAGAGTTCTTCTTATTCTATTGCCTGACAGGTGTGAAATGGAACAGGAAATGGTAAAATATAACCACTTCCTGTCTATATAAACGAATGTCAGACAAAACAGGAAGTGGGGGGGATCTGCCCAAAGGGGACACAGGCAGCGACAAAAAACAATCCTTTCTACGCCTGAAGGTAAAAAACACATCTCTGTGCAGCAGCCCTCCTAATACTTACCTGAGCCCCAATTGTGATCCAGCGATGTGCACGAGAGCCTCGGCCCTCTGGGGACTCTCCCTCCTCATTGGCTGAGACAGCAGTGGGAGCTGTCCATCACAGCCAGTGAACCAATGTGCAGAGAAAGGGGTGGGGCCGAGTTGTGGCTCTGTGTGTGTGAATGGACACACAGAACAGTGGCTTGGGAGCAAGCTGCTTGCTCTGGGGGGGGCGCTCGCCAGGAAAGAGGGGCCAGGAGCTCCAGCTGGGGGGGGGGGGGGGCGAGAAGAGGAGGATCGGGGCTGCTCTGCGCAAAACCAACTGCAACAGAGCAAGTAAGACCTCTCCTCTGCCCTAAAAGCATCCGATTACACCAAGATTGGTGTGTTTGGATGCTTTGCCCCATTTAAATTTGCCCCATCCAGGAAACAGGAAGTGACATCGCTTCCTGTACCACAGAGGTCATCTTCAGGGACCTTCTGGTTCTCCATGATCTCTATGGTAAAGCTGGCAGAATCACCGGCTTTCATTCTGGGCTCTTCACCAGGCCTGAGAACCAAGCTCCCAGAGGGGGGTGACCCCTTCTGCTGCCTGTAAAAGCAATCCAGCAGCTAATTAGCCAATCGGGTGGCTTTTACATAAAAGCCGGCCGTCGGCCTTAAAAAAACAAAAAAAACGATACTAGGACGATGCCTGTAGCTGCCGGCATCATCTCAGTACAACCACTTAAAGCCAAAATTATGTACATGATTTGGTGTTAAGTGGTTAATACACGTAACCCCAGGGTAGTGACCTCCTCCTCATATTATTATTTTTTTTTATAACCCCCTGCCTATTAGTTCAGAAAATGGATCTGAACATCTTTGAAGGCTCAAACCGAACCCCAAGGCAGCTCATTTAATTCCTAACAGGAGGTGTGAAAGTTGTGGAACCACCTTCTTCTAGTTCTATTACCCAATCCCTCGAGTCAGGGGGTCTGCACAGGTGTTAATACTTTGATCTACGTGGTTGAAGGTGTAAATTGTTGTCAAAAATCGCCAGAATAGAAATAGAGGAAAACTCAACTTTTTTTTTTCCTTTTAAAAAGGACAATGAGGTGCAAATTATGGACAGAAAAGCACAGCACATAATGCTCAAGAGGTGGGAAAGAGGCCATCTACATCAAACTGGAATCACCATCCCTGCACAGGGGTTGGACCCTTTGACACCATTTGTCTTCCATAGACACTCACCGGCCACTTTATTAGGTACACCTGTTCAATGGCTTGGTAACACAAATTGCTAAATCAGCCAATCACATGGCAGCAACTCAATGCATTTAGGCATCTAGAAGTGGTGAAGTTGACTTGCTGAAGTTCAAACCGAGCCTCAGAATGGGGCAGAAAGGGGATTTAAGTGACTTTGAAAGTGGAGTGGTTGTTGGTGCCAGACGGGCTGGTCTGAGAATTTCTGGGATTTTCACACACAACCATCTCTCGGGGGTTACAGAGAATGGTGGGAAAAAAGAGAAAATATCCAGTGAGCGGCAGTTGTGTGGAGGAAAATGCCTTGTTGATGTCAGAGCTCAGAGGAGAATGGGCAGACTGGTTCCAGATGATAGAAAGGCAACAGTAACTCAAATAACCACTCGTTACACCCGAGGTATGCAGAATACCATCTGTGAACGCACAACACATCCAACCTTGAAGCAGATGGGCTACAGCAGCAGAAGACCACACCGGGTGCCACTCCTGTCAGCTAAGAACAGGAAACTGAGGCTACAATTGGCACAGGATCACCAAAATTAGACAAAAGAAGATTGGAAAAATGTTGCCTAGTCTGACAAGTCTTTATTTCAGCTGCGACATTCAGATGGTGGGGTCAGAATTTGGTGTAAACAACATGAAGGCATGGATCCATCCTGCCTTGTATCACCGGTTCAGGGTGGTGGTGGGGGTGTAATGGTGTGGGGGGGATGGGGTATCACCGGTTCAGGCTGGTGGTGGTGATGTAATGGTGTGGGGGATATTTTCTTGGCACACTTTGGGCCCCTTAGTACCAATTGAGCATCGTTTAAACCCCACGGCCTACCTGAGTATTGTTGCTGACCATGTCCATCCCTTTATGACTACAGTGTCCCCATCTTCTGATGGCTCTTTCCAGCAGGATAATGCACTATGTCACAAAGCTCCAATCTTCTCACCACTGGACAATGAGGTCCCTGTACTCCAATGGCCTCCACAGTCACCACAAAAAAATTAGCATCAACTGCGTGATGTTATCATGTCACTATGGAGCAAAATCTCTGAGGAATGTTTCCAACACCTTGTTGTATCTATGCCATGAAGAATGAAGGCAAGAGGGGGTCCAACCTGGTACTAGCAAGGTGTACCTAACAAAGTGGCTAGGGAGTGTATAATAATGCTTTAAAATCTCTACACTTTGGGGATTGGACAACAATTTACAACTTCAGCTATGTGAACGTAAGGATTACCACCTATGCAGAAGGACAAGGATGGAATTGTAGAGTTAGAACAAGGTGGTTCCACAACTTTTGCACCTCCCATCCCATTCTTTGATAGAGATGAGCCTGCTTTCAACTCCAGACCCAAAAGGCAGCTGTCCTTGCTGGGCCAACCAGCTGTGGAGCAGGAGACTTCCCATCCCTGCAGCTGCTCATACACAAAAGCGGCGGGGATGGGCACGACATCAATGACTTGATGTGGCTTTGTGACCATATTAGGTCAATAAAGTTTGGCCAAACTTGGGGTTCAAAGTGAACCCAAGCTCATCACTATTCTTGGATGATCGACATCTGTCCTTACACATTCCATGGTGATTGGATGAAGGTGTTGATGTGTGGATATATAATGTTGGGGGATGTTCCTGACCCTCATTACAACTGAAGAAGTGGCTTGGAGAAGGTACAAAAAATGTCCTCAACATTACAGAACAAGTCCAGGTTAAATCTGACCAACTGTTATTAGCTATACCATGCTAAGTTGTCAGTTATAGGGAGAAGGAACCTTTAAGAAAAGGCTGGGTTACCTGCAGGGAGGTGAGCAGACAGCTGGAAACCAGGATGAGCAGCCAGAAATCCATGTGGAAGAAGTAGGCGATCTTGTAGGCCATGAAGGTGGGGAAGACCAGAAGGAAGAGGCACAGACTGAGCCCCCGCACGTGTTTCCACACACTCCTGAGGGCAGAACAGACAATGAGGACCATGGGGGACTTCTCAGGCGCCAGAAAACAATTCAGTGTTACTCCTAGATTTGATTCAGAGCTCGCAAAAGGACCACAATGTTATTATTTGGGGCTTAAAGTTAAAGTTCATTTGCCTGCCCTGGTATCCCCCACAACTACCCCATGCTAATGACGTTTTTAAATAAAACATTTTCCATTTTCTTTACATACCTTATAATAGATGCATTTGTGTTGCAGGGGTCTCCAAACCTTCTAAACAAGGGGCCAGTTTACTGCCCTTCAGACTTCAGGTGGACTGGGCTGTGGGCAGTGGGAGTAGAAAATGCCCCAAGTTGGAAGAGGAATCATGCCCCATTGTTGGTGTCAGTGGGAGAAACCGTGCCCCATCACTGGTGTCAGTGGGAGAAACTGTGCCCCATGGATGGTGTCAGCGGGAGGAATAGTGCCCCATGCTTAGTGTCAGTAGGAGGAATCATGCATCAGTGGTGTCAGTTGGAGGAATTGTACCCCTTTGGTGGTGTCAGTGGGGAGGAATTGTGCCCCATCATTGGTATCAGTGGGAGAAATAGTGCCCCATCATTGGTATCAGTGGGAGGAATAGTGACCCATCATTGGTGTGAGTGGGAGAAATAGTGCCCCATCATTGGTATCAGTGGGAGAAATAGTGCCCCATCATTGGTGTCAGTGGGAAGAATTGTGCCCCATTTGGTGTTAGCGGGAGGAATTGTGCCCCATCCTTGGTGTCAGTGGGAGGAATCTTGCCCCATCCTGGGTGTCAATCAGAGAAATCACGCCCCATTGTTAATATTAGTGGGAGGAATAGTACCCCAATGTTGGTGTCAGAGGGAGGAATCGTGTCCCAACCTTGGCGCCAAAAGGAAGAAATGTGCCTCATTGTTGGTGTCAGTGGAAGGAATGATGCCTCATTGTTGGCGTCAGTGGAATAGTGCCTCATTGTTGGTGTCAGTGGAAGGAATGGTGCCTCATTGTTGGTGTCAGTGGAAGGAATGGTGCCTCATTGTTGGCGTCAGTGGAATAGTGCCTCATTGTTGGTGTCAGTGGAAGGGATGGTGCCTCATTGTTGGTGTCAGTGGAAGGAATGGTGCCTCATTGTTGGTGTCAGTGGAAGGAATAGTGCCTCATTGTTGGTGTCAGTGGAAGGAATGGTGCCTCATTGTTGGTGTCAGTGGAAGGAATGGTGCCTCATTGTTGGTGTCAGTGGAAGGAATGGTGCCTCATTGTTGGTGTCAGTGGAAGGAATGGTGCCTCATTGTTGGTGTCAGTGGAAGGGATGGTGCCTCATTGTTGGCGTCAGTGGGAGGCCCTAAGGGCCAGATAAAGGTAAGCAAAGGGCCACATCTGGTCCTCGGGCTGCCGCAGTTTGAGAACCACTGTCCAAGATCATGGCTGCTGGGAGGGGTCAGCAGAGGTGCTGTACATAGCTTCCTAAAAACATCACAGCCCCCTGCCTCATTACTTCCCTCGGGAACCCTCAGTCCTAATGCAATTAATGGGCAGGCATGAATGACAGGGGCGGGCCAGGGACAGTCAGGCTGGGGAGGAAAGAGCTGAATGATGCAGGATTGTCCCCAGCCAGGAAATAAGGTGAGTTCTATCTGACTTGCTGCAACTTCTAATGCATATAAGAAGGGGGGTTCCCAGTTATGGTTAAGCCTCTGGTGTAATACCTGTTGCCGGTGGCGGCGAGGGCCAGCACGATGGGGTCAGCGATCTCAATCATGGACTGCAGGGTGGAGGTGACCACAATGAATAAGATGATGCTGAGCAGGAAGGTTCTCTGCAGGACCTGCATCTCCAGGAGACCCGTCTGCAGAGACAGGAGCATCAGGGTCACGCCTTCTGTGACCCCCCTGAAACAAGACAAAAGTTCCATTACTGCCCAATAAGGACTAAATATACCAGAATAAACCAGTTATTTTTGAATTTCCTTTCACCAATAAGTGCTAAACCAGTTCTGGACATTGGGCGCGCTACACATGCCACAGAAAATTCATTGAAATACTCTGGGCATGTTCTAGTACGCCCTGTCCTTCCTTCCTCTGTTGCATCTGCATTTACCAGCAATTTCCGGCTGTCATTTTGACAGCCAAAGCTTTCTTTATTTACACAGGAGCAGATCTTTGTGTAAAGGGATACTCAGAACAGTATCTGCAGTGTCAAAGAGTTACGATTAAATAATGTTGTTTTCTCTAATGTCCATTGAAGGACAAAGCTCTGATGAGAATACGCAACATAGAGTTATACTGCCTCCTTACCACTTCAATACCGGGCACCTTTACCCCCTTCCTGCTCAGGCCAATTTTCAGCGCTCTCACACTTTGAATGATAATTACGCGGTCATGCTACACTGCATACGAAATTTGTCATTTTTTTGAGACAGAGCTTTCTTTTGGTGGTATTTAGTCACCGCTGGGTTTTTTTTATTTACTAAACAAATGAAAAAAAAAGGCAAAACATTTGGAAAAAAAAAAAAGAGTTTTTCTTAGTTTCGGTTATAAAATTTAGCAAATAAGTAATTTTTCTTCTTCACTGATGAAGCTGCACTGATGGGCACTGAAGATTAGTACCCCAAATATCAGTGCAAACAATGTACTCACTGTGCCCTTTCAGACTTGCTAGATATCGGCTCTCCTTTACTGACGCAGAGACAGCGTGCAAAGAAAGTAATGCAGATAACTGGCAAGTCTGTTTACATGTGAACAGCTGTGATTGGACACAGCTGATCACATAATAAAGGGCTGCTGTGATTGGCCCTTTACCACAATCTGATGACGGCGGCGATGGATAGGGGAGGCAGCGGCGGCGGATAGGGGAAGTGACGATGGATAGGGGAGGCGGCGATGGATAGGGGAGGTGGCGATGGGTAAGGAAGGCAGCAATGGATAGGGGAGGCGGCGATGGATAGGGGAGGCGGCCATGGATAGGGGAGGCGATGGCGGCGATGGATAGGGGAGGCAGTGGCGGCGGATAGGGGAGGTGGCGATGGATAAGGGAGGCGGCGATGGATAAGGGAGGCGGCGATGGATAGCGGAGGTGGCGGCGGCTATTCTCACACACCTGGGTAAGCTCATAGCGCAGTGCTCTGCGCTCGGAGCCCACCCTATTTTGAAGCCCATTACAGCCTTTGGCTATAATTTGTACTTCAACAAAACACCCGCCCCGCATTGGAATCCATGGTCTGGTGTCCTGAAAGGGGCCCGGACACATGGATAGGGGGTGACGGCGATGGATAGGGGAGGTGGCGATGGATAGGGGAGGCGGCGATGGATAGGGGAGGCAGCGGCGGCTATGGATAGGGGAGGCGACGGCGGCGATGGATAGGGGAGGCGACGGCGGCGATGGATAGGGGAGGCGACGGCGGCGATAGATAGGGGAGGCGATGGATAGGGTAGGCAATGGCGGCGATGGATAGGGGAGGTGGCGATGAATAGGGGAGGCGGCGATGGATAGGGGAGGCGGCGATGGATAGGGGAGGCGGCGATGGATAGGGGAGGTGGCAGCGGCTATTTTCACACACCTGGGTAAGCTCATAGCGCAGTGCTCTGCGCTCAGAGCCCACCCTATTTTGAAGCCTATTACAGCCTCTGGCTATAATCTGTACTTCAACAAAACACCCACCCCGCATTGGAATCCATGGTCTGGTGTCCTGAAAGGGGCCGGACACATGGATAGGGGAGGCGGCGATGGATAGGGGAGGCGGCGATGGATAGGGGAGGTGGCGATGGATAAGGGAGGCGGCGATGGATAAGGGAGGCGGCGGCGGCTATTCTCACACACCTGGGTAAGCTCATAGCGCAGTGCTCATATTCGTATTGTGTGCACGGGCCATAAATCTGTGTCGGTAGTGCACGTTCAAACCTTAATACCAGAAATAATAACACCTTATTAGATTTTTACTCCAGGAGTATATACTCGAGTATAAGTCGAGTTTTTTAGCACATTTTTTTGTGCTGAAAGTGCCCCTCTCGACTTATACTCGAGTCAAGCACTTTTCTGCAGCAAAAAATTTAATTTTCCAAACCGACTTTGGGGCCTCGTATCTCAGGGCCACTTGGTGCTAGGAACCCCAAATTTGGTGTGCAAACCCTGTGGAACTGGCACCACAACATATCCAAAGCTGGGGTTCCTAGCACTAAGTGGCCCCAAGATACTGGGCCCCAAACCCGGTTCGGAAAATGTCATTCTCTGCTGCAGAAAAGTGCTTGACATTTTCTGAACCGATTTTTGGGGCCCTGTGTCTCGGGGCCACTTGGTGCTAGAAACACCAGCTTTGGATATTTTATGGAGCTAGTTCCACTGGGTTTGCACACCCAAATTTTGGCTGCAGCTAGGGGGCAACTAGGAACCCTTAACTACCGAGTTTGAAGTTCAGGGGACCTATGGCTGCAAATGGGCACAGTGAGGCATGCAAATGGGCATTGTTGACCCTCTTTTCCACTTACAGTAGCTGTGCATTTCTCACCCTCGTCTTATACTCAGGTCAATAAGTTTTTCCCATTTTTTTGTGGTAAATTAGGGCCTCGACTTATACTCGGATCGACTTATACTCGAGTATATACGGTAATGAATTTGGCAATTCTAAAGAAATACTTAAATAATGCATTACAATTTAGCTAAATCCATTCGATTTTAGACGGATAAAATGTACTGGAGATTTTAGTCAACTAAAATAAGACTAAAACAATTCAGATGACCAACATTGAACTAAAATGGCATTTTAGGAAAAAGACTATAACTAAAACTGAATCGAAATTTGTCAAAGTCAGCAGTTTACATCGTAGTTGGGACTTTCCTGACATGACTCACTACTGTTTAGTCCCAGCCGTTTACATTGTGCCTGGGACTTTCTCTGCATGACTTAATGCTGCGTTTAGTCCCCAGCTGTTCACATTGCAGCTGGGAAATTCCCTACATGACTCGCCAGTGTGTTTAGTCACAACCATTTACACTGTGGTTGGGACTATTTCTGCATGACGTCCTATTATGTTCAGTTCCTAGATGTTTACATTGCCACTGGATGTTCCCTACATGACTCACTAGTGCGTTTAGTCCTAGCCCTTTACATAGTGGTTGGGACTTTCCCTACATGACTCACTATGTGTTTAGTCACAACCATTTAAATAGCAGCTGGGACTTTTTCTGCATGACTTGCTACTGTGTTTAGTTCTCAACTGTTTACATTGCAGCTGAGACTTTCCATGCATGACTTACTAATTTTTTAGTACCAGCCCTTTACATTGTGGTTGGGACTTTTTCTGTATGACTCATTACTGTGTTTATTTCCCAGCTGTTTATATTGTAAACGGAACTTTCCCTACATGACTCGCCAGTGTGTTTAGTCACAACCATTTACACTGTGGTTGGGACTTTTTCCGCATGACGTCCTATTATGTTTAGTTCCTAGATGTTTACTGGATGTTCCCTACATGACTCACTAGTGTGTTTAGTCCTAGCCCTTTACATTGTGGTTGGGACTTTTTCTGCATGACTCACTACTGTGTTTAGTTCCCAGCTGTTTATATTGTAAACAGAACTTTTCCTACATGACTCACCAGGGTTTAGTCCCAGCCATTTACATTGAAGCTGAGACTTCCCTACATGACTCACTAGTGTGTTTAGTCCTAGCCATTTACATTGTGGCTGGGACTTTTTCTGCACGACTTGCTACTGTGTTTAGTTCTCATCCATTTACATTACAGCTGGGACTTTCCATACATGACTCACTATTGTTTTTAGTACCAGCCCTTTACATTGTGGTTGGGACTTTTTCTGTATTACTCAATACTGTGTTTACTTCCCAGCCGTTTATATTACAAACTGAATTTTCCCTACCTTTCCCAAAACTATGGACACTATTCTGTACTTCTACTCCTAGACCTTTCTGCTGCCTTTGATACAGTTGACCACCCCCTCCTCGCCTTTGGTCTCCGTGACTGTGCTCTTCACTGGATCTCTTCCTACCTATCCAACCGCACTTTTAGCGTTACTTACAATTCTACTTCCTCCTCTTCCTTTCTCTGTTGGGGTCCCCCAAGGTTATGTTATTGGACCTCTTCTATTTTCAATCTACACCTCCTCCCTGGGTCAGCTGATAGCCTCTCATGGCTTCCAATACCACCTCTACGCTGACGACACCCAAATCTATTTCTCTACTCATCAGCTCACTCCCTCTGTCTCCTCACGTGTCACTAATTTACTAACAGATAAATCAGTCTGGGTGTCACACCACTTCCTCCAACTCAAAATATCCAAAATTGAACTTATAATTTTTCCTCCCCCACGTGCCCCTTCCCCTGATCTCTCTGTCAAGCTTGATGGCACAACTATAAGCCTATCCCCGCATGCCAAGGTCCTAGGTGTAGTCCTGGACTCTGAACTCTCCTTTAAGCCTCACGTCGAATCACTGTCCAAATCTTGCCGCCTCAACCTTCGCAACATCTCCAAAATACACCCCTTTCGAACCAATGACACAACAAAGCTTCTAAATTCACTCCCTGGTCATCTCTCGCCTCCACTACTGCAACTCTATCCTCTTTGGTTTACCTCTACAAAGTCTATCCCTCTTCAATCCATTATGAATGCTGCTGGTAGACCCATCCCCCTTACCAACCGCTCAGTATCTGCTACTCCACTCTGTCAATCCCTCCACTGGCTTCCGCTCACCCAACAAAGTAGATTCAAAATACTAACTACTTACAAAGCCATCCACAACTCTGCCCCCAGCTACATCACTAGCCTATAAATACCAACCTAATCGTCCTCTTAGTTCCTCGCAAGACCTCCTGCTCTCTAGCTCCCTTGTCACCTCCACTTTTGCTCGCCTCCAGGACTTTTCACCCGAGCCTCTCCAATCCTATGGAACTTACCCCAATCTGTCCAATTATCTCCTACTTTATTAGCTTTTAGATGATTACTGAAAACCCTTCTCTTCAGAGAAGCCTATCCTTCCCACACCTAACAACTGTATTTTCATTTTCTCCATCAGATCACCCCCCCCACAATTATTACCTTTTGCATCACTTGACCCTCCCTTCTAGACTGTAAGCTCTAACGAGCAGGGCCCTCTGATCCCTCCTGTATTGAATTGTATTGTAAGTGTACTGTCTACCCCCATGTTGTAAAGTGCTGCGCAAACTGTTGGTGCTATATAAATCTTGAATAATAATAACTCACCAATGTTTAGTCCCAGCCATTTACATTGAAGCTGGGACTTCCCTACATGATTCACTAGTGTGTTTAGTCCCATCTGTTTACATTGTGGTTGGGACTTTTTCTGTATGACTCACTGCTGTGTTTAGTTCTCAGCCGTTTACATTGAAGCTGGGACTTTCCATAGATGACTCACTATTGTTTTTAGTATCAGCCCGTTACATTGTGGCTGGGACTTTTTCTGTATGACTTCATTACTGTGTTTAGTTCCCAGCTGTTTATATTGCAAATGGAACTTTCCCTAAATGACTCACCAGTACGTTTAGTCCTAGCCCTTTACATTGTGGTTGGGACTCTGTATGAGTCACTATTGTGTTTAATCCTTATCTTTTTTTCATTGCCACCAGGACTTTTCCAACATGACTCACTGTGTTTACTCCCAGCCCTTTACACTACGGCTGGGAATTTTTCTATATGACTCACAACTGTGTTTAGTTCCCAGCCGTTTATATTGCAAACTGAACTTTCCATACATGACTCACCAGTGTGTTTAGTCCCAGCCATTTACATTGTGATTGGGACTTTTTTTTGTATGACTCACTATTGTGTTTATTGTCAGCCCTTTACATTGTGGCTGGGACTTTTTATGTACAGTATGACTCATTACTGTGTTTAGTTCCCATCCTTATATATTGCAAACTAAAATTTCCATACATGGCTCACCAGTGTGTTTAGTCCTGGCCATTTACATCGCAGCTGGGACTTTCATACATGACTCACTAGTGCGTTTAGTCCCAACCCTTTACATTGTAACTGGGACTTTTTCTTTCTGACTCAACAGCTGTTTGTTCCCAGCTGTTTATGATGTAGATGGGACTTTTGCTACGCGACTCACTTCTGTGTTTAATCTCAGCCATTTACATTGTAGTTGGGACCTTTTCTGCATGACTTAATACTGTATTTAGTTCTCAGCCGTTTACATTGCAGCTGGGACTTTCCATACATGACTCACTATTGTTTTCAGTATCAGCCCTTTACATTGTGGCTGGGACTTTTTCTGTATGACTTCATTACTGTGTTTAGTTCCCAGCTGTTTATATTGCAAATGGAACTTTCCCTAAATGACTCACCAGTACGTTTAGTCCTAGCCCTTTACATTGTGGTTGGGACTCTGTATGAGTCACTACTGTGTTTAATTCTTAGCTTTTTTTCATTGCCACCGGGACTTTTCCAACATGACTCACTGTGTTTACTCCCAGCCCTTTACACTACGGCTGGGAATTTTTCTATATGACTCACAACTGTGTTTAGTTCCCAGCCGTTTATATTGCAAACTGAACTTTCCATACATGACTCACCAGTGTGTTTAGTCC
This sequence comes from Lithobates clamitans, assembly GCA_037952925.1. Lineage (NCBI taxonomy): Eukaryota > Metazoa > Chordata > Amphibia > Anura > Ranidae > Lithobates > Lithobates clamitans. Next base: position 14,681 of record JBBGZY010001746.1, on the reverse strand, counting down.
CAGCCATTTACATTGTGATTGGGACTTTTTTTTGTATGACTCACTATTGTGTTTATTGCCAGCCCTTTACATTGTGGCTGGGACTTTTTATGTACAGTATGACTCATTACTGTGTTTAGTTCCCATCCTTATATATTGCAAACTAAAATTTCCATACATGGCTCACCAGTGTGTTTAGTCCTGGCCTTTTACATTGCAGCTGGGACTTTCGTACATGACTCACTAGTGCGTTTAGTCCCAACCCTTTACATTGTAACTGGGACTTTTTCTTTCTGACTCAATAGCTGTTTGTTCCCAGCGTTTATGTTGTAGATGGGACTTTTGCTACGCGACTCACTACTGTGTTTAGTCCCAACTGTTTACAGTGTGACTGGGACTTTTTCTGCATGACCCAGTACTACATCCAGTTCTCAGCCCGTTACATTGCTGATGGGACTCTTTCTGCATGGCTCACTGCTGTGCTCACTTCCCAGATGTTTATGTTGCGGATTTAACTTTCCATACATGTAATGCTCTGAGGGGGCGCGGTGGAGACCCAGGAGATGAAGAGGAAGTTGGCTGTAGTGTCACTCCTTTTCCGGTGGACTGCAGTGTGGCATTGGGCTTGTTGACGTCAGGGGGCCCAGGATGCTCTGCGATACATCCTGGGTCCCCTGACGTCAACTGATATGATGCTGAAATTGGACATTTTCACTTAGGGGTGTACTCACTTTTGTTGCCAGCGGTTTAGACATTAATGGCTGTGTGTTGAGTTATTTTGAGGGGACAGCAAATTTACACTGTTATACAAGCTGTACACTCCCTACTTTACATTGTAGCAAAGTGTCATTTCTTCAGTGTTGTCACATGAAAAGATAGAAGAAAATATTTACAAAAATTTGAGGGGTGTACTTACTTTTGTGAGATACTGTATGAGAATATATATATATATATATATATATATATATATATATATATATATATATATATACACACACACACACACACACACACACACACACACACACACACACACACACATGTATGAGATTCTGCTGCACAGCGTGGCCGACCTGTAGCAGTAAATATGCTATGGGTGGTCGGCAAGAAGTTAATAGGGATAGTCAAGGCCTTACTAGGATGAATAACTGGAGAATCAACCTTGAGAGAAGAAGACCATTTAACAAAATGTTCTGGAAAGAGATGAAATAAAACGTCTTGAATAGTTGGTACGTAAAATTCCCAATCTTTATAGATAAATCTATCAAAAATAGGGTGATGAGGAAGAGCCTTTGTATAACATTCAGATTTATGAGACACGAGTTTTCAAGGTTTTTACTCAGACTTGTTTACAGTTCTCAAGCCCAAAGGAGGTCTTTGTCCCATCCTCCTAAATGAGATTTAAAAGCTCTAAAACACTTAATTTCACCCTCAAATAATCTATTCATTCAGTTATTGTCTTCCTTCATTAGGGGGACTTTATCGACATTAAGGGTGCATATTTACACATTCTTAGCTTTCCAGGTCACCAATGTATTCTTCTTTTAGCCATGGTCAAACATCATCATCAGTTTGTGGCTCATCCCTTCGACCTTGCCTCGACCCCAAGGATATTAACAAAGGTCTCTGGCTTTGGAAACCAATGTATCGATGATGTTGTGCACCTTTGAAGACTTTGGATGGATCCTTAACACTGAGATGTCAGTTCTGATTCTCTTGGAGTACTTGGGCCTCCTCCTGAACACCTTTTAGGCCAAGGTCTTCCTTCACACACCAGACAGGTCAGGGATAAAGTTGTGGAGAAGTTTAAAGCAGGGTTAAGTTATAAATGAATATCCCAAGCTTTGAACATCTCACAGAGCTCTGTTCAATCCATCATCGGAAAATGGAAAGAGTATGGCACAACTGCAAATCTACCAAGAGATGGCCGTCCACCTAAACTGACTGGCCGGGCAAGGAGAGCATTCATCAGAGAAGAGCCAAGAGGTCCATGGTAACTCTGGAGGAGCTGCAGAGATCCACAGCTTAGGTGGGAGAATCTGTCCACAGGACAACTATTAGTCGTGTTCTCCACATATCTGCCCTTTATGGAAGAGTGACAAGAAGAAAGACATTGTTGAGAGAAAGTCATAAGAAGTTCCGTTTTCAGTTTGTGAGAATCCATGTGGAGGACACAGCAAACATGTGGAAGAAGGTGCTCTGGTCAGATGAGACCAAAACTGAACTTTTTGGCCTAAAAGCAAAACGCTGTGTGGTGGAAAACTAACACTGCACATCACCCTGAACACACCATCCCCACTGTGAAACATGGTGGTGGCAGCATCATGTTGTGGGGATGGTTTTCTTCAGCAGGGACAGGGAAGCTGATCAGAGTTTATGGGAAGATGGATGGAGCCAAATTTAGGGCAATCTTAGAAGAAAACCTGTTAGAGTCTGCAAAAGACTTGAGACGGGGGAGGAGGTTCACCTTCCAGCAGGACAAGGACCCTAAACATACAGCCAGAGCTACAATGGAATGGTTTAGATCAAAGCATATTCATGTGTTAGAATGGCCCAGTCACAGTCCAGACTTAAATCACATTGAGATTCTGTGGCAAGACTTGAAAATTGCTGTTCACAGACGCTCTCCATCCAATCTGACAGAGCTTGAGATATTTGGCAAAGAAGAAGAATGGGCAAAAATGTCCTCTCTAGATGTGCAAAGCCGGTAGAGACATCCCCAAAAAGACTTGCAGCTGTAATTGCAGTGAAAGGAGGTTCTACAAAGTATTGACTGCGGGGGGGGGGGGCGCCATACAAATGTACCCCCCACACTTTTCACATATTTATTTGTAAAATGTTTTGAAAACCATTTATCATTTTCCTTCCACTTCACAATTATGTGCCACTTTGTGTTGGTCTATCACATAAAATACCAATAAAATACATTTACGTTTTTTGGTTGTAACATGACAAAATGTGGAAAATTTCAAAAGGGTATGAATACTTTTTAAAGGCACTGTAGATTCTGCCTAATAAAATCTATCAAATAAACCTATTAAAATGTGGTTGATACATAATATTATGGATAAATATTTCGCTTTAGTGGCTGTTAATAATATATATATATATATATATATATGGGAGGTAGTCCTGAATGATATGGACATATATTGCCCTCTACTGGCTATTCGTATGTCCATGGAAAAAAAAAATTGGTGCTAAAGAGTGGAGACGTTTTACGTTAAAAGTGAAGTTCAGGAATAGGGGGGAAAAAAAAAAAAGAAAAAAAAAAAAAAACCCCAAACAAACAAAAAACAAAACAAAAAAAAAACCAAAAAAACAAAAAAAAAAAATCACACTCGAAGACCGCTGATCGCTCAGTTCTTGGTCTTCAGTCTGCAACAAAAACACAATATACAAAAGAGATGGGAAGACGTGCGTCCTGCGCTCTCACCTGTGCATGGCGTTCCCGTTCTGGAAGGCTGCGTATCCCATCAGGTAGAACTTGCAGAGGTTCAGCATCCCCAGAGCCAGGTAGGACACGGTGGAGGTGAGTCCGAGGAGACAATATGGCGTCCCACAACACTCCGACACACTGCGAGGATACAGACAGTCTCCTGTAACTGCTATAAAACCTGCACATTGCCTAACAGAGTCCGCCTGTACCGTGATCAATAATACACGCAATAATCATACAAAGGCATTCCGAACGTAACCTTTTCAGCCCCGGAAAATTTTACCCCCTTAATGACCAGAGCTTTTTTTGCGATTCGGCACTGCGTTACTTTAACTGACAATTGCGCGGTCGTACGACGTTGTACTTAAACAAAATTGACGGCCTTTTTCCCCCACAAATAGAGCTTTCTTTTGGTGGTATTTGATCGCCTCTGTGGTTTATATTTTTTCCGCTATAAACAAAAAAAAGGAGCGACAGTTTTGAAAATAAATAAATAATAAATAAATAAAAAGGCAAATTTTTAACTTTTTGCTATAACAAATATCCCCCCCCCCAAAAAAAAAATATCTAAAAAAACCTAAAATTTCTTTCGCAGTTCAGGCCGATACATATTCTTCCACATATTTGTGGTAAAAAAAAAAAAAAAATGCGCTAAAAAAAAAAAAAACAACAATTTTGAAAAAAAAATATATATATTTTTTTTACTTTCTGCGCTAAAACACATCTAATTTAAAAAAAAAAAAATCTAATTTCTTCATCAATTTAGAATAATATGTATTCTGCTACATATCTTTAGTAAACAAAAAATCACAATCAATGTATATTGATTGGTTTGCACAAAAGTTATAGCATCTACAAAACCATGGGATAGATTTATGGCATTTTTATTATTATTTTTTTTAGTTATTAGTACTTTGGTGATCAGCGATTTTTAAATCGGGACTGCGACATTGCGGCGGAAAGATCGGACACTTTTGACACTATTTTGGGACCATTGACAATTATACAGCGATCAGAGCTAAATATAGCCATTGATTACAGTATAATTGTCACTGGCAGGGAAGGGGTTAAACACTAGGGGGTGATCAAGGGGTTAAGTGTGTCCTAGGGAGGTGTTCTAACTGTTGGGGGGAGGGGCTACCTAGGACATGACAGCGATCACCGCTCCCGATGACAGGGAGGAGTAAATCCCTGTCATGTCACAAAACGCCTCTCCTCGTCACGATCGTGGGACATCGACAGACATTGAGTCAGCGGGACCCACGGGCGCGGCGTGCGTGCGCCCGCCAGCCTGGGGTTACGAAGGAACGTACGGGTGCACCCGTGCCATTCTGCCGACATACATCGGTCGGGAAGCAGTTAAAGGGTAAATCCAATTTTGTGGGAACATAGCAAAAAAAAAAAAAACAATTATTAATAATAATTATAAAAATTTCCACTTAAATGGGTTGTAAACCTTCGTGTTTTTTCACCTTAATGCAGCCTATGCATTAAGGTGAAAAAACTTCTGGCAGTGACCGGCCTCCCAGCCCTCCCCATTTTACTTATCTGAGCCCCGTACTTCCCGCGCTGTCCCTCTCTGCGCGAGGTCCTAGCTCTTAATTGGATAGATTGATAGCAGCGCAGCCATTGGCTCCCGCTGCTGTCAATCAAATCCAAAGAAGCGGGCACGGGGGGGGCGGGGCCAAGTCCGGAATTCGTGTCTATGGACTCGGGAGTGCGTCCGCAAGGTAACCTCCCCCTCCCCCCCGAAGAGCGCTTCTCCTAGGGGGTTCTCTGATGCGGGGAGGGTCCGCCAGGGGACCCCAGAAGACGAGGTTTGGGGCCACTCTGTGCAAAATAAGCTGCACAGTGGAGGTGAGTATGATTTTTTTTTTTATTAATTTAAAATAACAAACATAACGAAGTCTTACAATCACTTTAAGAACCGGGCCTATTCTGACAATCTTTGGTTTATAAGTAAAAATCTGTATTTTTGTGTTCAGTAGAGACTCCTAGGCCCCTCTAGGTAACCCCCTTACATGATGCCGAGCTTCCACTGCTGATAGAATTGAAATCCAAGGAATGAAAAGGGACAGAACCAAAGATGATCAAAGTGGGGGGAAAGGGCCGGATGATGCTGGACACTCTATTTGCAGCTTCTAATGCACATTGTGAGAAGCTCACAGTGTGCGGCGAAATCAGAGCAAGCCATTTCAGTCAAGGGAGAGGAGCCGGTACGACTGTGCAAGACTGAAGAGGAGGATGGGAGTAGAGCTTTAAAATTATGACTGGCCTCAAACATTTAAAAAAAAGAAGGGTAGTAAGGGTATGCACAGAGGAGCAATGGATGACAACTACGGTTGCACTGATACCGATATCGGTGCCGATACTAAACATTTGCAGGAGTATCGGTACTTGTGCAAATGCACCGATACCTGAAATCGATCATTTCAGGCTCGGTTCTTTCAGCAATTATTGGTTGTTAAGCAGTGGGGCCGCCGCATCCTTAACAACTGATGACTCTTTCAGCTGTTAGTGGGGTTCCCACATTGACAGCTGAAGTGTAAATGAATTCGTCCCGCAAATGTACTTGTCAAAAAAAAAAAAAAAAAAAGAAGCAGCCTAGGCAATGTTTTATCAACAACATTGCTCAGCCACTGAAACGCTAAGATAAAAAGAAACGGTTTCTTTCTGTTTCTTCACCTACAGATCAAAAGGGATGAACTTCCAGTCTGCAGATGAAGTCAGTTTAACCACTTAAGCACCAACAAGCCTATTTCTGACATTTGTTGTTTACAAGTTAAAATCCCTATTTTTTTTTTTTTTTCTAGAAAATGACTTAGAACCCCCAAACATTATATATATATTTTGTTTGCAAAGACTCTGGAGAATAAAATGGCGGTCGTTGCAATATTTTATGTCACGCGGTATTTGCTCAGCGGTCTTTCAAATGCAATTTTTGTTTTTGGAAAAATACACTTCACTGAATTAAAAAAAAAAAAAGAACTAAACACGAAAGTTAGCCCAAAATGTTTTTGTATATTGTGAAAGATGATGTTACCCCGAGTAAACAGATACCCGACATGTTACGGTTTAAAACTGCGCACACTTGCGGAATGGCGACAAACGACGGTACTTAAAAATCTCCTGTACCAAAACATTAATTTTTTCTTTCAATAAATCTCGTATGGGAAAAAAAAAATAAAATAAAAATAAAAAAAATCTTCATAGGCGACACTTTAAAAAAAAAAAAAAAGTAATAGTTACCAGTTTAGAGTTACAGGAGGAGGTCTAGTGATAGAATTATTGCTCTCGCTCCGACGATCGCGGTGATACCTCACATGTGTGGTTTGAACACCCTTTACATTTGTAGGCGCGACATATGCGTTTTCTTTGCTGCGCGAGCTCGCGGGGTCGGGGGCACTTTAACTTTTTTTTTTTCTTATTTATTTTACTTCCCTTTACTGTCCCTTTATTTTTTTCTGATCACTTTTATTGCTGTCACAAGGAATGTAAACATCTCTTGTGACAGTAATAGGCGGTGACAGGTCCTCTTTAGACCCCTTCCACACTGGAGGCAGTTTTCCGGCATTTTAGCGCTAGAAATATCGCCTCTAAATAATCCCTGAAAACTGCCCCTCCCATGCCGCCCGAATGTGAGAGCCCGAGTACTTCCACACCGGGGCGGTGCGCTTGCGGGATGTTAGAAAAAGTCCTGCGAGCAGCATCTTTGGGGCGGTTTGGGAGCGCTGTATACACCCCTTCCAAAAAACGCCCCTGCCCATTGAAATGTATGGGCAGCGCATCCAAAGCGCCGCACTGCGGGTGCTTTTAACCTTCTTCGGCAGCTAGCGGGGGCTAAAATCAACCCGCTAGCGGCCGAAAAGTGCCAGTTAAACAGCGCTAAAGTGCTGCTAAAACAAGCAGCGCTTTAGAGCTAATGCTTGGGCGGTCCCAGTGTGAAAGTAGCCTTATGGAAAGACCCCCCCGATCCCTCCTTTGCACTTAAAAGTATCCAGATTGCCAAAAATCGGCGTTTCTCAATACTGTACGTTTTTTTTAAATCGGCGCCATTGGCGATCGCTGGTGACACACGAGAACCGGGATCTATGTGTGTAAACACACAGTTTCCTGGTTCTCTGAGGGGAGAGGAGACAGGTCATCTGTTCATTCAAAGTATGAACAGCGATCTGTCATCTTCCTTAGACAGTCCCCTCCCCCCTTCAGTTAGAACACACAGTAAGGGAACACAGTTAACCACTTGATCGCCCCGTAGTGTTAACCCCTTCCCTGCCAGTGACATTTAAACAGTAATCAGTGCATTTTTATAGCACTGATCGCTGTATAAATGCCAATGGTCCCAAAAATGTGTGAAACGTGTCCAATGTGTCCGCCATAATGTCGCAGTCCCGATAAAAAAAAAAAAAAAAAACGCAGATCGCCATTACTAGTAAAAAAAAATAAATAAATAATAAAAATGTCATAAATCTATCCCCTATTTTGTAGACGCTATAACTTTTGCGCAAACCAATCAATATACGCTTATTGCAATTTTTTTTTACCAAAAATATGTAGAAGAATACATATCGGCCTAAACTGAGGAAAAAATTAGCTCTTTTTTAAAAAAAAATTGGGGATATTTATTATAGCAAAAAGTACAAAATATTGTTTTTTTTTTTTTTTTTTTTTTTTTCAAAATTGTCGCTCTTTTTTTGTTTATAGCGCAAAAAATAAAAAACCGCAGAGGTGATCAAATACCACCAAAAGAAAACTATATTTGTGGGGAAAAAAGGAGGTCAATTTTGTTTGGGTACAGCGTCGCACGACCACGCTATTGTCAGTTAAAGCGACGCAGTGCCGAATCGCAAAAAATGGCCCGGTCATCAGGCAGCCAAATCTTCCGGGGGGCTGAAGTGGTTAAAGGTGTAAAAATATTAATGAACAAAAGCAAAAAAAAAAAAAGTTTTAAATTATTAATAAAACAGAAGTGATCAACAACAAAAAAAAAAAACAAAAACAAAAAAAAAAAAAAAAGAAGTTGATTTAATTTGTAAAATAGATTTTCAATGCTTTGTACCATTGCGGACAGCTGAAGTGTAAACAAAACAGTTGCGGTAAATATCGGCAAGTACTAAAAAAAAAAAAAAAAAAAAAGTAAGTATCGGTATTTGGACAAAAAAAGGTATTGGTGCATCGCTAATAACAATGGTCATGGAGAGGGGAGGGGGGAAGGGGAATCAGTGGTAGGTACGGGAAGGAGAGTCTCACCTATTGAGGAGGATGAAGATCGCCCCCTGCTGTTCTAGGATGCTGGACTTGGAGGACAACGCACTATAAATGTGGAGGAGGTAGAGCACCACCCAGAAGACCAGGAAGATGGCCGGGACAGCCAGCTGTGTCCAGAGTGCCATTCCGAGGGCCACCAACCTGTACAGTTCCATCTCCTGTCAAGGAAAAGGCAAAGACACAATAAAATAAATAAATAAAAATGAAACCAGTCACACAGTGTTCAGCGGGGGGGACTAGCAGCCCGCAGGTGGCCCATCCCCCAACTGGGGGTCCAGCTAACACTATTAATGATGGCTGGAGTACATGAGGCATGGTTGCATGTCGGTGGTGAAACTCTTCACACAAACACAGGGAAAGTCTGCCACCATTTTATTCTCCAAGGCCTCTGCTTTCCTAAAGTATATAAATGTTTTATAGTCACCCAATAAGCAGAGCATGGAGGTCGGCTTGTAAATTGGAGACATCCTGTAAGGACGTTATTCCACTGCATAGCTTAGTGTCATCTGCAAAGACAGAACTGGTACTATTAGAGTGGTTGTAAACCCACTTTTTGGACTTACCGTATATACTCGAGTATAAGTCGTTCCGAGTAGGGCCCTAATTTACTACAAAAAAAAAAAAATATTGGGAAAAACTTATTAACCCGAGTATAAGACGAGGGTGAGAAATGCACAGCTACTGTAAGTGGAAAAGAGGGTCAACAATGCCCATTTGCAGCATCACTGTGCCCATTTGCAGCCTCACTGTGCCCATTTGCAGCCATAGGTCCCCTGAACTTCAAACTCGGTAGTTAAGGGTTCCTAGATGCCCCCTAGCTGCAGCCAAAATTTGGGGTCTCTGAACCCAAAGGGTTCTGAAATGACATTGCTGCAGATGGACACAGTTGACCAAATTTGGGGCCCCGTATCTCGGGGCCACTTAGTGCTAAGAACCCCAACTTTGATGTGCAAACTCAGTGGAACTAGCACCATAAAATTTCCAAAGCTGGGGTTTCTAGCACCAAGTGGCCCTGAGATACAGGGCCCCAAAAATCAGTTCAGAAAATGTGAAGCACTTTTCTGCAGCAGAGAATGACATTTTCCGAACCGGTTTTGGGGCCCCGTATCTCAGGGCCACTTAGTGCTAGGAACCCCAGCTTTGGATATGTTGTGGTACCAGTTCCACTGGGTTTGCACACCAAATTTGGGGTTCCTAGCACCAAGTGGCCCTGAGATATGGGGCCCCAAATTCGGTTCAGAAAATGTCAAGCACTTTTCTGCAGCAGAGAATGACATTTTCCGAACCGATTGTGGGGCCCCGTATCTCGGGGCCACTTAGTGCTAGGAACTTCATCTTTGGATATGTTGTGGTACTAGTTCCACTGGGTTTGCACACCAAATTTGGGGTTCCTAGCTCTAAGTGGCCCTGAGATACGGGGCCCCAAATTCGGGTCGGAAAATGACATTTTTTGCTGCAGAAAAGTGCTTGACTCGAGTATAAGTCGAGGGGGGCACTTTCAGCACAAAAAAATGGGCTGAAAAATTCGACTTGTACTCGAGTGTATACGGTATATATTGTATAATGTGAAAGATGATGTTATGCTGAGTAAATAGATACTAAACATGTCACGCTTTATAACTGCGCACAATCATGGAATGGCGGCAAACTACAGTACCTAAAAAATCTCCATAAGTGATGCATTCAATTTTCTTTTTTACGGTTACCAGGTTAGAGTTACAGAGGAGGTCTAGGGCTAGAATTATTGCTCTCGCTCTGACGATCGCGGCGATACCTCACATGTGTGATTTGAACACCGTTTACATATGTGGGCGCGACTTCCATATGCATTTTCTTTGCTGCACGAGCTCGCGGGGTTGGGTGCACTTTAAAAAAAAATTATTTTTTTTCTTATTTATTTTTATATTATTAAATTGTGTTTTTTTAAAAAAAAATGAAGACTTTTATTGCTGTCACAAGGGAAGTAAACATCCCTTGTGACAGTAATAGGTGGTGACAGGTACTCTTTATGGAGGGATCGGGGGTCTAACAGACCTACAATCCCTCCTTTGCACTTCAAAGTATTCAAATCGCCCAAAACGGCGATTCTGAATACTGTGTATTTTTTTAAAACCGGCGCCATTGGCAGCCGAGTAAACTGGAAGTGACGTCGCTTCCGTGTTTACATTCAGGAGACTGGAACGAAGCCGCTTACGGCTTTGTTCCAGTCTGTCACTAGCCGCCGGAAGTGCCGGATCGCGGAATGGGTCTCCCAGGGGGACGGGAGGCGCGGTCAGAGCGTCGGGAGGGGGGGGGGGGGGATGTCCCCTCCCGCTCCTCCCGGGATAACAATCAAGCGGCTTTTAGCCACATTGGTTGTTATCGGCTCTAAAAAACGGTACCGGGATGATGCCTGCAGCTGTGGGGATATAGATAGATAGGTAGATATAGATTATATATATATATATATATTTTTTTTTTTTACATATATTACACACGTACAATGTATACTGATATATATACACTATATTATATAACCATAGTAACACTACTACTCTGGGGAAGCGATCAGCATTTTTTTTTTGAAAACTATGATTGCTTATAACAGTGACAATCACTATTATAAGCAATCATTTTTTATGAATGACATCCATTCATTCATTGTGCACTATAGTGAAAGCTGTGATTGGTCACAGATATCACATGGTACAGATGCTCTGTGTTTGGCCCTGTCTGTACCATGGGATCACTGTGACCAATGAATGGTTCTCCACCATCAAGCCCCGGGGGGGAGGGGGGTTTGTGCTCCGGATATACGGAGCTGAGGCTGCTTTTACCTGCTAACCAATTGGGCTTTGCTTTCCTCAGCCTGCACCCTCACTAGTCAGTGGCATCCAATTCATTGGACCCTGACATCCAGAGCGGGGAGACCCTTAGGCTACTTTCACACTGTAGCCGTGCTAAAGATAAAGTGCTGCTCATCTTAGCGGCGCTTTATCGTCGCCGTTCGGTCGCTAGCGGGGTGTTTTTAACCCCTGCTAGCGGCCAAAGGGTTAAAACCGCCCGTGTTGCGGTGCTTCAGAAGCGCCACCCATGCATTCCAGTGGGCAGGGGCGGTGGAGGGGCGGTGTATACGGCGCTCCCAAACCGCGCCAAAGATGCTGCTTGCAGGACTTTTTGTAACGCCCCGCAAGCGCACCGCCCCCAGTGTGAAAGCACTCGTGGGAGGCAGTTTTCAGGCGCTATTTCTACCACTAAAACGCCTAAAAAAAACGCCTTCGGTGTGAAAGGGGTTTTAGGCATTTAGCGTGGGTCACAATCACAGATCATGACAATAGTGCACATTGGAAGTTATTTACAAAAAGGCAAATCCACTTTGCACTACAAGTGCGAACTACAAGTGAAAAGTGCTCTTGGAAGTGCGGTCGCAGCAAATCTGAGGGGAAGATCTGAAATGAGGGGAAGCTCTGCTGATTTTATTATCCAATCATGTACAAGCTAAAATGCTGTTTTTTATTTTCCTTGCATGTCCCCCTCGGATCTACAGCGACTGCACTTCCAAGTGCACTTGTAGTGCAAAGTGGATTTGCCTTTAGTAAATGACCCCCTAAGAATGGCTATGAATGAAAGCCTTTCATTGTGTACAACTGTCATTGGTCACAACGATCACATGGTACCGCGACCGGCCATCTGTCACCTGCTGTGTATCGGGTGGACACTGCAGGTGATCGATGGAGCCGCAACGCTAAGAAAGACATGACTGGGAGGATATTTTATGACCTCCATCCAGGATGGGAGAGCGCCCGCTCAGCCGTCAATCGTCTATAGTCCGGGAGGGAAGGAGTTAATATTACATTATTCCTGACAGCAGTACTCGGTCTTCATACGGGCTCACAGGCCTTTGGCGTCTTACCTGCGTCACTTGCTCGTAGGCCTTGGTGAAGAGGCGGCAAAGAGGGCGGAACCCAGACAGCGCCACATAACACATGACCAGCAGTGTGGCGCCGGTAGAGATGGCATTGAGGAGAGGTAGGGAGCGGAGAGGAAGTCCAGTTAGGCGAGCCAAGAGTGGCAGGATGGGGGCGCTGAACAGCCAGGCCTGACGAGTCCTCATGAGCAGGGAACAAAGGGTGCATACCATCACAAGGCCTGAGGGAAGACGGGATACAACGAGCCAATCAGAGAGAGGCATAAAGTACTGGGAGCATTGCAAGCAGCCATGTATATTTCATTGTAGATCTATACTCCCCTCCCCACCCCATCTTACCCCCCCAGATTTAGGGTCACTATTGTAACTCCTTTCTGAAAATGCTGGTTCCTCAGTCCGTCATGCTGATCCTGTAACTTCAATGAGACAAGCAATGCAGGCAGGGAGCCCGGCTCTTACTTTAGCGGCTGCATGACTGTCCCAGATCAGTAGCTGAAAGTTTGGAGGTTAGAGGCAGCCAGATTACTAGTATTTTCAGATGGTAGCCAGCAAAGGAAAGCCTCTTTCTGTAAGACGCTGTGATTACATTCCAGGTACAGTTAAAACGGTAAGTGATCGCAATTCTGATAAAAGCAGCCACAGCCGTAGTAATAGCCTGCCCCCCGGCCAGCATTCTGCAAAGCTGGACCACTGGGCTCTGTGTGGAAGCAGCATCTCTCTGCAACATTCTGACACCCCCTTCCCCCCCTCAGCCCCACGACCATCTATATGTGTCTGCTTCTAGGCAAGGCTTTTGGATTTAAAGGAACTCCCATTTAAAAAGGAAAGAGTTTTGGGGTGTGGAGATCCTCAGTCAGGATAATATGGTCACCTGTTATTACAGATCTGACGTCTCACCTGTAAGAGTGCTGACACTGCGAGTCAATGATGTCTGGTCCTCGTACATCATCCCCATCTCCTGCCGGACATAGTCCCTGAAATCACAGGACACATTCACAGAGAGAAGAGAAACTGAACGGGGGGGAGGGGGAGAGAGAGAGGGGGGGGCAAGAGAGAGAGAGAACGGGGCGAGAGAGAGAGAGAGAACGGGGCGAGAGAGAGAGAGAGAGAACGGGGCGAGAGAGAGAGAGAGAACGGGGCGAGAGAGAGAGAACGAGAACGGGGCGAGAGAGAGGGAGAGAGAGAGAGAGAGAGAGAACGGGGCGAGAGAGAGAGAGAGAGAACGGGGCGAGAGAGAGAGAGAGAACGGGGCGAGAGAGAGAGAACGGGGCGAGAGAGAGAGAACGGGGCGAAGAGAGAGAGAGAACCGGGGCGAGAGGAGAGAGAGAGAGAACGGGGCGAGAGAGAGAGAGAGAACGGGGGCGAGAGAGAGAGAGAGAGAGAACGGGGCGAGAGAGAGAGAGAGAACGGGGCGAGAGAGAGAGAACGAGAACGGGGCGAGAGAGAGGGAGAGAGAGAGAGAGAGAGAGAACGGGGCGAGAGAGAGAGAGAGAGAGAACGGGGCGAGAGAGAGAGAGAGAACGGGGCGAGAGAGAGAGAGAGAACGGGGCGAGAAAGAGAGAGAGAGAGAGAGAGAGAGAGAGAGAGAGAGAGAGAGAGAGAGAACGGGCGAGAGAGAGAGAGAGAGAGAGACCGGGCGAGAGAGAGAGAGACCGGGCGAGAGAGAGAGAGAGAGAGAGACCGGGGCGAGAGAGAGAGAGAGAGAGAGAATGGGGCGAGAGAGAGAGAACGGGGCGAAGAGAGAGAGAGAGAGAACGGGGCGAGAGAGAGAGAGAGACCGGGGCAAGAGAGAGAGAGAGAGAGAGAGACCGGGGCAAGAGAGAGAGAGAGAGAGACCGGGGCGAGAGAGAGAGAGAGAGACCGGGGCGAGAGAGAGAGAGAGAGAGAGAGAGAGACCGGGCGAAAGAGAAGAGAGAGAGAGAGACCGGGGCGAAAGAGAGAGAGAGAGAGACCGGGGCGAGAGAGAGAGAAGACCGGGGCGAGAGAGAGAGAGACCGGGGCGAGAGAGAGAGAGACCGGGCGAGAGAGAGAGAGACCGGGGAGAGAGAGAGAGAGAGAGAGAGAGAGAGAGAGAGAGAGAGACCGGGC